>VMOF01000369.1:19567663-19649716 GCA_011764245.1 Trialeurodes vaporariorum | reverse complement strand
CAGTTGCGCTTGAAACACGACTAGTTACGAGACTTAATTCTTTCCATTGAAACAGTTTTGGAAATTTAAATTAAAATCTGCTTTTGGTGTTTATTTTTGATTTGACCTCTTTCAAAAAGGGTCAAAAAACTAATTTTTTCAAGATATCGGAAATATTTTGGAAAGTGTTTTTCCAAAGAAATTCCAAAATGACGCGAAGGAACTAACAGTGTGCGTCCGTTTTAAAAATCTGCAAGCTACTCATATTTAAAAAATAATAGAAAAACCTAGAACCCTTTTCCAATGATCTTCATAATGATGACATTTTTGCTTCTGATTGTGAGTTGGCACGGATCGCATTATTAACTTTTCCTTTTCCCGTACCGGGGTTGATGAATTTAAAGTCTTCATGGACAGATCATATTCGTCGAAACCGACCAATTGCTTCGAAAGAAAAATTGAGTAGAAAATTATCAAAGGCTATTCACCAGATAACGTTGAATGGACATAACCAAACAAAGATCCGAAAGTTTTGTGGGTTTGTGAGGTCACCATTTTTTTTCTAGATTAAAACCCTTTCGATTGATGTATGTTGAGAATTTTCAGAAAACTTGGAAAATACGGTTGATGGCCTCCCTCTACCCCTAGAAACAGTCTGGGTAGTCTGTGACCCCCTGCATGACACTTTTTAAAAAGAATTTTGAACATTAAAAAATTGATCACAGAAAATTGAAATCACATTTAAATAAAAACTGTGTCATTTATTCTGTATTTAAAGAGGAAAATTGCTCAATATTTTGAGTCAAATGTTAATAAACTCAAAATAAAACGATTGACCAATTACTTTCTTTGAAATAATTGACTATGAGAAAAGTAAAAGCGAAGTCATCACGTTGGTAGAAACCCTTTTTCAGCTCAGCTATGTTCTCAATGTCACATCACAGGCCTTACTTCAGTCAAACTTCAGTCGTGTCAAATTTTTCATGCTATGCTCAGATTGCTTATCAACTGTGCAGCCACACTTTTGTTACTTTTAACTTACATTTTCTCCAATCGAAAACAAATTTTCTCTATTTTTTTTCATATCTTTGTCTCATTTTTGAGTCTCCAGTGACCCGTTATTATATCAACTCTTTTGGGCAATTATATTTGCTTCATCGATATTTCGTTGACTTTAGTTGACTAGTAACAGTTTTTTACATGTGTGTCAACTAATTTTGATAATTGCTCTGATTTACCTCAATGCCAGCTAGTTTCATTTTAGCGTGCGTGAGTGGGTGAATACGTTTTTGACAAACTTACTCTAATATTTAGGACCCATTCATCGTATTTTGGAACAAACAGCGTGAATTTTGCGTTTTGTACAGTGATTTACAGGAAACATACCCATTCTGTTTTCTCGCCATGGATATCGATAAAATGCCACTAATGCGTTTTCATTAGATCGTGTTTTCTCTTTTCCTTTTCTTTTCTCTTTGTCACACTGACTCTTTTAATTTTTCCCGTGGCTGGCAAGTACTGAGTACCAGTCGTTGATGAAAGATTCGATGACCATTCCAAATTCCATTGATGCCAATTTATTTTTAATACATATACGGCCCTTTAATATTTTATTGCTTGCAAGTTCAAAATACATAGGTCAACGAGACATTTTTGGACAGTAATTACGTTCAGCATACGTCGGCCATTGAAAATTTCTTTACTAATGTTTTTTTCTGTTTTTCCCGTTCTCTGACCTTTCTTTGCCTGCGTCACCACATTTTCTGACCCAAAGAGGGGGAGGGGGTGAAAAAAACCACGTTCAGCCATAGCAGCAATTTGAGAAAACCATTAATGTTTTTAGATGGAAGGAAACCTTATTCAAGAGCAAAGGGGAAGATCAAGAGTCAGATATTAGATAGCTCTTACCTCCCAACCGTATCGAGAAAATTCTTGTAAGAATCCTCCACGCGGGCTTTTCTTGGGGTAAGAGAAACGCAGTTTACAGACCCAGGGAAAGCTCTTTTAAGGATGGGCAAAAGTAAACCTTGTGGAGCTATCTCAAGAATGACAGCATCTGCTGGGACGTCCTGCATTGCTTCTTCAAAAAGAACTGGTCCAAACAAAATTAGCATAATATTCAGGGCAACTGTTAATCGCCGTTTCTTTCGTCCATTCATCTCTAGGGACGGACGAGCTGATCCATTTTTCTGATCGTCTTTATTTGTTTTTACAATCTGTAAAGGAGGAAGGCGTTCATTCGTCCAGCAAAAAAAAAAAAATTTAAAAAGCTCCAATGTGATCCAAAGTCTTTCATTTTCTTTAAGTAAGATACCTATCAACACCTTTCTCGTCAGACTGGCCATTTCAAAATTATCTTTGAGCTTCAGTGATCTTGCGAATGATTTCAGGGTGGCGTTGCATTTAATACATGTTTAGCGATGGCTTACCAGAGGTTTTTTGCAAAATGTGAACGACCGAAATTATCCTGTCGTTGAAATTGTTTATTGCCAACTGCATTCTAGCACAAAATTTGCAAGATTTTTTTCATGACTGAAGTGCTTGTTTTTTAAAATTTCTCGCGAAACATGCTTTGTTTTTATGCCTGTTTCTTCTGAGGATACTGGACAGGCTACTCATGATTTCATGTTTTTTAAAATCCCTTACTACGCAATAGAACATAGGTATAGTTTGAAGCTACGTGGTTCATAGCTGTTAGTGACTTAATAAAATTACTTGGTCGACCAAACTTTTAATCGTCGTTCAAGAACATACATCTTCACAACATAATCTATCTATGACCAACATTTATTGGCTCTTGGGCAAAAACTTTTTTTTCCCCCCTTTTTAGTACCCCGATCAAAAACTAAAAGCTTTCAGTAAATTTTTAAAATGTCTGTCTTGTTATTTTCTTCTCATGAGGCCGAGACTTTGTCTAGTCTATAATTGTTCCGAAGAAAATTTTTTGTCATTTTCAGAGAGGTGTTTTAACATGTTCAATGAATTTCTTAAAAATGTCTAAATGTTCCAATTGGGTGTTTTTTATTTTCAAAAACACCCTAAGAACATCTTGAATGTCTGTAAAGATGCTGGATAAATATATTTTAAACAAAAGTGTTCTGATTGGTGTGAGGTGATTCTTCCGACCCCCCAGCACAGGGCTCGTATGCTTGATGGAAAATTATTAATAATGAAGTATACGACACGTACCTCTCTCAAGTATTTGAAAAGACGATCACCAATGGGTAAGATGTATTTGGAATGGTACGCAATGTTTGAAACATTGACCGCCTTTGCGAAATATCCTTTTTTTTGTAGATCGGCAACAAAGCGTTGAACATCTTCAGTCGGACCTGAGAGTGTACAACTATTGGCAGAATTGTGACAAGCAACCTCAATGGATGGAGGGACCTTATCCTTTGCGTCTTCGTACCCCATCCCTGATGCCATTCAATCAAATTAAAAAAAGTAGCAAAAAACAAAGAAAGAATCTTAACAGGTATCTCCAGAATACTCAACTTTATTTTTTACCGTGTAATTTGTTTACTTAATTCCAATATTTTAACCGTGTAATTTGTTTACTGAATTTCAATATAAGCTTTCGTAGTGGATCAGTTCACGGATTTTGAAAGTAAATATATGTTAATGTTTAAACAACTCACTAAGCATTTATCTTCCTACATTTCTGTCGTACGTGCGTCGTACGTGTTTGCACCCCTTTTTCTCCATTTTCTTCCATGAAAATTGAAAAAAGGAATTTATTTCTTCTATTTTTCTAATAAAATAAAGTTGGAAAAAAGTCATGTAATACCCCCACTTTGGTTGGCGTGAATAGAACTCACTGCACTGAACAAACGATTTCAAAAATTGGTGAAAATCTTGTATTCATCTCAGGTGGGAAATTCAAAAAGTCCTGAGGAAGCGTGATAGTGCGCTGGTGCGCATCACCACGTGGGATAAATCTGTGATAGTATGTGCATGACTCTCTTTGAAAGATGAAGGCCAGGTTACCTTATTGTTGCGGGCTATTCTGATTAAAAATCTGACAAAAAGTTGAAGCCATGAAATCAGAGTATCGACTTTGTTAGAAAGAGTAACTCCGTCAATAAACACACGTACAACAAAGACTGGTAGAAGTTGCCATCTGCATAGCTGATTTTTGGGGTCTGTTATCAAGTATGGTAAATTTGATCAAGTATGGTAAGTTTTACCATCATATGGTAAAGGCAACGTACCTTGTAGAAATTAAGATAAGCTGTTGACATTTCACCACAAGGTACGTTGGATTTACCATATGATGGTCAAATTTACCTTACTTGATAGCAGACTCCAAAATCAGCTATGCAGATGGTAAATTCTACCAGTCTTTTTTCCCGCGTATTTTCTGGAGAAAAAACTTTAAAATCACGCATATTTTCTTTATCTTGCTTGAAAGACAAACCTGGGTGGTTTTATTTAAAAGGATGGCATACTTTCAATAACACTGAAGTTATATAATTTTGGTAGTCTTACCAACAGCGGCCATCATTCCATGAATTACAGTGCTCTCTATCGACGCTTTTCCACGAGCATACGAGCAAAGGACCGTCTCTTCAAGAGTAAGACAGTTGTCAGCATAGGCACAGCCGAGCTCACCCAAAGAATGTCCCACGTACTTATCAGCATGCAGACCCATTTTGCGCAGAACCTCGATTAAAGCTATCTGAAAATTTTACGAATACAGCGGGATTTTTGTATTTTTTTCGCTGTCATTTTTAAGGTGTAATCGAACTGACGTTTGTCAGTGTATTGAATGCTGAGATATAATCGGTCTAATATTGCGCCATAGTTAGTCTTCTATCATTATCAGATGTCATCATTAGCGTATCTTAGTGCTCATAAGTTAGTACACCATTGTGATAGATTTTTTCTGATCAGCTTTAACCTTTTTGTGATTAAATGAACCCTTTCCCAAAGCATTCGACTTGTTTCTTCACAAAAAATGAAGGGTTTCGATTGATCGAATTTATCTTTGATTGACCCCGCCAAGATGAATACTTTTGCTACTGGGTTCTAACTTCTCCAGTATGGAGGATTTCTTGGGGATGAAAATTTCCGTTGAGTCCAAAATGCAAAAAAGTGTCAGCGTAACACATTTATCATGAGATGAACTTTACTGACTCACAATAAGGAGCCAAATAACAGGATTTTGACGAATGAAGAAAAATATTAAAGTGATCTCCATTACTGGATGATGAAATGAGACGCCGAGGGTCTGTGTTTAAAGCATGGAATGAGTGTGCAAACTCCAATGTATCAACTGCTCAACTGATAGGGAACGCTGACACTGGGATGTGGGTGATGAGAATCACAGCACAACATCAAGAAATCGCGTATAAAAACCGTGATTTTCAAGAAATTATTAAAATATCAAAGACTTGAATCTCACAGGAATCTGCGGTAATAGTAAAAGAGGAGACTCGAGACTATATTGCTAGTCATAGCTCGAAAACTTTAGTATATTTTCTTTCTGTGTGAAAGGCATGACATCCGTTTAAACTCTCGTATTCCCGCAAGAATTCAATGTTGTCCAATGTAAAGAAAAACAGTTCGCAAGGCGAACTTAGTCAAACGTGAGTTGGAAACTATTTTTAATGTAAGAATTCTTCGAAAGGTTCGATTTTAGAGAATGGTTGCTCCTATTTGCTGATTTTGAATCTTCGTGGTTTGGCTTGTTTGGCCGAGTTCACCGAAAATACTCTATAAGGAGCCTTACGGCTGTGACGCTCCTATTGTAAACATGAAAAATAGACCCCTTTCAATGACATGGCATACAGGAGAGAGGCTCGTGTTGACACCTACCAACAGGGTGCCTACTTGAGGGATAAACTTTAATTAGGTATTAACATATCACACGAGCAACTTTTAAACCTGGGACGCGGGAGAGAAAATTGTAAAAGGGAAGAGCAAAGTTGAAAAAATGTGAAATCTTGCCAAATTTTGTATTTATTTCCAATTATTTTGACAGTTAGCTTGGAATTTGATGAAGTGATACCACTTTTCAATAATCAATTTGACCGTACTGAGACATGCTACAAAAAAATCGGAACTAAAGTTCTTCCACTCACCTGAATAGAGGTAATTCCAACGAAAGAATTAAGAATATTATTGAATATTTCTGGGTCCGAGTCAGTTAAAATGTATTTGAGATTGACGTCATGTGGTTCCAAAACAGCGTGACATTTTTCTATAACTTCAGCGAATATGGGAATTTGCATCAAAGAGATACCCCTTCCATTGCATTGAGCACCCATTCCAGAGAACACAAACCAGAGAGGTCTCAAAGAAAAGCTGTCCACTTTCTGTTACAACAGGTACTTGACAATTATTACTGACAATTACAATATTAATTTACTTATACTGAGTGGTTTAAAAAATCCGCCCCCCCCCCCCCCATCTATGAACGGCTGCAGAAAAAGAAAAAAAAACTTGAAGAATGTATATACCTTAATGGAGGCTACCTTTAGACCTACCCAACATTTTTGGGGAACACCCCTAAGGGGGGCGTTTCGCGCCCTAACTCAAAATTGTCAAATGGCAACCCCCATGGTGTGATACATGATTCAAAAGGACATTAAATTCTAAGACTTTTGGCGCAAACCAGAGGCCAATATCATTTTTTGTTTTAGATATATCGAAGGTCAAAAATCGATTTGGATTCATTTTCAAAAAACCATTACTCCTATTCTAAAAGTCGGAATTTAAAAAGATGGGTGTCTAAAGTACTCTAAAAAGTGAGTAATTTGCAGATACAAAAATGGTCTTGACTTAAATACAGTGAAAATTTGATTTTAGAGCCCCAAAAATTTTTTTTTAAAATTATGCCCTAAAATTTAAAAGGGTTATCTCTAAATTTCCGTTGCGCGACCACAATCGAATGATACATTAATTGAAAAGGCATGAAAAACTGAGTTTTTAGGCGCAATTTGGAGATCAATATCTTTTTTCGTGTTCGAGATATCGAATTTTAAGAGGTTTTAAAATTTGAATTTAAAAAATTCGATATCTCGAACACGAAAAACGATATTGATCTCCGAATTGCGCCTAAAAGCTCAGTTTTCATGTCCTTTCAATCGATGTATCATTCGATAGTAGTCGTGCAAGGGAAAATTTTGAGGCAGCCCCTTTGGGGGGCAAAATTAAAAAAAAAATTTGGGAGCTCTAAAATCAAATTTTCACTGCATTTATGTCAAAAATTTTTATTTTTTTTTTTTAGAGTACCTTAGACACCCATCTTTTTAAATTCCGACTTTTTGAATAGTAGTAATGATTTTTTTAAAATGAGTCCAAATCGAACTTCGACCTTCGATTTATCGAAAACGAAAAATGATATTTGGGCTCTGGTTTGCGCCAAAAATTTTTAGAATTTAATGCCCTTTCGAATGATGTATCACAACATGGGAGTTGCCATTTAACAATTTTTAGTCAGGGGCGCCCCCCCAAAAAAGTTGGGTAGGTCTAAAGGTAGCTTTTTTTAAGGGTTTTAAAAATTCCCCAAGTTTTGTTTTTTTATGTGCAGCCGTTCAAAAGTTAGATGGGGGGGCAGACTTTTTTAACACTCTGCATACAAGGCAAATGCAAATAAAATAAAGGAGGGGTATCGATAAGGGCCGTTTTTTGGCCCCCCCCCCTTTGGGTTTCGTAACTAAGTCGATTTTTTTCAAGTCGAAGGCATGTAGTTTCCGGAAATAACCTTGATTTGGCCATTTCCGCCCCCCTTGTGTGACACGGTTGCCTAAACATGGGTCTGAAGGCTCATTTTGGCCAAAAAAGCGTGTTTTTCGACGCTCTAGGGTCTATTTCATATCGAGCGCTTTGGGGAAAGAAAAAAGCTTTCAGTATGTTTTTTTGGAAGTCAAAAGACACATTTTAAGGTATATTTGATTATCTTTCTGACTTGCGCTCGTACTTAAAAAAAACTTTTTAGAATTTCGCGAGTTTTAAAGGGCACAGTATAAAAATGCTTGGAAAAACGTCATAAAAAGAGTCGTTTGAGCGGAGAGTCGAGAACTTCGGCCATGATTGATGTATAGGGTCTACCAACTCGAACTCCGGCTCTGCTGTATTTTTTTCCTCGAAAAAATGCGGCGTTGCCAAACTTAAGTATCAAAATCATCACAAAAAATGTGAGTTTTTCAACGTTCATGGGTCTATTTCATATCGAGCGCATTGGGGAAAAAAAAAAATGCTTCAAGTATTTTTTTCAGGAATCACAAAGATCATTTTAAGGTATATTTGATTATTTTCTGATATGCGCTCGTACTTAAAAAAACACTTTTTAGAATTTCGCGAGTTTAAGGTCACAGTATAAAAATGCTTGGAAAAACGACATAAAAAGAGTCGTTTGAGCGGAGAGCTCGAGAACTTCGGCCATGTTTGATGTATACAGTCTATCGATACTCGAACTCCGGCTCTTCTGTATTTTTTTCCTCAAAAAAATGCGGCGTTGCCAAACTTCAGCATTAAAATCATCCAAAAAAAGGCGAGTTCGAGGATACATCGAGCGTACTGTCGAAACAATCAAAAATTCTGGTACAGTTTACAAGGAGGAAAAAGACAAATTCTTGACTGGGTTTTGGTCATCTATGCTCACTAGCATGTGCTCATGGGTGCAAAAAAAAACAAAACAAAAAAAAAAACACTTTTTTGAATCTCGCGTGTTTCAGGCACTCTTTAAACGGACAGGGGTTTTTAAAAATATAGAAAATGAAAAGTCACGTTTGAGCTACCAGCAGGTCGAGAGTTTTATCCATGCATAATTTATTTGATTTGGGAATCCGGGAATGAAGTTTTAGTTCATATTTACAACGAAGGTAATTTGACGATGCCGAACGCCAATAAACAAATGATCACGGAAAGGGCAAGTTTTCCAAACTTATTTGAGGGTCTGTTTCATGTGAAGCCTTGCGCAAGAAAGAAAAAAGCTTCAAAAATTAATTTAGGAAGGTATGATTGGCACATTTTTTGGCTTCGCACGAAACAGAATAGATAGTGTAGAAAAACTCTAATTTTTCTTGAAGATTGTGTTTTGACGTTCGGCATTACCGCATTTACTTCGGTGTAAAGGTAGACCGAAACCTACATTAAAGCGTTTGTCGGTCAAATACGTATAACACATGCATGCCCAAAACTTTCTATCTTGATCGATGGATCTATGCTCAAACGACTATTTTTACCCTGTCTTGTAAAACCAACTAAAAACATACTTGAAGAAGCTTTTCTCCTTCGTCCAATGAGGTCGATATAAAATAGACCAACAAATCGCCTTTTTTGTGATGATTTTGACATTGAAGTTTGGCAACGCCACGTTTTTTTCGATGTAAAAGTAGACCTAAGCCATCATTCACGAGTTTTAAACCAACTACTTTAAACATGGCCAAAACTCTCGATCTCCTTGCTCAAACAAAAATTTTTATCCTGCCTTTCCAAGCTATTTTGAATAGAGCCCTGAAACTCGCAAAATTCAGTCAATAACGTTGTCACATGAATAGCGGGGGGAGGGGGCAGGGAAACGCATGGGGTTGGACCCATCAGTACTATACCGAAAACTGTCCCTAATCCAATAGGAAAAACAGAACCAAAGTCAACTCTTTTAGCGGTTAGAATTTGAGGAATTAAATCAACTCCGAGTAAAGCATCGATTTTGCCTGGTTTATCAAAATCAGGATCAGCCAGGAAGTGAGCAGAAAATTTTTTTCGGACGTTGCTAGGGACGGGAGTAGGGGGCATTAAACCTGTCAATTTGTTGAGAACTATTGCAGAAAAAGAATGGGACGCAATTTTACCTGAACGGGTTGCCAGACCAAGTTTTACAGTTTCCCTCGACTCAAACAGAGTTTTGAGACAAGCCCGAAACAGCAGCCAGGGGGGTGATCACGGAGGATCGTTTTGTTTCGGTATCGTTATCGTTATCGTTTGCATTAAATCAAATGGGCTTGCTTCTGCGCAACTCGATCGCGCAGGTGATCCCCCCCTCACCCCTTTCCCACTTCAAACGATCGAGGGAAACGACAGCCTCCAATCTCGCTTCCTTTCGACCGTTTCAATCGTTACGAGAGGCTCAAAACGATTCGATCAGTTGAGCCACCCATAAGGTTACACGTAAACGATAACGATAACGAAAAAAGAAACGAAACGATCCCCCGTGATCACCCCCCAGGGTCCGTGAGGGTTTTAAACGCAATATCTGTGCACATTCAGTTGTGATGAAGCTATTCTGAGCACATGAATCAACAAGAACACGCGCCACCATCTGTTCACCAGAAGAGGAGAGAAGAACCACTTGTGCGGTGGGTAACAAATTAATCGTATCCGTCGCGCAGTGGTTAGAATCGCTAACGTGAAAGTTTTGATTTCAGCAACGTGGTTAGAGGAGGGGGATGGGTTGGTTTCTTTATCAACGTGTAACAGGGTATGATGAGATCCAGTACACTGTAAACATTTTTTGGCGGATGGACATTTTTCCACCGAATGAGATCCGAGGCAATTATAACACTGTCCGCGGTCAAAAATAGCCTGCCTTCGTACTTGAGCGGACATTTTCAGGAATTTGTCACAACGAAAAGTGTTGTGATCGCCATAATACCATCGACAAGCTTTTGATGTATCGGATGAGGGGGGAGGTGGTGCACTGTTAGGGCGGGGGTTGGAAGAGGAAGGGCAGAGTCCTAGTTTTCAAACACTTTCGCAAGTAAAACTTTGGGATTAGACTTGAAACTGCCACTAAGGGTAGAAGGGGTGGAGGGGAGTGGATTGTCTAATATTAACGCACTCTCTGACTTCAAAAAACTGATTAATTCGGTAAGAGTGGGATATTTAGAAGCATCTGCGCGATTATCGTCAAGCCGCCTCATAAGATGTGCGGATAATTGTCGACACAAAACTGTGACCACAAGAGGGCCATAATCTTTTTCTTTATAATCAAGAGCAGCAAGAGCGTATACGTGCTCCTGGATTTTGGCAAGGAAGGGGGGGGGGAGAACATTGTTGTTTTTGACATCAAGCAGATCTAAAAAACAGCCGAAATGGAAAAAAACATGGCGCTTTTCACTCTGATAACGATTGCATACCAGTTCCCAAGCGACAGGGTAATTAGCCTCAGTTAATTCTAAAGTGCGAATTAAGTCCAGAGGTTCGCCTGACAAGACAGATAGCAAGTAGACAAACTTTTCAACAGGCTTAAGGGAAGGTTCGTGGATGGAGACCTTAAATCTGTTGTAAAAACTGGTCCATTCAGGGAGATGGCCAGAGAATCTTGGCAATTCCAATTGAGGTAATTTAACCTGAGAATTACTCGAAATTGGGACGGGAGGCACAGGGACTGGGTCACTAGAGGGCGAAGCAGGGGGGACAGGGCGTAGATTCTTATTTTTAAAATAATTTATCTGAATCGCGTCAACCACGCCGTCAAAGGAAGATTGGACCTTGTCTACAGAGATACGATCCTGTTGGGAGAGGGAGAGATTGATTTCATGATGCCCTTTTGGACTTCATTGAACTGCTGTTCCAAACGTAGCAGTCTGTCATATCTTCCTTGAAACATATGTATATTAGACTCATTCCAAGTGTGGGAGGAATCGAGGATGGACTGAATCATGGCATAGATTCGGGATCTTTCCTGTTCAGCGCCGGATTTACACATTTGCCGCCCATGGGCCTTTTGACTATTTGCCGCCCCCATCCAAGCCCACGCCCGAAAAAAGGGTCGGGGTCCCTCAGCTACAGAGGTGAAAAATTTTTCCAAAACCCCGGGGGTTTCACGCGATTCGGGACTTTTTCCTCACAGGATTTTCGAAAAATTTCCCAAAAAAATTTTGGGAAGTGATAACGTTTTTTTTGTTTTTTTATTTTAACATTTAAACACTGTGGGTACGAAAATTTTGCCGATATTTTTGAAAATTTGAGACATTTTCTGTAAAATAAAAACTTATACCTAGGTAGCCATAAAAAAAAAAAAAAAAAAAAAAAAAAAAAAAAAAAAAAAAAAAAAAATGGAAAAATTTTCCCTCACTTTCACGCGATCCACGTATTGCTCGACCCAGCTATTTTGCAACCCTGCCCAGCTGGGGAGGGTCTGGAGACCCTGCCCAGCTAAGAGGGGGTCTGAGGGTTGATTCTGCTCATTTTATGAGACGAGACGAGATGACTCCGAGCATACCATCTAAAACACCGTAGCTCGGGGGTTTGAGGTTATGTGATTAGGTTGCCAACTTTTACACAGTTTCTTATGGGGAAAGAGGAATTTTTGCGGTTTTTCTAGTTTTTACTAATTTTGTGAAAACCATGTATACTTGATCAGGGCACTTCCTTGAATGTTCTAGAGCGTTTCTGTGAAAAACCACTTTTCCGCAAAATACACACCAAAATATGTAACACCAAAGGGGGGACCCTTGCTTACTTGGGTCGATGTGAAAGGGGGGACCCTTTGGTGTTTCGCGAAATTTTGTGAAAAAAAAGTGTTTTTTCGCGGAAACGCTCTGGAACATCCAGGAAGTGCCCTGACTAGTAAATTGGTTATTACAGCCGAAAAATTAGTAAAAACTAGAAAAAACCGCAAAAATTCCTCTTTCCCCCATAAGAGCCTGTGTAAAAGTTGACAACCTAATCACATAACCTCAAACCCCGAGCTACGGCATGTTTAGATGGTATTGCTCCGAGTCGTCTCGCCCTATCTCTTTGCATGAGATAGAGTTGTTTACCTCGTCTATCTCGACGTGTCCTCTCGTACGAGATAGACAGGGAGAATCAGCCTACTGGAAATTTTCGTGATTTTTACCTTCTTAAGGTGCAAAATTACGTGATTTTTTTAGAGAGATTCCCAATATTTTTACCCGAAATGACTTGGATTTTAGTGGTGATAACAATGCAGTTGTTATCGGCAAGAAAATCAGCAACAAGCCTGAATTCAGATGAATCGCAAGGCTACGAAATGATGCGCCGGCCGCTGGCACCGTCACCGAGCCGCCCCCCCCCCGCGCCCTCAAGTGGCCACTGCAATTTAAAATTCCGAGTCTTTGGATATTCTTTACTCGTCTACCATCGTGTCAGCTGTTCCACTTTCGAAGCTGCACTTGCGACAGCACCCATTAAAAAAAAAAAAAAAAAAAAAAATGCCTTGAAAAATTTGCCGCCCCCAGAAATCTGCCGCCCTGGGCCACGGCCCATGTTGCCCGTGCCTAAATCCGGCGCTGTTCCTGTTGTAGGAGCTGACTTTCCACATCGATTGAGGTTTGGGTTTCGATAGTTCTACCCTGAGAACCTTGGGCCGTTGTGACGGCCTGGCGAGTAGTTTTATCACCAGGTGGAGGGGGAGGGTTAGTTCCTTGATTATCAGCCATAATCGTAGTTTAACAAGCACGGAAAATAACTACACGGTAGAGCACAAGAGAGATGCAATCCAAATTGATGAGCACAGAAAAGAAAAGCAAAGCACAATCCAAAGTAATGGCAATTAGAATGAGCATGAAAAATGATGATGGGAAAAGAAAATGTTGAGAATATTCTATTCAGCAAAATTTTAAACAACTCAGGCAGTGAGAGGTATCAGACGTAGTGAACGTACAAGTAAAAAAAAAAAAAAATCGAAGATCGATATATCGATCCAAAAGAACGGGGGGGGGGGACAGGGGCTTGATCAAGACAAAAAGGGGGGGCTCTGACACTTTCTTTGCTACGTGTTTGAAAGAGAGAAAAGGAAATTTCAACACGACACACAAGAAGGCGTGGGTCAAGGGTGAGAGGGAAACTACGAGAAATAAATCTAGCAAAGAATCCCTACGTAATAAAATACGAAAAAACGTGATGAGATTTTAAAACTTATGAAGGTAGAATAGGTAAACAAAAAAAGGGGGGGGTTCAGAAAAACCGTTGATTTTAGGTTTCGAGGGAATGTGGAGACGGGAGTCTTCACAGTGGCCTAAAAACGAGAATTTTCATGAGAAGTGAAAAGGTGAAAAGTTGGATTTTCACATTTATTCCATAGGGCTTTTATAAAGATCCGGCCCGCGAGGTCCATGTTTAAGCTAGGGAGAGTGGTAGAGGACCACCTGACTATGGGAATTAGGAGGGGGGCGAAATGATGGGGAACGAATGAGGGGGCAGACGGCAATCCCTACACAAGTTCAACACGTAACAAAAGCAACGGAAATGGCAATGAAAGTGTCAGAGCAAAAGAAAAGACAAAGCAATTAAGTCATGATCAAGCTTACCTTAATAAAATAAAAGGGGAATCGATTTGTAGTTCACATGCTGATAACCTACTCACATGCCTGAAAAGGGAGGGGGACTGAATCATGGGGGATTATTCATATTCTAAAAAGAAATGCGGGGGAGGAACATTCGAATGCATTAGTAAAACAAGGGGGAAAAAAGGAAGCAAGAAAAATATATTAAATACTATTGATCCTGGTACGAAGCAGTAAATCCAAAATCACGAACAACGCAGTAATTAGAACGATAGAACGAACGCACTGAACGTAGACGAGAGAGAGAGAGAGAGAGTTACGGGAGAAGTCAAGCACACGCTTGCTTTTTGGGAGAAGACAATCAGTGTCTATGCAAACGGGTGCATGGCGAGGGAAGAGAAGGGGGGAGGGGCTGTCTGGCGAAGATCGCGATGAATTTTCAACCGCGGTCAAGGTCGCAGATCAGCTAACCTACACGCACTTTCTTTAGCGCGCGGTGAAGAAGGGAGGGGAAAAAGTGCGGAGCGAATTCAGTCGCACACGCATGATGATACCGTCTATTGGCGGCAACAGGGGCGGAGCCTCCTCTGAAATTCCAAAATGGCGATTTCTTGAATATTTCATATAGCAAGGGGTATTTTTTATTTCGTCATTCGAAAGACCTTAAAAAAATGAAGCATTTTCATTTTCTCAGATTTTCGGTGCGCCCTTCCTAAACAAAATGGCAGCCAAAAAACCCACTCATACTTTCGAGGCTCATAACTCGAGTTGTAATTCGAATTTCTTCAAAAACAAAAGATATTTTGAATCAGCAGAACGTCCTCTATTCAACGATACATCAAACTCTGTCATTTAAAAAAAACATTGGGGGGGGGGGCCCCGCCCCCAACATTTTTATGAGGTTGAGGGGCTGTACCTCAAAAAACTCAAATAGGAAAAGGGGTCGAATAGTACATCAATCGAAAGGTATTTAAAAAAGAAACATTTTTGGCGCAAACCCGAAGTCAATCCGATGCGCCAATTCAAAATGGCGGCCATTTGAAAGGGGAAGGGGGCCCACCCCCCAAAAAGAAAAAACCTAATCATGTGGAAAATCATTCGAAACAGCTTAGAAAAAGAAACCGAATGGCGCAAACTGGAAGTCGATACGATGTTTCAATCCAAGATGGTCGCCACTCAAACGTTTACGTGAGGGTGAATTCACGCAAATTTTTGAATGACCGCCATCGTGGATTGAAATTTGAAACATCGTTTCGACTTCCAGTTTGCGCCATTAGGTTTCTTTTTTTAAGCTGTTTCGAATGAGGTATCATATGATTAGGTTATTTTCTTTTTGGGGTGGGCCCCTCCCCCTAAATTTCAAATGGCCGCCATTTTGGACTGACGCATCGGATTGACATCGAGTTTGCGCCAAAATGTTTATTATCATAATACCTTTCGATTGGTGTACTACTCGACCCCCTTTGCTATTTGAGTTTTTTGAGGTACAGCCCCTCAAACTCAAAGAAATTTGGGGGGGGGGGGGGCGGGGCCCCCCAATGTTTTTTTAATAAATGACAAAGTGTGATATATCGTTGAATAGAAGACGTTCTGCTGATTCACAATATCTTTTGTTTTTGAAGAAATTCGAATTAAAACTCGAGTTGTGAGCCTCTAAAGTATGAGTGGGTTTTTGGCCACCATTTTAGGAAGGGCGCACCGAAAATCTGAAATAATGAAAATACTTCATTTTTTAAGGTCTTTCAAATGACGAAATAAAACAAGCAGATAGTTCTGACACTACAGTGTCAGAGAAGGCGCACCTTGAGCAAATTTGGTCCTCATGAGTCAAATTCCATTTCCACCATCTCAAAAATAATGTGTCCAGCAAAAAACCGGGTCCGAACCTGGATGCGGCGAGTGGGTAGGGGTTAGGACCACTACATACGATCTTATATGGGACAAACTCTTCAAATATTCCACCACCTCAGAAAAAATTGTCCAGCAAAAGTGAGGGTCCGAACCTGTGTGCGGCGAGTGGGGGGTGTAGAACCCCTACAGACACTCTTAGAACAATCCCTTCGAATTTTCCAACATCTAAAAAAAATTGTCCAGCAAAAGTTAGGGTCCGAACCTGTGTGCGGCGAGTGGAGGAGGGGGGAGAACCATTACGGACAATCTTAGGACAATCCCTTCGAATTTTCCACCGTCTCAAAAAAATTGTACAGCAAAAGTCCAAGTTCGAACCTGTAAGCGGCGAGTGGGGGGGGGACCACTACGGACAGTATCAAACCCTTCGAATTTTCCAACATCTCAAAAAAATTGGCCAGCAAAAGTTAAGGTCCGAACCTGTGCGCGGCGAGTGGGGGGGGGGGGTAGAACCACTTCGGACAATCTTAGAACAATCCCTTGGATTCTCAAAAAATCATCTCAAAAAAAATTGTCCGGCAAAAGTTTGGGTCCGAACCGGTGTGTGGCGATTGGGGGGGGGGGGGGGAGGTTAGGACCACTACGGACAATCTTAAACCAACCCCTCAGATTTTCCACCATATCTAGCAAAAGTTCGGGTCTGAACCTGTGTGCGTCGTGTGGGGGGGGGCGGTGGGACCACTACGGACAATCATAGAACAAATCCTTCGAATTTCCCACTGCACATCACTAAACGCACGTAATAAACAATCAAATACTCATAAAACAATTTTGAACCCCCTTTAGTAAAAAGGTAGTCAACGATATAGTATGTCCCGCAAAATAGGGACATGAAAAAGTGATCGGTAGTAAGAAGAAATCGGACCACCAAGAATTGATTATTTTTCATGATGTGTTAGAGTAGAGAAAAACAATGTTGCCATATTCCATTAGCTGGCACCGTTTTTTGGTTGCCCGGTAAAAAATTTGAACGTGAAGTGTGATGCCAAGTAAAACAAAGGACGCCATGGCAAAACGTAAGAAAAGATGAAGAAGTTACAGTGAGTCAAAAGACATCTCTCCTAAATGTCCCCATGACGTCCCACGACTGGTGACAAAGCATTTGATCCGCGCACAATGGCCGAAATACGTTAATCAAATCTCGAAATGATAAAAAATAAACTGTAGGGAATACCCTACGAACACTTTCTCACATCACTTTTATCTGAGGGAGACCCCCAGACCCCCCCACCACTAAAGAATTCTGGAGGAGACCCCCTAACCCCTAAAGAATTCTGGGGGAGACCCCCAGCCCCCCTTTAGAATACTAGGAGAGACCCCCAAACCCCCTTTAAAATGCTAGGGGATACCTCCAGACCCCCCTTTAGAATTCTGGGGGAGATCCCCAAACCCCCCTCTTTCAAATATTTTCACCTCCGGACATAATATTTCTGCCTTCAATCCGAAGAGTTTGCAATTTTGTTTTGAGAAGCTGTAGGAATAGTTGCCTATTTTGTTATTTGAAGGCTAATTGAGAGCCTTAATCTGATGTTGCTTATAACAGGGTTTAGAGTAGGTAATTCAAGATTCCAATAAGTTTTTATTCTTTGAGCTGCATTCATTATATTTGCTCTTTGTTCTATTTTTGGGAGTTTCTTTTTTCCCTTAGTTTTTATAGGAGGTCGAAATGTACTGATTCTTGCATTTCCTCCACTGAGTACCATGTTTGGTTTCTTCTTTCAAACTGTGGATCTTCGAAATATTTTTTTTTGTTTAATAGATTAACCTCCCTCCAAAGATGTACTTAAGTCGTAGATTGTGCAAACAAAATTTCAACAAAATTCATTCAGCCATTTTTGATTGACTTTTCTTTATAAAATTAATTTTCCTTGAATATTCTATTTTTTGGTGTAATGAAACCTATATTGCTTTTAAACAGCTTTAGACTTAAAAGTTCAATATAGTGTAGTAATACATTGAAAAGAAATTTCTGCCTAGGCTGGTTGCAAACGTTTTGATGCAATTTTCATCGAACTTAATTGAGTCATACTTGAATTACTTATTGCAAATATTATGTTTGTCTTAATATTTGCTTACAATTAGTTTCAAAAGCTTTTTGCTCGATCGTACCTATGTTGCCCCTCGAAACGGTCGAAAGGGTTTTTTATGAGGACTGTACCAGAAAAATGTTTAGTGCACACAGTGCAGTGTTTAGTGTTTTTTTTTAAAACATTATGTTTGTGAACATTTTTGTCAAAATCAATCCCATTAATGATTGACTCCAAGTTTAAAATTAATTCTTCACTTTCATTCTTTTTTTTTTTTTGGTCAAACACCCTATTTTGATTTTTTAAACTCTCTTAAGGGTTGTATATTGTAACAGTAAGGGCTAATTTCTTTTGTAAACCAATTGTAGATTTTATTTGCCAGATTTTGTCAAAATCCATTGGACCAAACCTGAACTATCCGAAATAATAAGATTATGTTTTTATTTGCTTATATACCCATATTTTTTCTCAATCGCACCTATATTACCTCTTGAAAAGGTCTAATCGGTTGTGTATGGTGATCAAGAGAGGATAATATGTTAGTACTTTGATAGTAGATTGTGTGTAAAAAGTTTCATGAAATTTCATCCAGCCATTATTGATTGACTCCAAGTTTTAAGATTACTTAATTTCTCACGATAATTCCATTTTTTGGCTCGAGCGCACATATTTTGATTTTTTAAACGGTTTTGAGGGTTGAATATTGTAACTATAAGTGGTTTATTTTATAGTAGGCTGAATGTAGATTTTTTTCGCTAACTTTCATCAAAATTGATTGAACCAAACGTGAACTATCCCAAATAATAGGATTATATTTTTATTTGCTCATATTCCCAAATTTTTTGCTCAATCGCACCTATATTACCTCTAGAAATGGTTTTATCGGTTGTTTTTGGTGATACAGAGAAGAAAATATTTAAGTTTATTGATTGTAGATTGTGTGTACAAAGTTTTATCAAAATTCATGGAGCCATTATTGATTGACTCCAAGTTTTAAGATTGATTTCTCACGATAATTCTATTTTTCGGCTCGAGCGCGCTTATTTTGATTTTTTAAACAGTCTTAAGGAATGAATATAGGAATTATAAGTGGTTCATTCTATAGTAGGCTGAAAATAGATATTTTTTTGCTAACTTTCATCAAAATTGATTGAGCCAAACTTGAATAATTCCATTTTTATTCATTTTTATCCATTTTACCATTGATTTTAATGAAAATAATTTTTTCCCCATAACTACCCTAAAAATCAAAATTTCAAAAAAACAAAAAAAGTACCTCTGGGGAATCTAAAAAGCAACAACTGTGCAAAATCTGGATGCATAAGGATCAATGGTTCAAAACTTATGCCTAGGTACGGAGTGACGAACAGTCGGACTGACGGACAGACGCCACAGATTTTTTTTACATAAATCTCTCTAAGTCAGAAAGGGTTAAGAAATAGAAAATATGATGGAAGGATGTTCTTATGGATGGTATTAGACATGATAAGAGGCAATTGCAATTGCAATCATGATTGACTTTGTCCTGAGAGGCCAACTATCGCAACAAAATACCTTAAAAATCTCTGCGCCAACGCAATACTTTCTCAATTTTTCTAATTTCATTTGAGTGAGAAAGTAAAAATACAATCACACCATCTCCGTCGGATGTAGACTTTTAGGCATGACTGATCCAACCTCAACACACCTAATCAGTCTCTAATTCTGATTATTAGCGTTAAAAATATTTTTGGCTCAAATTAGCGCTCTCACCTCAGTATCAGTATAAACCGATGCGCTGACATAATTTTTAGAAGAATTTGATGAGATCACACAATTTTCAGAAACACATGGCGCGTTGAGTCATTTTGCAGCAAAAAAAAAGCGCCATAACTTAATTTTAACCAAATTGTGGTGCACGACTTTAATTTTCAGCAAAAGTATAAGCACTAACTCAATTTCCCCATTTTCTCCAATGCCGTATTGTTTTCTTTTTTTCTTATACCGTTTGAAAATGTTTTTGCTCAAAACTGTGCGCTCACTCAAGTTTCAGTAAAAAACAGCACGTACGCTGACATAATTTTCAGAAGAAATTGATTCGGTAACACAAATTTCTGAAAGGAATGGAGCGCTGATTCATATTTCATCATATGACGCTAACTTAACTGTCACCAAATTGTGAGGCGCAATCCCAATTTTGTACAAAAGTCTAACGCTAAACTTTTAGGCATGACTGATGATGATCTCCGACAAAATAGGTGACTGTCAAAGGTTAGCGGACTACCAAACTATATGATTAAAGGCTGGTTTCCAATGGAGCGCAAGGCTTTGCGTCGCTAGCGTTGCGTTTTGTTGCGTTTGGCCGAGTTCGCGCAGCGCAACGCGTCGCGTTTCCAATGAGCGCAAGCATTGACCAATCAGCATCCAGAATTTTGAAGAGCGCGCGTCGAACACTCAAAATGGAGTCGGTTTGTTTACATTCATGTTCGACTGCCCTAGTTGAGGTTAGGTTAGTTTCAACCAACGATGACTGCGAGTTTTTTCGCGTAATTTGCATAGTTTTATTTCCATGTTGTCTCAAACGTGATTATTCGGCAAGATTCACAAATCACAAAGGCGGATTCCGCCGAATTCAATATTTCTTCTTCTTCACTTGTTGCATTTGTTGATTCGGGACTCATCTAAAACGCTCACCCGACAAGCAGCAGCCAGCGAAATCGGTCTAGCAGCAACGCAAAAGTTGAGAATTGTTCAACTCGGCCGCGTCGTTGCGTTTCGAGCGCAAGAGTTGAGATCGGCCGCGTCGTTGCGTTTCAACGCGAAGGCTTTGCGTTGCATTGGGAACGATTCCATCTGTTCGCGTGTAGTTCAACTTCGCTGCGTTGCGTCCTTGCGCGGCGTTGCGCTCCATTGGAAACCAGGCTTAAGGAACCAGTTTGAGTGTCTCAAGATACTTTGAGACATATGAGGAGAGTGACAGCTTGAATCAACATAGGTAGTACAACAGATGTAGCATAAGGTAGCATAAGAAATCAGGAAGTTCCTGGAGTACTAGAAATTTACTTGTAAATAGAGAAAGAGCGAAATAACTGCATTGAATAAATGATGCCTTGAAGCGCTAAGTCATTTGACGGGAGTTGCCAGACTAAATAAAATGTCAGAAAATTTGACCGCAAAGCACATTCCTTTAAAATTGAAAGAGGGCTGACTTCCTTTAGGACCTACAAAACCAAAAATGTAGAAGTAGAGAAATAAGAAGCATTTTCTTGTTTCGTTCTGAATAGGACTAAGAAATTTCACATACAATAACAACATGATGGAAATATAAAGCAAGTCAGCACATCACACTATTCAGAGGTCCCATTGTTGAACCTTTGAACTCTTACCAATTCACGAGTCATAGCTGCTATAAACGCAAGCAGAGTAATTTTATTACGTTGAGCGTAAACAAATAGCTGAAATTTGATAAGAAATATGGTGGAGGTTAGGGCAGGGACCACTATGGAAACAACGACATCAGGGCTGAATAATAAGAGATCCTCTTCGATGCGCAGTAATTTTTGGTAATTAAATGAGAATTCTGAGTATTGAGATAAGGAATGTTCAGAGTTCTTGCTGTAGGGACTTTCCGTTTTGCGTTTGACCACACGCTATAATTAATTATAATAATTGCTTTTACCTACATGCAAAAAAACAAACATTCAGAACGGCAAATGATTGGTTCTCTTGATCACATAGAATATATACCGGGAAAATTTGAAATAATCAAAAAGTGAGGTTGGAAATTTTTGACATAGAATAACTTTAAAAAAACGTCAATCAATGAACATGAAATTACTCCCAACCAACTCAGAATTCAGTCGTGGCTGGGAGAACATTAACTTTTCAACTGAAATTAGCATAAAAAAAACACAGGACACAACCTAAATTTCACGACATCAAAAAAGCTCATTTCGCCATTTGATCACAAGGGGGCGTAGTATACTCTATTGAGTATCAGGGCGATTTCAATAGGCGCACGTTGTGCCAACGGTGCGCCTAAAATACCCCTTTAGTCCAGTCAATCTAGCTCAAAAACGGTCCTAAGCTAGAATAAAATCGGAAGCAAATTCTAATGATTGGGCGTTAATCTACTACCCATGGTGTACAAATCCTCAAAAGTCTCCATGAATCCGAGTGTCGGAAAGTCCCGGAAAATCGGGAAAACCCCGGAAAATCTGTCTTTCTTTGATAGTTCGTATCTCAGTTATTTATTGTCGTAGAGATGTGTTCTTTTTTTCAAGTTGTAGATAAATGAGTCCTCTTGAAAAAAGTTTTCCACTTTATTGTAGCCAGTGGCGGATCGGCCAGCGGCGGACCGGGCAGTGACGGATCGGCCAGCTGCAGCGGTTGACTAGCCAGTGGAGGATCAGCCAGTGGCGGATTGGCCAGCGGCGGACCGGCCAGTGGCGGATCGGCCAGCGGCGGACCGGCCAGTGGATCGGCCATAGCGGCAGACTAGCCAGTGGCAGATCTGCCAGCGGCGGACTAGCCAGTGGCGGATCTGCCAGCGGCGGACTAGCCACTGGCGGATCGGCCATTGACGTACTAGCCAGCGGCGGACTAGCCAGTGGCGGATCGGCCAGCGGTGGACTAGCCAGTGGCGGATCGGCCAGCGGTGGACTAGCCAGTGGAGGATCGGCCAGTGGACTAGCCAGCGGCGGATCGGCCAGTGGTTGACTAGCCAGTGGCGGACTAGCCAGTGGAGGATCGGCCAGTGGCGGACTAGCCAGTGGCGGATCGGCCAGTGGTTGACTAGCCAGCGGCGGACTAGCCAGTGGAGGATCGGCCAGTGGCGGACCGGCCAGCGGCGGACTAGCCAGTGGCGGACTAGCTAGTGGCGGATCTGCCAGCGGCGGACTAGCCAGTTGCGGATCGGCCATTGACGGACTAGCCAGTGGCGGATCGGCCAGCGGCGGACTAGCCAGATGTGGATCGGCCAGCGGCGGACTAGCAAGTGGCGGATCGGCCAGCGGTGGATTTGCTAGTGGCGGATCTGCCAGCGGCAGACTAGCCAGTGGATACGGAATTGTAGGTTAGCATGTGGATCATGGGAAAGAAAGGGAAATCGAGACTGTGGTCCCTACTGTAAAATGAGCACTCGAGAGTCTATGTGAAAGTTGTCCGGAAACTATTCATAAATGCTGGCTAGTCAGCTCATGGATAACAACTGTTGTATTTATTTGTGGAATGAGAAAGTGGAATCTAACTAGCTAAAACCAGATTATATCCCATCAAAAACCTTTTTAGGTGGAAGCAGACGGCATGTCAGGTAATTAGGTCTGTCTCAAAAAGCCGTTCCAATGCATCAACTCAAAGATGTGATATGATGGGAACGGGAAGTCCCCTCTAAGTGGGCATCCAGCAAGGCAACTGTCAACCATTTTTCAAAATCAACAATATCCATCTGCGGGGAATTTAGTGAAGGGAAAACTTTGAGCGATGTATTTCTTTATTTTTTATTTTCAAACGCAAAAACTTGCCGCCGTTCATCACCTTAAAAAAAATAATAATAATAATAATAATAATAATAATAATAATAATAATAATAATAATTAATAATAATAATAATTGATAGCACGTACTATCAATTTTTTTTTTTTTTTTTTTTTTTTTTTTTTTTTTTTTTTTTAACTACGGACAATCTTATAACAATAATCCCTTCGAATTTTCCACAATTTCAAATAACATTTGTCCAGCAAATGATTGGGTCCGAACCTATGTGCGGCGAGTAGGAAGGGGGGTGTAGAACCACTACGGACAATCTTAAAACAAACCCTTCGAATATCCACCATCTCAAAAACAAAAATTGTCCAGCAAAAATTTGGGTTCGAGCCTGGGTGCGACGAAAAAATTAATATTTGTAGCATATAGGTTGGCACGAATGACTTAGGTTGCTGCACCTGTATAAGATTCCCGTTCAAAGGAATTCAAGTTTAACGCTTAAGATTTTAATTAAATCAACAGGAATATCAAAAATTTTACAATTTTAAGAAAATAGACGCCGCGACCTCTAGGATCGCAGCAATAACTTAACGATTAATGAAACCAGTTTTAAGAAAATTCGTTTTTCGCGCCAAGGTATGGCCATAAGCAAGACAGCCAACACATTCGGGGTGTCCGAGAAATGATTATGTGACGAAACACCCTGTATGTGTTGGCTGTCTTGCTTATGGCCATACCTTGGCGCGAAAAACGTATTTTCTTAAAACTGGTTTCATTAATCGTTAAGTTATTGCTGCGATCCTGGAGGTCGCGGCGTCTATTTTCTTAAAATTGTAAAATTTTTGATATTCCTGTTGATTTAATTAAAATCTTAAGCGTTAAACTTGAATTCCTTTGAACGGGAATCCTATACAGGTGCAGCAACCTAAGTCATTCGTGCCAACCTATATGCTACAAATATTAATTTTTTCGTCGCACCCAGGCTCGAACCCAAATTTTTGCTGGACAATTTTTGTTTTTGAGATGGTGGATATTCGAAGGGTTTGTTTTAAGATTGTCCGTAGTGGTTCTACACCCCCCTTCCTACTCGCCGCACATAGGTTCGGACCCAATCATGTGCTGGACAAATGTTATTTGAAATTGTGGAAAATTCGAAGGGATTATTGTTATAAGATTGTCCGCAGTGGTCTTACCACCCATCCCCCCAATCGCCGCACACAGGTTCGAAATTGAACTTTTTCTGGACAATTTTTTTGAGCTTGTGGGAAATTCGAAGGGTTTGCTTTAAGATTGTCCGTAGTGTTCATACCGCATTACCGCCCCCAATCGCCGCACACAGGTTTGGACCCGAAAATTTGCTGAACAAGTTTTTTCAGATGGTGAAAAATACGAACGGTTTGTTCTAAGATTGCCCGTAGTGGTCCTTCCCCCTCTCCGCACACAGGTTCGCACCCGAACTTTTGCTGGACAAATGTTTCTTGGAACGGTGAAAAATTCGAAGGGTTTGTTCTATAAGATTGTCCGTAGTGGTTCTCTCCCCCCTCCCCTCGCCAAGCATAGGCTCGGACCCGAACTTTTGCTGGACAATTTTTTTTAGAGATGGTGGAATATTTGGAGGGTTTGTCCTTAGATCGTACGTATAGTGGTCCTAACCCCTACCCACTCGCCGCACCCAGGTTCGGATTTTTGCTGGACACATTTTTTTGAGACGATGGAAAATTCTGGGGGTCTAATGGAGTGTATCTGTGGAGTCAACATATAAGATTTTATTTCCTAAATGAAAATTTTCTGCAAATGTTTCTCTTCTGAGCTAGAATCCTCCAAAGTTTTGAAAAAAAAACAACCTTTGACACATTTTCTTATAGATAAATCTGATCTAAAAAAAATTCATCATTTCTCACCCAACAAGCTCAATTGGACAGCATTTGTTACAAAAGAACCAAGTGACATTTTTTGTAAAACTGTCGAGTTATTTGTTGATAGAGCAAGCAACACTGAATCTCGAAGCAACAAGTGCTTTTTCTAATAACAATTATTCCCGTCAAAATTCTAGGTGAAAGTGGAGCTGGTGAGCTTCGTTGATGTCATTGTCCATATGATGCATGCAATCAAATAAGAACTTGGTTCCTTTTTCAGATTAGGTTTAACCTTAATCCGAGTCACGTAAGGAACCAACTCCAACTTGGTTCCTTTTATATAATTTGGAACGGACTTAAAATAATCAACAGTGTGAACCATCTGCCTCTTGATTTCTTTTAGAGATTTGTTTTTCGTGATTATGCTTAAAAAAAGAAAAAAAAAAAAACAAAAACAAAAAAAAAAAAAACCAAGTCACTTTAAACGCTAAAAATTAAATACTTTTCGTGCATGGGAAATTTAAAATGCAAAAACAAAACACTGTAGTTGAATGAAATCATAACGTTAGTAATTCTAAGCTTTTTGTTTAAAAGCTAGCTCTTCAACTTTGGACTCAAATTCCTCGAGATCAGCTCCACGTCACTAGGTTCTTTTCTGATGAATGGTGTCTAAATATTATTGCTAGCAAAAATATTAAAACTGTTCAGACTTTAGTGGCACGCTTTTCCAACACCTGCGTGTTGGAATTTTCCCTGCTTGTTTTTCTTTGTTTTTATGTTTTTTGTTTGTTTTTTGTTTGTTTTTTTTTTGTTTGTTTTTGTTTGTTTTTTTTTTTTGTTTTTTTTTGCGATGAATGCAGCAACATGTAGTTGCATTATTTTTAAAATTCAGCGAGCCACTTTTTCGTGCTAATTCACTTTCAGCGTCCAATTTTGATGAGACTTGCGACCCAGAAATGTAAGTATGGTTTGATTTTAACCGGAAGAATAGAGGAAATGGGCTTTTGACAATTTTTGTGAAAATGAAAATGTTCGCATTATTCTGTGGCAAGAATAGTTTTTTCTTATTAGAACTTAAGTTTGAGTGCTTTTTATACCTGTATGTAAATTAAGTAGGAGATAACAACTCAACTCAGTGAATTTACAGGCTTATGTATAGAGTTTCGAATGTATCGAATAACGTTCAACTTCTTCCAAATAAACCGGCTCTTATGAGAAACACCACGAACTTGTCTTTGGGTGGAACCATTTTCCTCCACCAAAACGACACATACGCAGGAAGTTGGAATTTTGAATTGTGAACTATATATGAAAAGGGGCATTTCGGATTGTGAACTACACATACGGGTTGGGCCAAAAGTCCAGGGACCCCTCTATAACTTTTGAACGGATAAAAAATCAAACTTGGGGGATGTTTATGGCTTAAAACAAACTCTCTTTTTAGGGGGTCAACATTTTGGGGTCCCCTTTTAAGGGGTTAACCTACCCAATTCAAAAATTTTCAATGGCGCCCCTTATCTTGTGATATATCATGATTCGAAAGGTCATAAAATTCCAAGACTTTTGGCGCAAACCGAAAGTTGATATAGTTTTTTGTTTCCGATACATCGAAGGTCAAAGTTCGATACAGACACATTTCCAAAAATCATTTCTCCACTTTGAGAAAATTTGACTTTAAAAACTAGGAAACTAAAATACTCCAAACAGGAAAGTCCATTTCAGAAAAAAACACGGATTTGAAGCCAATTTAGTCAAAGTTAGGATTTAGCGCCCCCTAGGAGGTTTACGTTTTGGCCCCTCCGGAGGGCTATCTGAAAGCCTCTGTCAGACGACCTCTATTGTTTGATACATCATCGATCGAAAGGGTAAAAAAAGTTAAGCATTTTGGCGCAAACCAGAGGTCGATATATCGGTTTTTAAATTCGAAACATTGAATTTTGTAAATCGAACTTTGGCATTCGATATCTCGAATGTGAAACCAATATCGACCTTTGGTTTGCGCCAAAATGCTTAAATTTTTTTAACCTTTCGATCGATGTATAAAACAATAGGGTTCGTCTGTCAGAGGCTTTGAGATAGTCCTCCTGAGGGGCCAAAACGTTAAACCTTTTAGGGGGCGCTGAATCCTAACTTTGACTAAATTGGCTTCAAAGCCGTCTTTTTTTCTGAAATGGACTTTTCTGTTTGGAGTAATGGAGTATACTTTCCTAGTTTTTTTAAAGTCTGATTTCTCAAAGAGGAGTATTGATTTTTGGAAATGCGTCTATATCGAACTTTGACCTTCGACGTATCGAAAACGAAAAACGATATCGACCTTCGGTTTACGCCAAAAGTCTTAGAATTTTATGACCTTCCGAATGATGATATATCACAAGATAGGGGTTCCATTGGAAAATTTTGAATTAGGTTAACCCTAGGTAGGTTAATCCCTTAAAGGGGGGCCCACAAATTTTGACCCCCTCAAAAGATAGTTCGTTTTAAGCTATAAACGCATCTCCCAAGCTTGGTTTTTTTATCTGCAGCTGTTCAAAAGTTTTAGAGGGGTCCTGGGACTTTTGGACCACCCTGTATGTGCTTTTGGACGTAACGCGTTTCAGAATTTTCGTGCTATTGGAAGTTAATGTTATCAGACATTGTTTCACTGACCAGTTATATACACTGGACTTTTCTAATAAAACATATTCACTTTTTATCCTATAAATAACAGGTCTGCTTGTTAACGATTGCATGGTTGGCAGAAGTGCCAAATAATGTATATGTTATCATGCTTCAACCATGTGCGAACAAGCAGGCATGTTATTTATGGTTAAGTGGCAGGTGTTTTTCGACTCGATGGTAGTAAATCTTTGAGTCCGTTTTTATACTTACAACCGTTTTCCGAAGAAGGCAGTTTTGAGTCTCTTGCTCTATAATCATAACTCCGCGGTGCAAATGACCTTGGAACTGTTTATGAAAGACACCATTTAACAAATCAGTGAAATCCGGAGTTGGTGGAGTTTTAAGAGCTAGATCCATAGCTTGAGTTAGACCCTCCTCTGTCCTCGATGATAAGAACCAAAGATGATGACCAATTTCTGATTCTACTTTTCTCTTTCTATGACCAAAAAGAGAACATAGTTAAATTTAAGAGAAGCATCATCAGCCAATAATCTGTCTGATCGATGAAAATCTTCAACAAATCTGTTTGAGGTTTTGAACACTGAGAGGCAGATCTAACCTAGGTGGCATCCAAGGAAGAAAGGCGACTGAAGTAAGTAGAACTTTAAAAAACTAACAAATAGTCAAAGCAAAAATACATAATTAATGAATCTCTACATCAACGATTACTCAATCTCAAAAATACACCAAATAACTAAAACAGTCATTTTCCCTTTGAGAGATTAAAATATCGGAACAGATTTTGTAGGGTTTGTTACCTTGGAGGATATTTTTACTTCAATGAGTAAATCTTTAGGCTTTCGGATGTTGAATGTTATCAAAACTATTTATTTGGGGAGCCAATGGTTCTCTTGCGTGACTTCAAAGAAAAAGTAATATCTTTCAACTGAGTGACGATTTCGAGTACACCCTTGTCTCTGAGCATTTTTTGGGTCTTTTATTATGAAGACTTTTGTTTTTTCGTTTTACAAAAAGTTTTTTTTTCAATACTAAACGATTAGGCCATTTATTGGTGATATATTATTTTGAGTGGCTATAGCTAAGTCAGTTTAAAGTCAACGTTGGACTACTAAGAACTTAGCATTGGCACTACTAACAAAGATGGCCTAAAAATATAACAAAATACAGAGTTGCTGATAAATACTGAACTTACGGCTGCGGTTTCCTCAACAAGCCATGGGCAAAGCCCAGTGAAATTTGGAACGCATTCACTGCACATAAATCACCTTCCAATTCTGTTTTTTCCGTTATCACCTGCAAAATAATTTTTAAAATTTTTAAAGGAGAAATGGGCTCATATTATTCTTAAGAAAGCCAATTTAAAATTAAATTAGGTTGATTTATTTGTGTTTTATGACGCTTCACAATGGTTCTATTTCGATTACTTTTCATGTGAAAGAATAATTGAGCATCTATTCATAAATGAAACTTCGTGAAAAACAATGAATGCCAGAAAAGCTCTTGAAATCTAACACTCACGCAAGGTAACTCCTTGTTTATAAACATGTTTTTTTGAAACCCTCAAGTTAAAAAAAAAAAACAAAACAAACAAATCTGCACTGTTTCCATGGTTAAAACATGTTGTTAAATTTGACCAGTTTCGTTTCGCGGTCAAAATCATGAGTTCAGATCCTACCAAGTAAGGATACCTAGGGTCCCCCCATAACTACTTCCAAACAAAAGCAAAATGTCCTTAGAAAGAGCGATGCTAAAATTAGGCCGTTTTTCGTCCTTTTTAGAGTACTCAAGAATTTTTACAAACATGTCTCAAATGATACATTATAACGGCCTAATACACTACTGAAAATATTAGCTGGAGTTCTTGCATGGTCTTTGAGATAATACACCCCTCTCCCAAGTGCTCCCCTGAAAATTAAATTTTTCGTATAACTTGAAGGCATCTGCATTGATTTACTTGAAAATTGGTGGAGTATGATTTTATGCATACTTTTCATTTTTGAGGTGAAAAATTAATCTGAATACATTTTAGGAGGGCCTCTCATTCAAAACCTTCTTTTGGCTGAAAGTCATGGAAATTGTAAAAGTTAGTAAAAATTGTGGGCAGTTGTATAAAAGATGTGAAAAAGCGAAGGACTTGGATGAGGCTGGTTTTACTCTTCCGATCGACACATTTCTGAATAATCGATCTCAAAGTTATAATTCGTCGATCTGGAACCTCATTTGAACGGTATCTGGAAAATACCTTGGATGCATTTCAATTACTTTTTTTTTCAAAACTGGTTTGCAGCAGTATTTTTACGCGGACCTTTTTTGGGGTCGACAATGGTTTTAGGTCAAATTTAAGGGAGAATGTAATTTTAAAAAAAAAAAAAAAAAAAAAAAAAAAAAAAAAAAATCCCCCCTAAACCATGCTTGAAAAAACCCATCACAATGTTCGCGCTGAAAAATGAAAAGTTTGAGTAAAAATGACGCTAATAGATTTTGAAGATCGATGCAAATGCATCCAAGATATCAGTGTACAAGATAAATAGAATATACCATCGAGGTTGATTATTCCGAGATTTTTTATAATTACGTCCAATTTGCACTGACTTTCAAAATTTTTCATGATTTTCGGCCAAAATAAGGTTTTGAAAGAATTAACTACCAATCCTCCTTTAAATTGACCCAGACCAATTTTTGCCCCCAAAAAATGAAAACTATGCGAGGAATCACCCCACCAATTATTTTCCTGTGGATCGATAAAGATGCCTAAAAGATTCCGCTTTGTAATGGGTGAGGTCAAATATAGTTAGGAAAAACAACCGTACGGCGTGTAAACGTTGATGCAGTCTCGATTCTTCTTACTCCATTTGTTTTTTTTGTTTTTTTTTTTTATTATTATTTTTCGTTCCTCTCGCACTCTGTATAGTGATTTAAGCGCAATGTGCACCAATTGAAATAGAAGAAGAATTAGAAGAAGAAGAAGAAGAAGGAGGAGGAGGAGGAGAAAGGGGGAGGAGGAGGAGGAGGAGGAGGAGGAGGAGGAGGAGAAGAAGGAGAAGAAGGAGAAGAAGGAGAAGAAGGAGAAGAAGGAGAAGAAGGAGAAGAAGGAGAAGAAGGAGAAGAAGGAGAAGAAGGAGAAGAAGGAGAAGAAGGAGAAGAAGGAGAAGAAGAAGAAGAAGAAGAAGACTAAGAGGAAGAGAAGAAATATTCACTGTCCAGAATCAGAAAGAAATGAGTGTATTAGTCCTCATACATTTCGAAGTTGTCGTCATCTTTATAGTGTTAGCTGGAAACGATATTACATAATAAATAAAATACGTAAAAATGGGACAGTTTCAGCGGTCTGAAATGTTGTTTTTTTTTGTAAAGGTAAAGAAAATCCTGAATGAGCTGAGAACGAAAGTGCGTGTTTAGTTTCTTCCCAAGTCCCGATTTTGGAGATACACTCTTGGGAAGTTGCAGAAAATCGTGTGTATTGTGACGTCAAAACGCGGCATACCAATCTAAAACTGGGGGCCAAATTTGTAAATTGAGCCAAAAAATTGCATCTCCGCACTATAAACCTAGTTAGAAACCAACGGCAAACGGCAAACGGCATCCTCATTTTCAGCTCACCAAGTACTTTCAATTATTTACTATCAAGGGAAAAGTACGAATTGTCCACCACCGATTTTGATTAACTTTACTCGAAAATTAGATTCTGACGATTCATCGCCAAACCTCGCCCCCTGAACCCCGGAAATGCCCCCTTACATTTTTTGAAATTTGGTTGTTTTGGGAAAAATTACGTGCGCGCCTAACAGTAGAGGGTTTCACCCTCTCATCTCCGCAGCAGCACTGACTCGTCTAAAGCGCTGCGCTACTGATCAGAAAGTTCCGCGTTCAATTACCATGAGCAGCACATTTTTGCAAATTTTCAATTCGTTGATTTTTGTTTAAAGATGCTTGATGTTGTGAGTCTGTTTGATATATCTTTTTGCGGGGATACGCGACTTCTGAAGGTGAATGCACATAACTTTTCATAATTCTCTTGAGCGTCTTTATCTCCAACGATCGTGACAAAATTACAAACTGCCATTAAGTAATAAGGGGTTCTATCACATCACTTATTTTCGGGGAGAAAATGGTCTCCCTGACACTTCACGATCAGCTTCGAAACTTTAACGTTACGTCAAGTTGTCATAGCACTTTTTAATCAAAAGATCGCAGAAGTTCACCTTTATTTTTCCTGAAGATAAAGCGGAGCTTTGCAAATTAGTCTCCGAATGATTTCGAGTCGGTGGAATTGTGTTGGTTTCAAACATCATCAAGATTTTTAAAATATTCCATAAGCCAGCCGATGATTCACTGTAGCCTGAGTTGCCTGTCAGAGAGCCAATTAGCAAACTCTCGATCCTATTTTTGGTGAACACTTTTGTCAGTACGTTTAGTTCCAACTCATCGCGAATCTGAAAATGAAATTGGTCAGTTTTGAAGAAGAAAATGAACTCTTTGCACTCAGATTAAGTAGTAGTAAGTGCTTCATTTTAACTGTCATACATTTTTCGACCGTGAAAAACATGCATACTTGCGTTATAAAACTACTTTCAGCTAATTGATCCAAAATCTATATAGTTCAAATGTAACATCCAAATCGTGGGCACTGGTCCATAAGCCCCAAAAAAATTAACTTCGCACGAGAAGTTTTCAAGGCGCTGTATATCCAGAACAAGTTTTGAGAAACTGAGAGACTAACACAGAATGTTACCACATCTGTACTGTCCAGTGTCTGAGTAACTGATCACAACACTCTTTCTAAATTAGTGGGAATGAGAAAGTAAGACTAAAGAGAAACTTTTTTTGAGATTACTCTCGTTCTTGCATTTTTTTTATTTGTCGGATAGTGACTGCGAAAAATCGCCGAAAATCCTCAGATTGTGAAAAATAGCACGCCTCTATAAAATTTAACTTTCATTGATGTTTCAAACAATTCAATAATATGGACTAGTTCTATCCTGCCTAGCCAAAGAATCTCTTTTTGCCCGAAAAGGGAAAAGCTCGGCCAGGAATTGATTATCTCCATTCTGACATCGATCCTCGTAGACGGATGAAATCGGTGATAGACAGTAAGCTTTTTATTTAACGCATAGAATTAACGTCGCGGAGTAATTATAACAAGGTGAGCTTAAAGCTGTGCGTCGCATCTACAAATTGATCATTATTTATCATTGTCTTTTTCAGGCACGCGTGTTACCATGTTACAACAGGATAAATGTTAGGGTTGTAGTTGCGTGGTAGGCACAGTGTCACCTCAAATCCTTTTCTGTACGGACAAATTGAGATAAAGAGAAACAAGTTCCTGAATGTGGCGGATATTATAAACGTGATTTTTCTTGAGGTAAGCTTATTGTAAATATTTGGCTACAATGAGTTTCTGTGCTTCTATTTCTAATGTAAATAAATTCAGGCGTGAAGACTGACTCACTTTTATACCTGAGCCATCAGTTTCTATGTATTTGACTTGACATGGATCAATGTTATGTTTTGCATAAAACTTAGAGAGCATTTTTATCAACTCGTCTGGATCAGGATGGAGGAAGCCGAGGGACTTATATCCCAAATACTTGTAATCAAAGCCAATAGGCACGGCACGATGTCTCTTTGCTTTGGTTGCTTCTTGAATGAAAAACACGACCCCTCCTTCACTTCGCACGGTACCGTGAGCTGAAATCATTTAGAAATCGGTTTTATAGCAGAATTCATCGAAATTCAATTATATTTCCTCGGGGACAGTTTCCAAACAAACCTGGTTTGTACGTCGGGTTACTATGGAAACGATGTATGCTAGTAGGTTAACTAACCCGTTTCAGGAACTCTTCGGATGTCCTCCACAACGATCATCCGTGGAGTTTAATGTAGTAGGTGCCGAGGTTAATCGTGGTGAATTACGTTTATTAGGGTTCCAAGTGGTGGTCTACTAAACCTAAGTTCTAAGAGGTTGTAAACTAAATTTATGGCAGGAAAACGGTTTGCAAACGCTCTTTTGCGTCTCCTCACTTCTTAGTATACACGATCCCTTCCATAGTGATCGCCATTTCACTCCAGCTCTTCCTCTCGCTTCAGCATTACTCCCATACTTCCGTTTTTTTTCCCACTCCCACTCCTGTGGTCTTCCTCATAGCTCAACAACAAAGTTTAGAGCCAAAGAGTGGGAGACGTCTAGTGAATCTTTCCGCCTTCATTTTTGTCCCCTGCTTTTTTTCACTGATTTTCATTTCTGATATAATAATGAACGCACTTACTGTCTACTAAAATCATCTTATTTTAGAAAAAGGAAAACTAAAGAGCTCGTAAATATCAGATGACTACTTGAGCAAAAATGTTATAGAACTACTAAACTACATAACTCAGAGTGACTAATACACTTAACAGTAGCCATGCATTGCGCTAAAGTTGATAGGCAAAATTTTTTTGTCTTATATTATCAAAATTAAAGTGCTGCAAAATCGGCCAAAAAAACAGTTGGAAACGCAGAATGGTTACGTGTCGCCTAACCATATTCTTACGGACAAAACATAATTGACTCCTTGAAACTTAGATTGATTTTCTAATCATTACGGAGAAAATTTTTTGAGGCGTTTGAAGCTATTGACTTTCTGATCACCAAGATGGCAGGGGGCTCGCGTGGATCCCAATTCCAGTTCTTTTGCAATAAAATTATGAAAATTTGTGAACGATTTTTTCACTCTAGATTTGGGTCATCGAGGTATTACAGCATCGAATCACCCTCGTAGCATCATTTGACAGATCAAAGCAGCCCGGAAAACTTATCAATCAACACGAAAAAATAATAACCATCATTATCGAACGGTCGGCACTCTCCATCTTTCGCTAAGACACCCAGGCCCAAAAAATTGCAGGATGAACGCGGATCATAAATGAAGTCAGCCCCGCCAATCAGACAGCTTTCAATTCTGCCCTCTTGAATTTCTTTCACGGCTCTCTCAAGGAGGTGAAATATGCATCCATTTCCGGAATCCAATGTAATGCTGGGACCTGTTTGATAGTAAGAGATGAAATATCAAGCGTATGAAAACTCTGACAAGGCTTTGCTGTTCATGAATGAATAATCGAATCTGATCCAAAATTCTGTGAATGAAAGTATGGGACGTATGAGATCTAGGAAAAAGTTTGAAGCTTACTCTTTACCGAGACAGCTTCCCAACCAGCAAAAATGGACCATTAACGTAATGTTACATGGAACCATCTTCATACGTAAACGGGCAAACCTTTAACTGGAGGTTTTACTGGTCAGTTAAATGGAACTTTTTCTGTAAAGCAGCAAAAGAACGGGGAAAAATTTCGTGATAAACTTTCATATACATCGGTATTCTCATCCATCTTTTTAAGAAAATGAGAAAACCGATGCATATTTCGCAATCCTAGGCAAAGAGCAAGCCGCTTTTTTATAATCAGAAAAAAATTAAGATCTCGTGTAATGGTGACTTACAAAATAATTATATAAAGATTTACTTTAGCTCATTTGAAAGCTAATAAGCAGACGAAAATGGTGATTTCATCAGATTTGGTTTATTTTAATCACTTCTTTACCTACGGTGTTTTTTATAAACTGTGTTTTAACACCTGTAGTTAATCGCTTTAGAAGTTCATAAAAAGAGGACCAGTTGAGAAAAACTCAATCTGTGGATATCAATACGATCGTTACCTAATTAGCTTTAGAATGGGCTAAATCAAATCGCGGTCTAATCATTTTGTTCGTCATTATTACGCTTGAGCTATTTTTTTTCTGTTATTAGTTTAGCAGCTTGCGATTAGACTAAGATTGCGATTTGCCTGCGACTCGACATATAAACTCATGGCAATCCCAAAGTTTTTTCGTTACTTTACGGCTTTATAGAACAAACCCGTTTAACTGCAGTAAAACCTCCCGTAAAAGTTCCGTTCACAAAAAAAAAAAAAAAAAAATTATTCCAATGTGACCGTGTTATGCGAATTTTCCCCTCGGGAAAACTTGCGTAAAACCTTACGATTTTGGTCCATATTCGCCACTTGGGTTAGCTCAAAATTCACATCGACCTCGCTCTTGTATACTGCTTTTCGTGCATTTTGCAACCCACACAAACATAACCTTCAAATCAAAACTCTATTAAAAAGTTGGTTGCTTTTGATTCTCCCTTAGGAACACGGCGATATCAATCAAAGAAGGTCACATTACATGTTGCATGGTAATGGGTCTGTTGCACACTTTTGATACAGCAATATGGAGGGTCTATTCTTGTGTAAAATTGCGTAAAAATATCACATTGGAAGCATCAAACAGTCATAAAATCCACTCATAAACCCGCAAAAGGCGCATTAAGGAAAGCCTAAGATGGCGGACGAAGGGGCGAATCAACCCTGCATGCATGCACCAGTCACCAGTCTTTGCATGCACCACCCGAACACCAAAAGATGGTGGATGACAGCAATTTACAATGTTGGTTAGAATGTAAACAAACGTCTTACTTCCTTGTAGTAGTTACATGTTCTGTCATTCTGCGTGTTTTTATCCGGTAAATTTGACTTTTCTCGTTATTGTTTGTGATTACTATAGTGTTCATTTACGTTCTTTGTTGATTTGCCAGAATCTTATGACGGAAACGCCGGGCAAGTACCTACTTTGTCGAATGCCGTCGTGGGCCATCTTTGCTGCTCGTGGTGGATGCATGCAAGGCTGGCTCGCCCCCTTGCCCGCCATCTTAGGCTTCCCTTAAAACGTCTTTTGCGGGTTTATGAGTGGATTTTATGACTGTTTGATGCTTTCAATGTGATTTTTTCGCAATTTTACTCTACAGTAGATCCTCCATATCGCTGTAGCAAAAGTGTGCAACATACCCATTGATAAAAAGAGCAGGCAATTCAATGTCCGGATGACGTCATTACTTTCCACTTCTACTAACGAACGGTATCATCAGCACATTGCATGAGAAGAAGCTGTTTTGTTGTTGTTTTTTTTTTTTGTTTTTTTATGCACGACCCTAATGGAAGTGCATATTGGTTTCGATCTGGTTTTTGTTTTGCGCTGTTGTACAATGTACTCTGCATTTTTGAGCATTGAAATTCATACGAATTCTCTTTTTTAAGCTGATTTTTTAAAACTATTTGGCACCACTGCGTTTCACAGCTATTTTTTAGTCAATCTAATTCCTCTATTCGCACGGCGGATCGATATTCGTCGAAAGTATTACCCTTCTTTACTCATTTTCAATCGCGTTATAGAGTCGGTTTTTGATATTTTTCACAAAACTGCGCCTAGCTGTTTGAAGGTAGTTTTATTCCTGTTTATTTTTTGGTATAGCAAGGTTGGATTTGAGCATTTCGATCGTTTTTACATATCTATAAATTTCCCGCTCGTACCTTTCTTTGGACAGGAAGGACTTTTTTCGGTTTTACTACGCGTGTTACTAAGTCATTATTGACGGTATTTGGGGAACTTTCAACTGGATACAAACAAACGAACATAACCTCTCAATCCAAACCTTCTACTTTATAAAAATTGATATCAGAAATGGATGAAACACTATTTAATGGCCACTAATTTGATAACAATATTATGTTAGTTGAAGAAAGAAGTTTCAAATAACTTACAAAATTGGAATTAGTGTGCTACTTTCATTCTTTCTCATGATGGTGTTGGATTTTTCGTCACTAGATATACCAAAGATTACCTTCAAAAGATTATTAATTTAAATTTTGAAGCAATAGTGGAAAACAACAAAAACGTTTGTTTACATTGATCGTGTAAAACAAACCACAGAATGCCTCCAACCGCTATATTGAGGTTATGGTCACTTGGGTTCTCCGTCACCCAAAGACGGCGGTAGTAACATAGAATCCGTGGGACCATAACCTGAAACCTACCGATTGGAGGCATAGACCACAGTCTCCATGAACAACCTTCACCGTTTCAAGGGGCAATTTAAGTGCGTTTGAGCAAATAAAACTTTGAACCTAAGCAAATATAAAACAAAAATAATAATTGGAATATGGAATTCAAGTATGACTCAATTAACTTAAATGAAAACTGGAACAAAAAGTAAGCAGCCAGCCTATAGTCAGACATTTTTACTTTCTCACTCTAATGAAATTAGAAAAATGGAGAGTCTTGCGATGTTGCAGAGTTTTTCAATGTGTTTCGTTGGATACTTGGTCTCTCATGACTAATCCAATCATGATGTATACAAAATAATGGCCTCTCAATCTCATCATGTCTAATACCATCCAAAAGAACATCCTTCCATCACATTTCCATCTTTTTCACCCTTATCTAACTTCTCTAGAGAGATTTATGCAAAAAAAAATCTGTGGCGTCTGTCCGTCATCAGTCGTCGAAGTCAGTCGCTATTGCAAAAAAACTGACCATTTTTTTAAAACTTTGGGGGGCTGTTGCTCAAAAAGGTAGCATTTTTTTGGCTCTTGTTTCCAGGGAAAAAAATCTTATTTTGACCTCAGAAATTGGTCTTTTCAACGCGTGGAACCTTAGGCAAGACACCCTGAATATTTAAGCTCACAAATTTTTATATTCGAAACCTTTCTGATAAACGCAAGAGTATAAATATTAAATAATTACAAACTTTGATGTTTGAGGAAAATACAAAACAACAGTAATAAAAATCAGTTATACAAAATCGTGTGGCTGTAAAACTGAAGCACCCTGCCCATCAATTATTGATTAAGGTCTTGCACCCATTCTTAACACGTGCGCGTGTTTTGAAGGTCGCTTGTTTTTTTTGTTTTTTTTAGGTCATCATGTAACTTTAAACTTTTTTGTTGGTATCACTTCAATGTCCTTGCGACAAAATCTGTAGGAATCAAGTACCAAATTCAGTTTTTAATGACCCAAAGCAACCAATTTAGAAAAGAGATTTGAAGATTGTGTTCTTCAGTGTGATGTGCAAAATGTGCGGAGTGCATATGTTACGCCCCGTTGGCGAAACCGGCCATTCCGCGGAATGGCTGGTTTTTTGACCAGTCCGCGGAATGGCCGGAGCAGTTGACCATTCCGCGGAATGGCCGATTTTTTGGCCAGTCCGTGGAATGGGCAGCCATTCCGCGGAATGGCTAGGTGAAATCAGTCTCATTCCGCCAACGGGCCGACCATGAATTTCAACCGTAGCTGATGTAAGTAACGAATGTGTTTCGAAGTGAAGAAGAGACCACTTTTACTCTTCTTCACTTCGAAACACATTCGTTACTTACATCAGCTACGGTTGAAATTCATGGTCGGCCCGTTGGCGGAATGAGACTGATTTCACCTAGCCATTCCGCGGAATGGCTGCCCATTCCACGGACTGGCCAAAAAATCGGCCATTCCGCGGAATGGTCAACTGCTCCGGCCATTCCGCGGACTGGTCAAAAAACCAGCCATTCCGCGGAATGGCCGGTTTCGCCAACGGGGCGTAACACATACATACAGGGGCGGACAAAAGTGACGCTTACCCTCCAATAAGTTTCTTCCTTATTATTTTGAGAATCAGTTTTTGCCATTCTTCCTCTTTGTTGAAGGGCTACTCTTTTTTGGCGGTTATTGCGCCCCTTAATTTTAGGCAGGCTGAGGAGGATGGTTGAAGACGGAGCTAAATTGAATATTTCAAATAAAGTTTGCATGTGTTAATTATATTTTCTCACAAAGATCGAAAATTTCAAGAATTTTGGCACATACCAAAGTTTAACAACTTATTTTTCCGTACTCAATCTACAGAAATTAGTTCCAAAACTTTTGTGGAAGTAGTTTTAAATAAACGTAGGTACTTACCTTTCAAATTTAGAGAAAACGAAATCCGATTGGAAGACATTGCTTTAGAGCCACCCATCATGGCACGACCCACTTTCGTCGCTCTCTCAAAGATAATATTGACTAACCGGCTTTCATTTACATTCATGTAAACTGCACAGTTTGTTCCTGACAAACTCTTAGGATTAACACCTAAATGTTAGCAAACGAAATCAAAACGAGGAAGAATTAAACCGCGTATAAACTTGCTGAAAGGTTTTCATTGTCTCGTGAGTTATCCAATTAAAAATTTAAAAGGCTTGATAGGTCAAAATTAGACAATTGTTCTGATCAGTGGCCATCATGTAAATTCACCAATAATTTCAGCAAACCCTCAAAAAAATACGTCTCAATCCAACCCCTCTGTAAATATTAATTCGTATCTATTCACCGGACGCGAAATCTCGCGGAACACAGCCTTTCTGTTAAAAAGCAATCAGAGGTACTATGTGTATACTAAGTAGTTACAAATAATATGTATAATACTTGTTTATCACAAACTGCTGTCATAATTGTTGATTTTGTGCAACAGTCCTTTCAAATATACCTATAGTTATTCTTCTTCGGCGCCTCTACCATGGGGCGGGGCGGGGGCACTGCCCCCCTAAATTGCATTTTTCAAATAAGGACCCCCAGTTTTTATTGCAGATTCGGAATGAGCGCAAAGTTCTACAATGCATTTTCAAGCGCCCCCTCCCCCGAGGGGGGGGGGGGCGTCGAACATGAAAACTCCCCATAAGAGATGTCTTCCTCTAAATAAGCGAACATGTATTTGATTTTTTTTTTTTTGTTGTTTTTTTTTCAAAAATTCGAATTGAAGTCGTTCGCGAGATATTTAACATAGCTCATTTTTTCATTCGCACCCTAGAAATAACGAGATGGATTAAACTGTTGGATTTTAAAACGGAATTAACAACTTTATAAATAGATTTTGAATGTCCTCAGAATAAGTTCACTTTGTTGTTTTTTGAGGGTTAAAATCGGGAATAGCCAAGTTCAGTCCCAAATCCGATTATTATTTTGCCGGCGTTGTTTGACTTGGTCACCGTTTGATTTCACTCCATATTTTCTTACCCGTTTTTTATAGGCTTCGGTCTGTCCACCAAGAAGGAGAGCATACTATACACTAAATAGATATACACTAATCACTAGCACTGAGCAGAAACTGAAAGGATGCTGCTTTAACATAGTTCTGGCCGAAGCTTACAATTAGTTGTATGCTGCGTTGCCGCTCTTCAACATTTCACCTACATTTTTCAAGAAGACCAGATCGCCCACATACGAAAGCCGGGCTCTTGACAAAATAAAGCGTCACCTCCTACCCCCCCCCCCCCCGGAGGGGAGGTCTGGGCCATAGGGATGTTACCCCGAAAAGTTGCTATTTGAGGCTACTTCTTGCGCATTTTTGAGAGAAAAAAAATACCTAACGGGGAAATCCTAAAGCTTCCATATACCTAGAAGGAATGCTGAAACCACGAAAAATGAGAAAGTCGAGCCTTATTTTAAGATATGGTAAAAAATGAGATTATAAATTTATCTGAACAGTTGGTGAAAACCCCATGATTCTCGTTTCAAACGCGGACCGCGATTTAGACAATACCATAAAAATTGGCAATTTCAAGCGAGGACCAACTCATCCGCTCAAGAACCAACTTAGTACCGCCCTTAAAATCCATGCGAATCCACATTACTAATTGGTCAAACAAAATTTTGCAAAAGCCCCATTAAGGATACTGAAAAAAGAAAATATGATTCCCTAATCTAAATCATAAATCGAGCAATGCTCGGAAGACAGAACTAACCTGCATCAACGATGGCTTCGTTGGCCATCTCAAGGAGTTTCATGGTTACTGGTATTTGAGCTGTGCTTTGAAGCCGATTTAGACCAAAAGCACTAGGGTCGTAACTCATCACATTTTTCACTTTGCCCGTATAGTAGGGCACCCCCACACTGTCAGCTCCTAATGAATAAAAAATTCAGTTATCAAAAGTCGATATTTAGTTTTCAATGATTTGATCTGTGAATATAGTTCGTGGGTCATCCAAAAAGTAAGATAGTTCCTATCTCACAATTCCAGAACTAAGAGCAATAGTAAAACCAAAGCAACGGCCATGCTTGTCATATCCTATCGGCTATTCAGAAAGTAATTTTTTTTTTCTTCTTAAAAGAAAAAAAAATCGGTCGAGAAAATGCGAGGAAATCGAATTTTTCTTAGGGTGCCTCGCTTGTCGCCGCGTGCGCGTGCCCACCTCAGAACGCTCCGCGCTGTGTCAATCAGGCACTTCGCGGACCGTACCGTCGATTATCGTTCAATTGAAATCTCTTCTCTCTCTCTCTCTCTCTCTCTCTCTCTGTCTCTCTCCCTCCCTCTCTCTCTCTCTCCCCCCTGCCCTGTCTTTCTTCGCAAAAATTTGTTGAAATTCCTGATGTTTTTCTCCTCTGTGATGCTCAATGCTCGGCCACACGCTGTCTCACATTCCAAGTGGCGCTGTGTTTTTATTATGCTCGTCGCACGTGCCCCTTCTGCATATCTGCGTTCTACTCTAGTGGATACGTACTGGACTTGCACTCCTATAACTTTGAGAGTTCGACAGAAAGTTCGACCTTGACAGAAAGAAGAAGAATGGACAAAATCAAAGAAAAGGCGATTATTGGCCGACCTCTGCAACTTCAGGGACGATTTTCTTGGAAATGGTTTGCGAAAAGGAAAAACTTGTAAGGACCAAAACTGCATATTTTTTTTACGAACTTTTGAATGATGCTAATCGTTTTTGGGTTTAATGAATCCGAAAGCATATGCTTTTACATAATTTGGCCAAAAAAAGTGAGAAAAATCAAGAAAAACCCCCCAAACTCCCTCAAAGGACATGGCACACTCCTTATGGGAAAACGGTTTCGGTCGAATTGGACGAAACTTTGGGATATTGTTCATTTTGACCTCCTGATCAAAAGTCTTCACGGGCCCGAAGTGATCCTATGACTAGTTTTCGAGATATGGGGGGGGCAAAGGTCCCGAATTTGACGATTCTGAGAACATAGAATTTTGCTATACTTATCACTTTCCTTTTTTCACTTTTTTCCACATAACTTTTTTTCTATTGGAGTAATTGAGACGCGGTTTGTGGCATTTTGTTCCTCAGACTTTTGCGCATGTTTTGATGTCCATATATTTGACCCTCATGCGGGGGAGAGGGTGGGCCCCACCCGGTGGGGGTACAGCTTCCGCACCACTGCGGTGTCGATATCCTCTGGAATCACGATTTTCCACATTGAGGAGCCGAATCATTTATTGTGGCATTTAGTAAAATGTTTCACTATGCAATATGCATACCATTATGTGTCTAAAATAGTCATAATTGATAGTAACGATGGTCGGGGGGGAGGGGAGGATATTTTTAATTTCAAGTGAACGAATTACAAATATATGCTTACCTTGTCGTTGAGAATAACTTTTTTACCAAACAAGCTTTCTCACCATAGTATAAGCCACTTAAATCACTCAATTTTCAGTAAGTTTGAGGCGTCCATTTAGAGGGGAGACAAAGCGTAGGGATGTTGGGGGGGGGGGGGGGGTGCCAGAGCGTCCTCGCAGCTTGTTGCTTCATTTCTGATCAATTGTTGGAATAACTTTCTTCCTGATTGAAATATCCGAGCGCTGTTTACGGCATTTGGCTAATTCAACTCTTCCGTACTTTATTTACCCCCAACAACCAACCCCAAGAATGGTGAAGTGTCGTTGAGGGGGGAGGGGGGCAGTGTTCAGTCCCTCCATGCTTCTTTGTCATGTTATTTTGTAACATTCTCTTGACCATAACTTTTTTTTTTTCCTTTCCTCATGCAGAAATGAGGTGGTAGTCTGCAGATTTTGTTACTTGAACTTTCAAACGTGTACCATACACATCAGATTAGAATTATACAAAAAAGCAGAGGAGGGAGGGCAGTCAGCACTCCCGCGCTTCTCATATTTTTACTAAATCTAAACATTTTCTGGAACAGCTTTTTTTCCTAATTGAGATATCAAACCGCGGTTTAAGTCATTCCCTGATTTTCAGGCTTGTGTTTAACGCTTGCTACCGGTCAATTTCTCAAGGAAGGGGGTGGGGAGGGGGCGAGGAGGGGGGTGTTACAACTGGTACAAGCAATGAGCCACAATATGCACGGAGTGTGGAACTGGTAGAAAAAACAAGGTAACTGAATCGATGAACACTTAATAAGTAGCCTCGATCGTATCACTGTGAGTCATTGGCGGCTCATGCAATTTGACAAAAATGTGTCCCCTCCATTTAATTCTATGTAAAACAATCGATTTGATAGTGGACTGCAGCTTCACCAACAATCGATTGTTGTGCATCGATTCAAATGACAGAAAAACATCGTTGTCAAAATGAAATGAGCTACCAAGGATGTGCTCATCGTGGCTCATTGCTCGTACCCGTTGTAACATCCCCGCCCCCCCCCAACTCTTTGAGAAATTGACCGGTAGCAAGTGTTAAACACAAGCCTGAAAATCAGGGAATGACTTAAACCGCGGTTTGATATCTCAATTAGGAAAAAAAGCTGTTCCAGAAAATGTTTAGATTTAGTAAAAATATGAGAAGCGCGGGAGTGCTGACTGCCCTCCCTCCTCTGCTTTTTTGTATAATTCTAATCTGATGTGTATGGTACACGTTTGAAAGTTCAAGTAACAAAATCTGCAGACTACCACCTCATTTCTGCATGAGGAAAGGAAAAAGAAAAAGTTATGGTCAAGAGAATGTTACAAAATAACATGACAAAGAAGCATGGAGGGACTGAACACTGCCCCCCTCCCCCCTCAACGACACTTCACCATTCTTGGGGTTGGTTGTTGGGGGTAAATAAAGTACGGAAGAGTTGAATTAGCCAAATGCCGTAAACAGCGCTCGGATATTTCAATCAGGAAGAAAGTTATTCCAACAATTGATCAGAAATGAAGCAACAAGCTGCGAGGACGCTCTGGTACCCTCCCCAACATCCCTACGCTTTGTCTCCCCTCTAAATGGACACCTCAAACTTACTGAAAATTGAGTGATTTAAGTGGCTTATACTATGGTGAGAAAGCTTGTTTGGTAAAAAAGTTATTCTCAACGACAAGGTAAGCATATATTTGTAATTCGTTCACTTGAAATTAAAAATATCCTCCCCTCCCCTCCCCCCCGACCATCGTTACTATCAATTATGACTATTTTAGACACATAATGGTATGCATATTGCATAGTGAAACATTTTACTAAATGCCGCAATAAATGATTCGGCTCCTCAATGTGGAAAATCGTGATTCCAGAGGATATCGACACCGCAGTGGTGCGGAAGCTGTACCCCCACCCCCTCCCCCGCATGAGGGTCAAATATATGGACATCAAAACATGCGCAAAAGTCTGAGGAACAAAATGCCACAAACCGCGTCTCAAATACTCCAATAGAAAAAAAGTTATGTGGAAAAAAGTGAAAAAAGGAAAGTGATAAGTATAGCAAAATTCTATGTTCTCAGAATCGTCAAATTCGGGACCTTTGCCCCCCCCATATCTCGAAAACTAGTCATAGGATCACTTCGGGCCCGTGAAGACTTTTGATCAGGAGGTCAAAATGAACAATATCCCAAAGTTTCGTCCAATTCGACCGAAACCGTTTTCCCATAAGGAGTGTGCCATGTCCTTTGTGCATACAGCATTTTCATGGCCAAAATCGGCAAGAGCACCTAGACTCACACCAGAGTACCTATTTACGAGCATTTAGAACAATTCACGAGGAAGTTATGACAACTTTTCAATTTGTTTTTCGGAATCTTTGCAACACTGTAACTCGAAAAGACTACAATGTCGGACCCATGTTTATAGGGAAAAAAAGTCTTATTTTTACCTCTAAATTACGCCCTGAAAATTACTGTATATAGTTTTGTTTCACCCTGTAGAAGGGTAAGAATACACAAGGAAGGCGGGTCATGCAAATGCCGTCTCTGTAAAACTTGCGAAGAAACAGTGGATCACATCATGTCAGGATGCCCAATACTGGCAAAGAAGGAGTACACAATACACATTCCGTCATAACAGAGTATGCGCACAGGTGCATTTTGATACATGTAAAGACCAAACCGTACCCATAGAAGCCAGTAAATGGTATGAACATAGTCCAAAACCAGTTACAGCCTCAGAGGATGGAAAAACAACGATACTTTGGGACTATTCGATAAGAACGGACCGTACAGTACCGGCCAACAGACCGGATGTAGTGGTCAAACAAGCTGTAGGCCCATGTATTTTAATAGACGTGTCAATACCAATGGATGGCAACGTAACGGTCAACGGAGAAAGAAGCAGAGAAGCTGTTGAAATACGAGAGTTTCCAAATTGAGCTGCAACGGATGTGGAAGATTTGTTTTGTTTTGTTTAATTTAAACCGTTGTAGTCCCTATCGTTATCGGAGCGACCGGGGTGGTATCGAAGGAGTTAATAAAGTGGCTATGGACGGCATACCAGGAAAAACATCGCTAGTGAGTGTACAGAATCCGCGTTGCTAGGCACTGCGACTGTACTGAAAAAAGCCTTAGATTAAGGAATAGCGAATAAGAATACAGACGAAATCGTAAGCTGTTCGGTATAAAAGAGAGAGAGAGAGAGAGAGAGAGAGAGAGAGAGAGAGAGAGAGAGAGAGAGAGAGAGAGAGAGAGAGAGGGGAGAAAAAAAGAGAAATAGAATGGAATGAAAAGGAAAAGGAAAACACTAAAGGGGGGGGGGGGCGAACAGAAGGACTAGTTGTAAGACTCGACTCCAATGTAAAGGGTCCCTCAATCAAGGCAGTGCAACAGATGGTTGCAAAATATGCCTTCTGAGGGAATAACATCTCCCCTTTCTTTTGTTTGAAGGGAGCAGTCAATTAAGTGTTAAAAATCAATTAAAATTTACATATAACGCGGCACATGTAATCAAATGCCGCCCTAGGCCCACGGCTTAGGACCATTGTTTGGTCCCGCCGTGGGACAGACACCATAATAATAATAATACTAATAATAATAACATTGTTGAACACGAAATAAAAGGGAAAAAGGAAAAGAAGGACCTTATGAACGAATTTTCTTCTCGATGTAATCCGTTTAATCACCAAAAGTACTTCATGCCTATTAATAGTGCGTTTATTACTTCGGTTTGCGTTTTACAATATTTTTTTTTTTTCAACATCAGATTTTTTGGGTGGACCTGGCCCCCCCTGGCCCCATAGTAACTACGCCCATGGACAGGAACATTTACTTTTTGGATGAACCTCGTAGTAGTCGTCGTAGTGGCACTATTTGGCCAAAGACTTATGTCAATGTCAACTCCCTTCCTTTCCAAAGAAGAAGTTGGCTTCAAGTGGAAAGTTTAAGTTCGAGGTGGTCCCGAAAGTAAGTAATTACTTATTGAGTTTTTGATCGTTCATAATTCTATTTCAAAACGTTAAAATTTACAGATAATAGCCAAAAACAAAGTATGGATAAAATTATGCTCTTGCTCACCTTTCGGCCATTCCGTGTTAAAACCAGTCATAGAGACTTTACTGTAAATCTTCTCCGTGAAGTCATGGAGATTTTCGCATTCGGGAATCCGCGCTGATACTCCTGAGATAACCGCTTCGAATTTTTTCTCCATTATTTACTCGGCGGTCACGACTGATACAAAAAAATTATGTTTATTCTTAATCGAAACTTAGAAAGTGAAATTAATTGGAGCAACTGTCCTGAACCACTTCATGTATAACTTCAAGAGGATTAGAGAGAATCGATCATCGCAAAAAATGACACATTTTGATACAAACCCCTATAACTCTATTCAGGATAATTTGAAACTTGGCGAGTCAGGTAACGCACTACTTTGCAACGCGGCACCCATTGAGCCGATGATTTTGGGTGGCATCGCTCATTCGGGGTTTGTCCCACTCCACCCGCCGCCGTGATGGAAGAATACCGAGAAACGGCCGACTATGAATTTTATCTGTGCAAAAGTCAAATTACAAACGGTCAGAGATACGATGAAATGGATGACATTTTTTCCTAAAGGACCGTAACTCGTCGAAAGTAGTCGGAAAACATATCTTACCACGCTTGAGGATTTGTTTTGTTAAAAAAAAAAAAAAATAAAAGAAAAATAAATAAAGCCTTTCTTTAAATGTTCCGACTTTTTTTTTCGAGAGTGGTAACTAGACTACTTTCGACGAGTTACGGCTCTTTAGAGCAAAAATTTCATCCATTTCATCGTATCTCTGACCGTTTGTAATTTTACTTTTGGACAGATAAAATTCATAGTCGGCCGTTTCTCGGTATTCTTCCATCACGGCGGCGGGTGGAGTGGGACAAACCCCGAAAGAGCGATGCGGGCGCAGGACGTTTCCGCACACCCATCCAAGTTTAGTCGTTTCCGCACACTTTAGCCGGAAGACATTTCCGCACACTTTTTAAAAAAAAGTTTTTTAATGAATCACTGCTTGGCAACAATGCTGCACTGGTCCGTTAAATAACAAGGATCACACCGCCGAATTCGGCTGTCGCGACTCAAACGGTCCAGATAGATGCAATCAAAATATGATAAGATGTGATGATCCGCACGAGATGTCCTATACCTTTCTCCCTGATGAAAATGGAGGTCTGTATCGGGACAATATCGCATCGCGTGCCATGTCGTGTCACACTTTTAAATTTTTAGTAGTTTTAATGTTTTAGCTTTTTATTGTTTTAACTATGCTAATTATTTATAGTTTTATATCCTTGTCGATTATGTTCCGAGTATAATAGAAAGTAATCGCGGGAAAAAATTACTGCTATACAACGGTTACAAAGGACGGGGCACATTCCTTATGGGAAATGGCCCCTTGCCAAAAGTTGATTTTTTTACATGGATCGACGCCGGTCGTCGAGCTGATCAAAAGTTCTCACGGCACCAAAAAAAGTTACCGTGCCGTTTTCGCGCAATTAAAGCTCAAAGTTGAAAAATAACAATAGGAATCGGCATCATTACGGAGTGCATTTCTTGGAAAGGACGGGTGATCGGCGCTTCTGTCCAGAGGCGGACTGGCCCACCGGGACACCGGGAAATTTCCCGGTGGGCCGCGGCCCTTTAGGGCCGGTTGGATCGTGAAAGGGGAAAAAAAGAAGAAAAAAAGGAAGCAGAAAGGAAGGAAGAAAGAAAGTAAGGAAGAAAAAAAGAAAAAAGAAGAGAGAGAGGAAGAAATAAGAAGGAAAAAACGAGAGAAAAAGATGAAAGTGAGGCCGGGCATGTATTTGTACTTGGTAAATTTGGGCTGCGGGCCGGTCATTCGAATTTTTAGGGCCGGACCGGGCCGTAATTCGATTATTTATGGCTGGACCGGGCCGATCATTCATTCGATTTTTTTAGGGCCGGGCCGGGCCGATCCGATCATTCGATACTTCAGGGCCGGGCTAGGCCGATCATTCGATACGTCAGGGCCGGGCCGGGCCAGGCCTATCATTCGATAAATTCGGGCGGGCCATTCATTCGTTTTATGTGGGTCTGGCCGGGCAGGGCCGATCATTCGCTTCATTAGGGCTGGTTTTACGTGGGTCTAAACAAAAACCTAAAACAAAACATTAAAAAAAAAAACAAAAAAACAAAAAAACAAAAAACAAAAAACAAAAAAAAAACAAACTGATAATGCTGGCTTTTCTATATCGTCACTAACAAGGTGAGGCTCAGAAGTCGCCGCCTCCGATTTTGAAAACAATTGCACGAAAATGTAGCTAAAGTAAAAGTATTAGACCCGTGTTTCTCACTTTTTGCCAATGGGCCTTCCTAAAGCGTCAGGAATTTTTTGAAAGTTGCCGAAATTCACGTAAAAACCCCGAGCGGAGAGCGTTCCGAATATTTACGTGAATTTCGGCAACTTTAAAAAAATTCCTGACGCTTTAGGAAGGCCCATTAGCAAAAGTGAGAAACACGGGTCTAATAGTTTTACTTTAGCTACATTTTCGTGCAATTGTTTTCAAAATCGGAGGCGGCGACTTCTGAGCCTCCCCTTATAAGACAAAATGGCAGTCTCAACCCTGCAAAAACGCAGAGAGTCAGCGATCATATAATAATGAAATTGATGACCCAAACATGCTTCAGATTGTTGTTTTTGACCGTGAAAATACCAAAATTTTCTCACGGGGGGGGGAGGGGGTGGTGCCCCCCCCCCTCGACACCCCCAATATGGGCCGGTCCAAAGTTGGTTTCCCGGTCCAAATTTGGGGGCCAGTCCGCCTCTGCTTCTGTCTCACGTAAAACAATACCATTGTTCACAGTCGAACCGACCGCACGCACGTATAGTGTCCGTTCCTCTCCCTTATTATACCCTTTCACACATTTTTCTATGATGAGGCTCTTGGGTGGGGAGGAATGCGGTCAGTGAGTAAATGGAAAATGTGTGAAAGGGTATAATAAGGGAGAGGAACGGACACTATACGTGCGTGCGGTCGGTTCGACTGTGAACAATGGTATTGTTTTACGTGAGACAGAAGCGCCGATCACCCGTCCTTTTCCAAGAAATGCACTCCGTAATGATGCCGATTCCTATTGTTATTTTTCAACTTTGAGCTTAAATTGCGCGAAAACGGCACGGTAACTTTTTTTGGTGCCGTGAGAACTTTTGATCAGCTCGACGACCGGCGTCGATCCATCTAAAAAAATCAACTTTTGGCAAGGGGCCATTTCCCATAAGGAATGTGCCCCGTCCTTTCGGAATTTTAGAGTAAGCAAGAGTGCGATAACATGGAGGTGTTCATCTAATAAAAATTGCGCGGCTACTCTTAAATCGGATCTACAAATGACTAATCTGTTAGAAATCAATGCGGATCATCAACCAAGCCATGACCCCCCCCCCCCCCCCCAACCGAAAGAAAGATCGAAATACAAGAGGTACGGACATCAATCAAACGCGAAGCTTGTGAAAATGTACACTCACAACCACGGAAAATTATTCGAGAAGAGGTGATGATTCGAGAAGAGGTCACATGCAGTGATGCCACGCTGCGACTCGTAAAATAACCTTTTTCTAGAATGTGTGCGGAAACGTCTTCCGGCCAAAGTGTGCGGAAATGACCGTATCTGAAAAAGTGTGCGGAAACGTCTGCCTGCCAGCGATGCCACCCGAAATCATCGGCTCAATGGGTGCCGCGTTGCAAAGTAGTGCGTTTCTACGTGACTCGCAAAGTTTCAAAGTATCCTGAACAGAGTATAAATGGAACCCTACAATTGAAAAAACGCCATTGCGCACCAAGAAATTATCTGTCTCCCTCCTTCCGCATCTTGCATGAAACATAAACAGGATGGGGGGGGGGGGGCAAAAGTAACACACGCACCCCCTTCCCTCTCGCTAACTTTTATTATTTTCTCTTTTATTATTATTTGTGTGTGCATAGCACTCACTCAACCCTGCACCTATTCGCAATAGAAGCGAATATTCGACAGTATTCTGTCTATTCCGCTAACTTTGAAGATCTACTTTGAAGATCGGTTTTCGTCACTCTTTCCCGTTGCAAGGGGCTACTCTTTTGGAGCTTTTTCTCGTACCCTCCATTTTAGGGGGAGGGGGTCAGGGGGAGCTAAATCAAATATTTCACCCACTTTTTTGCATATTCGGAAAGAACGTAAAAATCTAAGCGTTTTGGCCAAATTTGAAGTTCGATATTTTATTTTGTGTTTGATATATCAATGTTCAAAGTTCAATGTCCACTCAGTTTCAAAAATTCGTTGCTATCCTTAAGATGGGCAAAATTTAATTAACTGTGGGTGCAACATTTTCTACTACATAAGCACTTTGAGGGAAAATACGAAGTTTCCAAAAATTTGCCCAAAACCAATTTTTGAGTATTCAACATTTTTGCGATTTTTCAAAAAAGAAATCGCTGATCTGTACGTTTGAAAAACTTTCGAAATGGAGGAAAATGGACTGAAAATCATGTTGTTGGCAAAACTACTCATACTACGGCTTCCAATTACCCCAAAGCCCCAATCTTCTTATATTAAACCAACAATTTGCATATTCAACGATTTAGAATCTGAACATCTTTGAGGACCCATATTTACAACTGCTTTGGAAATGGGGGGGGGGCTTTAGAGAGCTTGAAAGCCGTTAATATTGCCGAAAATACGACTTTCAGTCCGTTTTCCTCCATTGCAGCTGTTTTATTCGAAAAAGTCAGCGATTCCTATTTTGAAAAATCGAAAAAATGTTGAGAGCCCAAAAATTGGTGTTGGGCCAATTTTTATGAGCTTTTGTATCTTTTCCCTTACAGTGCTTGTTCATTAACACATTTTGCTGCAAAGTTGATTTAGTTTGATCCATTTGAAGGGTAACTACAAAATTCTGAAAATGGGTGAATATCGAACTTTGAACATAGATACATCGAACACAAAAAAAGATAGCGAGCTTTGGTTTCAGCCAAAACGCTTAAAAGTTTTGCGCTCTTTCCAAACGTGCAATAAAAAAATGGAGTTCCCGTTTGAAATATTTGATTTGGCTTCCCCTCACCCCCTCCCACCCCCCAACATGGGGGGGGGGGGGCACTAAAAATAGTCTCAAAAGAGTAGCTTCTCGACCGATTCTCGAAATATCAATTAGGAAAAAAGTTCGAGAGGTGTGTGCGTTACTTTTACCCACCCCTGTATGCCATACAAGGTTATTCGGACTAGTTTATTTCGAGGTTAAACGAAAGAGAAGAGATACTGGGGTGGCCTCTGACACCAATCACTATTCATATCAACTCAAGCAACGGCTCCTTAATTCTAATGGCCAAAACATCCAAATCGAAAAGTCCTCATTAATGTGCTGCAGTGTTACCATATGGAGTACGAATAAAATCATTTTATTAAAATGAAGATAAACACTTTTATCGGAAAGTAATCTCTTGAAGACGAAGTAACCAAACCTGATCTGGCAACATCAATGCATTTTTTCACTATTGGCACTATCTTGGGTAACCATTGAGTTTTTAATAGCACGAAATTTTTAGCAACCAAAAGAAATTAATATAGTTCGTTTCCACTGCACTTTTTTCCCCAGAAAATTGAAAAACTGATCTAGAAAGATCGGAGCGCATGTAACACAGCTCGTAAAATCTCGCGAAAACATAATTTTATTTAGATGATTAAAATTGAATCATTGGAAGCACTTTTTACGAAATAATTAATAAAAAAAAAAATATTGTGAAAAATTGAGCCTTTAAAATCTAAAAAAAAAAAAAGAATTAATTCGCCATCCTAATTATCAATGAAATTTGCGCAATCAAATTAATTGGTCATACCTACCCAAAAAAATAGGAACTTCAACAAATAATTGGTAGCTGGCACCAATTGTATTGGGTAAGTGCAACCAATAAAATTGGGTGTACCGTACCACTTTCAGTCGGTACCTGGTACTAATGATATACTATAGTAGAACTATACATATACACTTTTATTTACTACGCAGTAATAAAAGTACCAATTTATTTGTTAGATTACTTAATTTAGAGGTAATTACAACCAATAAATTTGATTGCGCAAATTTCACTAATAAGTGGTAGGGCGAACAAATCCTGTTTTTTTAAGTGATTGCGACTGGCGTCTTTTAAGCTTCTGAACGAAAAAATGTGGGGATGTTTTGGCCTTTAAATACCAAAGGCATCAATTCAAGCGATGTCTAATGCCAATCTGGCGTGAGTGCAATGCGCTACTGTTCTTATAGGGGATTTGATCAAAAAAACGATGAACAATTCTTTTTACCTCTCTCCTCTCCTTATTCCATTAAAATGCACTTGTTTGACACGAATAGATAAGGAGGGAATAAAATGCTTCCTTCCTCCTTCACTTTTACAACTAGTACTTTTAAAGGGGAGCTCGGGGGGAGGGGGGGCACTGAAAGATTTTTCGTCACTTCCATTTCATCACTAAACAGTGCAATATTTAAGTACAAGGATAGAAACAGGATTGAAACTCTATCTTTTCTTTTTTCAATTTAAACGTTCATAGTGAAATAGAGTGAGAGAGATGAAGGGAAAGATAAGAGATATTCTATGTGTTCTATTGGGTATGTTTTTTTTTCTCTTTTTTTAACAACAAGAGGTATCCTGATTTATTTTGAGGCTCGTGCATTTTGAAATAGACTCTTACCGAACAAAAGTTAGTGTAACACAGCCAATGAAATTTTCACAGAGAACTGAAGATGAGACTATAATCTGTTCAAGCCCGATAAGTCAATGCGGATCTAGACTTGTGTATATGAATTTCTCTCTTTGCCCTTATTTGAACACATGTGTTAGTAAATGACATAGATAGGGGCTGGAATTTCAATTCATTTTTCCTCTCTCTTCCCTTTTCTAACGTATCCTACTAAATGGGAAGCGAGAGAGATAGACTAACTCCTGACCTTTTCTTAGATTACGAAGTAAACGCATCATGCAAACAAAAGAGCGCAATTAGATATTAAGATATTCAGATTCATAATACAAGACTAATGAGCAAACGCTACTTTGTAATGAGCGTAAGAAAGCTAGGAAACTTCTGCGCATGTGGGGGAAGCCCTTTTCATTTCCCATCGTTTTCTTTCGGGAAGGAGTCGATTTTTTTTTTTATTAAAATATGGTTTCAGTCCTTTCTAAAGAACCCTTGGTCACAGTGTTGCCAGATCGATGGTAAAAAGCCGTATCGTCCCCATTTAAATCAATGTAAAACGTACGGCTTTTTCACCCCAATCTGGCAACACTGCTTGGTCACACCCAACGAGCTACAGCGATAGAGAGGCTGCTATACATGTTATTAGTCCTATCTTAAAGTGTGACAGCATGGGTGATCTGAATGTGGTTTGTTTGCCTCACTTTTTTTAACCTTAAATCACAAGTTATAAATCCAGTGCAAATTGGTTTTGAACGAAAGAGCAAGTGTTTAAGAGTGGTTATCTAGACACAGAATTTTATACAACTATCCAGAGGGCCGATCATTTACTTCATCGTTAAACCGATCGATAAGACTGTCTATGAGTGATGCTATTGGTCGAAAATTGTAAAACTTGGCTGTTGCTATGGTAACCATCGTTAAGAGTCTCGTTTTATAAAGGCTACTCATGAGTAACCTTTAAAAAACGGACACTATAACGATGGTTACCATAGCATCAGCCAAGTTTTACAATTTTCGACCAATAGCATCACTCATAGACAGTCTTATCGATCGGTTTAACGATGAAGTAAATGATCGGCCCTCAGGTGAGAAAATTTAACTTCCATTATGTGTCAGTTTCTTTATCGTGCAAATCCCTGCAGAAGAAAAAGTTATATCGATTTTTGTGTCCAGATAGCTACTCTAAAACACTTGCACTTTCATTTATAACCAATTTCAAATGTATTTATTACAATTTTTTTTTTTTTCTTAAACTTAAAGCTTAACCCTTCACTGCATGAAGTCCACCGGTGGAACAAATTCTTCAAACGCTCATATAAAATACAGGTTTTGAGATATGCCTTTGGCGCATGGTGGGTCAACGCGGGAGAAGGTATGTTTTGAGCTCACAAAAAAAAAAAAAAAAAATTGGCTGAAAGAAAACATCATGCAGTGACGGGTTCGTGATCGAAATCATGTCAGGGGGGAAATTTGCCCCCGTATCCAAACTGACCACATTTTGATTATTTGTATAAAGTTTCCGGCATTGGCTTTTTGAAAAATCCAATTAAAGTAAAAAAAAAAAAAAAAATTAAAATTTAAAAAAAAAATAAATAAAAAAAATTCCCGCCATTTCTTATGGTGTTATATCACTTGTAAAAAACGAGTAAAAAATAGAAAAAAGAGAATTTTGACCGAAAAACCGTCAAATTATTTTTTCACTATTTTTCCCATGTATTTGACCACCTAATACATTGAAAAATCCACATTTGCTTGAAAAAAAAATCATGCAGTGAAGGGTTAAAAAATATGTGGCAAACGAACCGAGCCTGTGCGAAAAACGTCCATAAGTAGATTTTCATCATGGCTAGGTACATATACCTTCGTGACGTTTCAATATCACGCCCCACAAATCCTGTCAGTCACTATAGCTCGTTGGTCACACCTTAACCCTCTCATGCACGCATTTTGGGATTTGAGTTTTTTTGAGATTTATTTAGACCGTTCGAAAGAGGACTCTTATTTAAGAACTTTGATGGGTCACACAACTTTTTGAAAAATGTCCATTTAAATTCCATTGAATCACATGTTACATGAAATGGCACACATGTTGTACCACTATCCAAGAAAGGGTTAAAGTAATTACAAGAGTTGCCTCAAGGACCGTGATGAATCGAGACTCTGAAAAAAAATCAAACTGAAGCTTTTTCTGCCATTATACGCCTGCGACAGGAGTCAGCGCTTTGAATTTATAAAAAAACAAATTAGTAGATAATAATAACAATGATAATAGTAATTATTTTTCCAAGAGGATGAATGAAAGTTAGGTTAGAGTAGATGTACAAAACAAACATCGATATAGTAATACGTCCTGGAGAATGAGCTTTCCTTTGTACACGTTTTTAGAAGCTTGAGTTGTATTTTTTTCCTGGAAATTAAGTGTTTTTTGCCGGTTTTAATCGTACTCACACTCTAGATTAAAAGTTTTAAGATAATTCAATTTTTTGAGGTCAACGTCGGCAGATTTTAAAACTAAATTCAATCAGAATAACCAGTGTTTATATTTGTTACTCTTTACCATCAAGTGAATATGGAAAAAAAGTCGATCTCGTCATTTCAGGAGACGAACTGGTCACGATAGACAGTTTGGAATTTCTGATACTCAATGAAAAATTTCAAATTATTTGTCACGAGCTTTGTAAATGCGGTTTATTTACACCCATATTTTTAACCTTTAAATTTCCAAGGCAGTTTTCCAAAACCTCCGGTCTGAATACAGGTATAGTTCGTTGGTGCATGTGATAAACTATGGTCAAAATACTTGAAAGGTAAAAAAAAAAAATGTGTAAATAAATAAATGAAACTAAGTCTCTACTATTTGAAAAGGAATTCGTTGACCCCCGCCCTTTTACTTGTCATACGTTGGTTGAAATACCTTGGGCTCATAAATGTTAATGAGAGAGAGCTTAAGTACAGCAATTTTCATCTTTTACTGCTTACCCGTAATATTATTATAAAGGGGTTCATTCAAAATCGGCATTTTTCGCCCACTGCTTGTTTTTGACGAAACTTTGGGGATCGATTGAGGTTACTATTAGTAGTGAATCCTGAAATTTTCGCGACCTAAAACCAATTTTTAGAGGGGGGGCGGGGGGTCAAAGTTGAAACCTTCAAACTCAAATATCTCGCTAACGAATAAAGCTTTTGCAATGTGGTTTGCGCGAAAAAACGCAAAATAAAATTTCCTTTCTCTTGATTACCCATATGTTCGACAAAATTTTGAACAAACACTCGCAATTTGCAATTTTTTTATTTTCAGGCTCAAAATTTTTTACAAATTTTGAAATTCTGAAAAAAACGCAATCTTCGATTTTGATCTCTATGAGATATGTTATTCTCTATGAAATTTGCTACAATTTAGTCCAAATCGCATGTTGGGGTACTTTTCGTTTCTGAGTTATGAATTTTTAAAGTTTCAAAAATCGCAATTTTAGCGTTCTCAGTGACAGCGACGAAACCTAAGAAAAAAAATTTCTCCACTTCTAATCAACAAAACTTGATGAAAATTGGGATTGGGGGTTTTGAAGGTCGTAAAATTCAATTCTGCTATCAGATTTGAAGAATTTTGAAATCCAAGATGGCTACCAAGCAGATGGGTTTGCAGCCATCTTGGATTTCAAAATTCTTCAAATCTGACAGCAGAATTGAATTTTACGACCTTCAAAACCCCCAAAATCCCAATTTTCATCAAGTTTTGTTGATTAGAAGTGGAGAAATTTTTTTTTTAGGTTTCGTCGCTGTCACTGAGAACGCTAAAATTGCGATTTTTGAAACTTTAAATATTCATAACTCAGAAACGAAAAGTTTCCCCAACTTGCGGTTTAGACTAAATTGTAGCAAATTTTCTAGAGAATAACATATCTCATAGAGATCAAAATCGAAGAATGCGTTTTTTCAGAATTTCAAAATTTGTAAAAAATTTTGAGCCTGAAAATCAAAAAATTGCAAATTGCGAGTGTTTGTTCAAAATTTTGTCAAACATATGGGTAATCAAGAGAAAGGAAATTTTATTTCGCGTTTTTTCGCGCAAACCACATTGCAAAAGCTTTATTCGTTAGCGAGATATTTGAGTTTGAAGGTTTCAACTTAGACCCCCCGCCCCCCTCTAAAAATTGGTTTTAGGTCGCGAAAATTTCAGGATTCACTACTAATAGTAACCTCAATCGATCCCCAAAGTTTCGTCAAAAACAAGCAGTGGGCGAAAAATGCCGATTTTGAATGAACCCCTTTATGAAATAACACATTAAGTCCTTACATTTCAAATGGAGTTCATTTATCGCTTTTGCTTAGAAATGCCTCCAGATTTCCTTAAATTTGGCTCCAAAATGAGATTCAACGTACTTTTCAAAAAATCGTCGAATCATCCAGATGAAATTATCATGCAAATCAGTTACACTGACCGCTGACCGCCGAGCAATGTAGCGGTGGGTCAAGGTAACGAGAATTATCCGCCGGCTCAAAAAGCACGTCACTCAAAGAGCCGGAAGTTTGACAGACACAATTCCATGAATGAAAATCATCATAATACACAGAATCTATCAATATGACTGAAAAATAATATTATTTGTTAACTTAATAGCTTAAACTGAGTCAATTTAAATGGTTTTTGCAATAAAAGATCCACGATAGATCATATCTGAGGCTAAAATCAAAAATTGTGAGCGACCGGAAAAGTCCACATTTTCGCGATCTGTTGTATGGTAGCCGGGTCTCTACGCATAACAAACTCTTGAATAATTCTTCATTGACTTTCCTCGATTTATTTCCATACGTCGGCGAGCACATAGCTCTGTCATAACGCCTTCAACTTTGAAATCATTTTGTGAATCTGTGAGTGAATTTCGTAATTTTTTAAAGTGCTCATTGTAATTTTTGCTGGATTTTACTTGAGAACTAACTTTTCAAGCTCATACAGCATCAGAAGTTAGGAACAGCCCCATTTTATTCAAGGTTTTTAAAACGTGCCCAATAGGGACATATGCACCTTTCCAAACGACCCGTTGGGAAGTCGTTCTCGAGAACGGTTGGGAGTGCAGAGCTGAACAGGGATGCGAACCGGAACCCGAATTTAAAGTCTGAGAACCGCAAATGGAACCGGTTCCATTCAGGTTCCTGAAACTCGATTCTTTTTGAGCTCTTGTGTTCACCGTGATCCAAAATTGCCGTTTTGCATGATTTTCATTTTTCATAAACCTTACTTTTTCAAAGAGATTTTTGGAAACATGCTTGGGATACATTTTGAAGTAAGTATTTTTGCCTGAACTTTATCTTCAAATTGCAAGAATCAAAACTTTTCTCATGTTACTTTCATTCGAAATGATAAAAAACAATAAATTATATTCACTTCAAAAGCCCTAAAGTTTTTTCCTGCTTGAAAGTTGTACACTGGAGAAAAATAAAGAAAAATAAAGAAAATAAAGAACCGGGAATCGGAACCCGGTTCTGGAACCGGTTCTAGAACCGGAACCGGTTTCGGATCTATGCTAGAACCGGAACCAGGACCGGTTCTAAATTTATCAGATGACTTATAACCGGAACCGGTTCTAAATTCCGGAACGGTTCGCATCCCTGGAGCTGAAACAATAATTCATACAGGGGATTGATCCTGAGGAATTTTACGGAATTATTTTCAGAAGTTCTTGATCTCGCCTGGAGGGAGGGCTTGAGGTTCGAAACCTATTTTTGCTTTTTTGCGGAAGGGTGTCTATAAAATGTATTAATATAAGTTCAGATCTTCAATTAATAACTGATTGTCGGCATTTTTTTGTCGAATCAGATATTCTCCCAATGTTTTAGGTTATTGGAGAAGGGAGAATTTTCAATTGGCTTCTCTGGTCGCACTATTCTGTTTCTTTCTTAAGTGCTAAAATGCATTTTGAAAGAAGAGATAAGATCAATCGATTGTTAAGTTTCATGATACCTAAAAGTGAAATATTAAGGGCTTTCTTTTGAATCCATTAATTGGGAGTCTTTGGGCCTTTCCATATAAAAATAGTGGAATTGCAGGGTATGGCTTGTGATTCATTGATGGAGACCTCTTAAAAAGGTGAATAATTTGTTTTAATTAGTTATTATCAATAATGGTAATTATTTTCAATATGGCGGTGCGCATTAGCTGTTTAATATTTCTTTGAAAACGCAATGTTTTATGAGTAGATTTTTTGCTGCTTGTGATTTGTCCTTGATTTTCGTCGCTTACAATTTTGACTGTTTTACCGAGAAATTCATATCTTTCTTGATCGGACTCTTTGCGCGCATATAAGCATCTCATTTTGTGTTCAGATGTAATATGTAGTGTTAATAAAGAGCGACTCCAAGTTTCGCCCCGAAGATCGATTCTCCTCTAAAATATCTATCGGGCGAGAAAAGGTAATAAAAGCAAAGCATCAATTTTTTACGCTCTTTTCATCAGTGTGTTCAGTTTCCTCATTCTTACATTTGCTACCCTCCCCCCCAACTCTCCCCCCAAAATTGACTAAAACTAAATGTTTACCTCAGAAATGAAAATCACGCATAAAAATACCCAAAATCCAATTTTCAAGAAAATTGGTTAAAAAAATTCGATTTTTCGGGGGAACTTGTCGGGGGGAAGGGCTCGAGGACCGTGCAACAAACTAATTTTTTCACCACACCATTATAGGTTATCATAAAGTGTAGTTTGAGAAAAATTTCGAAAAGGTCCGTCAGTACTAACAAAAAAGGAACGGAAAACGGCCTGGTTTTAGCGCCGCTCTTTAAATAAGCCGTCGCTTTGAAGGTTAAAAATTGCGCTATGCGCTATAAAAACCAAGCATTTATCAGTTGATCTAATAAAAACAAACATACGTGACCAATTCATTGCGCGTTCTCTAGTAAGTTCTTCTTGAAGCTTTTCTTTCGCATGAGGGAATTCTATGAGTAAAACTATGATCTGTGTCGGTTTTATTTCGCAACGAAAGAGGAATTAGGCAACGGTGAAAATAAAAATAAATTAACGTAGCCGTAGCAACACCAACGACTCGTAAGCCTTCTTCACCTTCATAACCAAACAATTTGAATTTTAAAATTTCCTAGTAGATTCGAAATTTTTTTCGAAAATTCTTCAAATTTAAAATATTTTGTTTGAGTTTTCTTTTGTTTTTTCCTCACTTACCTGTTGAAGTTTATCGGAAAAAATGTTGAACTGGCTCAACAGAAAGACTAAACGGAAAAGGAGCGAAAGTGAACCAGATGCTATTTTTAGCAATTTCAAGTTATGCAATTTCATGTCACATATATCTGAAAAGCAAAAAAAAAAAAATTGTTATTTTCAGGGGGTCCGCTAGTTGAAAAGTTTGGGAACCACTGCCTTAGCGCACCCAGGTTTAGACTCGAACTTTTGATTTTGGTTTGGTTTTGATTTTAACTCCCCAACTTTACATTTTGAATTGGGTCGAAATTATATTCCAACCTTCGTTGTGGGTATCGAAATGGAAAAAAAGTATTACTACTTGTGGTTTGAACCGAATTGCTTCTTTTTTTGTTTGTAAATTCTCTAACGATCTGTCAATAATAGCGATTGCTCTTTGAAAAATTGAGTCGACCCCAACCTTCTTTCAGATGGTGCCTTCGTAGAAATTAGGAATGCGGCGCATACCGCAACTTCACGAAGGAGAATCACTGTCACAACAAGGAATATTTTACTTGTAGTATCAGACGACTTTGATTAAAGGAAATCCCCCTTAGTCAAATATTTCACTGCGCAGTTTCTTTAAAACAAACGAAATACACCTTGGATTAAAAAAAGAATTCTTTCACTATACTCTACTCTATCCGAGTACCTCCATCTCAGTTTTGGTACAATTATTGAATAGAATAGCATTTTCCGTCTCCACTTGCAGAGTCTAGCCCAAGCGGGTTATTAGGGCTTTTAAAAAGGAAATCACCGCAATTATACTCAATTTAGTCTATAATAGTAATTAGTCACCTCGAGTAGACAGGAGTAACTAATCGGAGCCCTCGTCAAAAGCTTCGTAGAAAAGAAAGAAAATACATTTATAGAACCAGAACCAACACCAAAAAATCTCACTCAACTTCAAATCTGATATTTATGCTGTCTGCCGTAAGCAAGCGAGCGAGCTGCATTTTCCACACAACATGGTAGACAGGCAAGTAAACTACTTTAATTAATCGGTTCTTAATCGCACAAAATTCCCCAAGATCCGAGATAAGCTACTTATGATTCAATCGTTGCGATGCAAACCTTCCAGTTAAATTAATTGTGAGTATGGTGGAGCTGAAATAAAAAAAAGTATCGAGACGATATTTTCGGACAAATTAACCTCGAATCAATTTTTAACGTAGAGCAGCAGCTCGGCGCCGAAAGCGAGATCGGGAAATCCTGATTCAATAAAAATCAAAGTGTTTCCGATTCGGATGCATTTGTCGGTCAAAATTATTCGGCCTTGAGATTCAGTGCCAATGCCATGCAGTGTGACGCGGTTCGTGTTGGATATGAATTGAGGTGCACGCGCTTGTCAATGGAAACCCACAATTAGTACAGTTCGATAAATCGAGATTTATCCCATTTCGACTCATTACAAAAATCGAAATCAAAGGCTATCGTAGCCTCCTCGCTTTATTGAGTACATTTTTGCAATTTTTTAATGGGAAATATGTCGATGTATCGAACTGCGAAGCCCCCAAACATTTTCAACGTTCTTGCCCCCACCCTCAGGGGGGCTATCTGAAAGATTCCGAGGGACGATCCCCATCAAGCGATACACCTCGATACAAAGGGCTTAACAACCGGAGCATTTTGGCGCAAACTGGAGGTCGATATCGTTTTTTGCTTTCGAGATATCGAATATCGAAGGTCAATTTACACTAAACAGCAAGCCTTTTTCAGAAAAAAATGCTATTTTAGCTCGATGGGGGTCGTCGTTAAAATTGCATTTTTTCCCCTGAAAAACGCTTGCGATTTAGAGTATTTCAGGCTCTTAGTTTCTTAACATCCGACTTCTCAAAGAGGAGTAATGATTTTTTTGAAAATGGGTCCAAATCGAACTTCGACTTTTGATGTAACGAAAACGAAAAACGATACTTTTAAAAAATCAACTTGCAATTTCCTCCATGATGAATGACTTTTTCTCAGCATAGCAAGTTGCGATTAGATGAGACTCGCTCATTGTACATAACCCGCTCATCTTGGAACTTTGTTAAACGCATTTACTGAGTTTGTGGGTCAATTCTGGAGCTTTCTGATTCCAACGACAGTTATTTTCAAGTGAGTTTACGCCGAACTATAAAATATGTGGCATAAGTTTCTTAACAGACCCATTCGAAATTTTAAACACTTTATCAGGATGCAACTGAAAATATTTTACTCGCGGAAGCAAAATACAAATTAAGTAATCGCACAGCTGCTGTTTTAATTACGAGGATGAGTTTGATCTGACTGTGTGGTCAGCCGCCACTGCTAATTGGATAGGTATCAGTTAAGCGTTTAAGACGCGTCGTATAATATCTCTTCTCCAGGGTTGCCATTTTTCGTATAGTAATTAATTATACGCAATTTTTCGCATTTAACTCAATGTAGTTTTTTGAATTTCCCGCCAAAGTTGGCATCATCGATCTTCTCTTGATTGTATCGCATCCTTGAACAAGGAAATAATGCATTTTTAATATCCCCCAAAATAAATTTTGTCGAACGGACACCGTTGCTGGACTATCTTCAGATATGCTTTTCAAGACTTATTTAAAACACTATTTTAACGAAAAAACGCAGTTTTGAATGGCAGTTCGGCGAGAACTAGCAGTGTTAAAAAATTTCGCTAGCTCTAATAATTTCAGATTGTGACCCTGATTAATCCCTTAACTTGCAAAATGGATAAGGTAATTGAATAACGAATAACGTGAAACGACACGGACATTTCTTCTTTTTTGTAACTAAAAAATAGCTTAAAGTAAAAATTTATTTAAAGTAGTTAATTAATTGTTGAAAGTTATTTGACACCAAAAAAAGTTTATCAATTAAAAATTAATTAGTCTTTATTATTTTATCACCGTTCTTAGTTCACGTAGATGTGAAAAATTATAATATTAATAAAAAAGTGAAGGTGAAAAAGGTGTATTTGCCCGTTTCGATGCAATCTTCGACGAAAATGCAAAAATGTGTGATGAGTAAATCATCAGATTTTTTTTTTTTTTTTTTTTTTTTTTTTTTTTTTTTTTTTTTAAATCAATCGTGCATCCAATATTTTATCTGTTTTGTGTTAATTTACTTATATAAATTATTTTTTAATATTCTTAATAATCATTTGTATTAATATTATCATTCAATGTTGTTTTACTTCTTCTTTAACAATGGACCGTTACCTCAGATTTCAAGTTCATTACCCATTATCTCGATATCGTCTTTCTCTCTCTCAGCCCATTTGAACGCATGAGTTAGAAAATGATGGATACAGACAGGGGCTGTCACATGACTTGAGCCCCTGTTTCTGTCCTTTTCTAACACATGCGTTCAGATGGGCTGAGAGAGAGAAAGACGATATTAAGATAATGGTTTTTTGGAGATTCTTGCGGAAGTATTTCCCGCTGCAATAGCAGTTATCCGTCGATTCTGCGGGGGGGGGGGGGGGGGGGGGGGGGGTTATGAACCATTCGATAAAAAATAATTGGCAGACCTCAGTGGAAAATAAAAATGCTACCAATTATATCCCAATAACGCGACTAATTTACAATCACTGATGGATCGAGTTATTTGTTTCTTCTCTCTCTTCGTCCATCATAACAAAAATAGTTAGAAAATGACAGAGATGGGAGCTATTCGTTATATCATTGGTGAATTGAAAAATGACATTAATTATACGAAAAATGTCATAATAAGCAAAACGACAGCTCTGCTCTATGTAAGTGCTATGACTTTCAAAAGAAAGAACACTGATCGAAACTTTTACCGCATTTTAAATCTCGGTAGTGGCGTCGCGTGCAATTTGGCAACAATGTATTCTATCCATTTAAACTCATGTAAAAGATCGAACTCAGGGGGTGCACAGTGAACAAGGAAAATTCGATATATTTAATGAGTTTAAATGGAGCAGTTGCATTAAATTGCCAGATAGCACGCAACGCCACTGAATCTCGGCAACCTTTAAACAATTTTGCTGCTTTCAAGTGTCCAAAAATTAAACAGAATTGCTCTTTAAAAAGTATAAACGTCATAAAAAATCAAAAAATTTATTGAAAAGAACAGAAAAATTTAACAATAAGAATTTCAAGCAGAGTACTTTCTTTTGAAAGTCATAGTACAACCTATTATGTATCAACCTACAATGCAAGAAAAAAGACTGATGCGTGTATACCAATGTTTCCTCCTGATCCAGGTCATCAGATTAGCAGCGTTCTATTTGCTGGCCATCTTCGCTTTGGTAGCCTCAGCACCTACACCCAGTGATAGCAAGGAGACCTTGGAAACGGCCGAGCATAGCGGCTACGGACGAAACTTTGGATTTGGCTTCGGTTTTCCATTCGGTTGGGGTGGCGGTGGCTACGGTGGTGGCTACGGTGGCGGCTACGGCTACCCTTACTACGGCGGAGGAGGGGGTGGATGGGGATATGGTGGTGGTAAGTGAATCCTAAACACGTAACTGTTAAGTGTTCAGGTGATTCCAGGCGAAACTTTTTTAGATTTCAATCCGATAGATAGCGCCACTTGTCGCTATGGGGGGGGGAGTCGTGTTTTTGACCTTTTAACCCTTTAAGGACCAGGTTAGTTCAAGAGAACACCACTTTTCCGTTTCTGGAGGGAAGGTATAGTTAACTGTTCGTACTCGGTGGAGTTGAAATTGCAGGCATTCAACGAATTGAAGGCGCCCAACGAGATCTTATCGATTGTGGTATTTGCATTTATATTTGCATTTATCCGGAATGAAGACTAAAACAATGTGGAATATACCAGAGGTCCGCAGAGGAGATAAACGAGTAAACTGGGGCTTGGCCCATAAGGGGTTAAATTGAAACCAAAGAAAGAACGCAAAATCCGTTACCGTCAGCACCTGCGAAATTTTTTTATGGATATTTTAAGCCAAAATTGAGCAAAATTGGTTAAGAATTAAAGCTGTAAATTGTGAAATTCGTTTCACCATAAGATTGATGAGTGCGAGTGATAGTATGTTTATCTGCCTCACTCGCACTCATTAAGACTTATGGACATTTTCTTTTTTCATAAATTCTGGATTTTTTTTGAGTATTTCAGCTTGAAACTCTCCAGATATCTTCCATAGGTATGTTTGCAGGTGGTGATGTTCCTCAAATTTGTAATCTTGACGTATAGGTTCATCAATTTCAGCGAAATGTTGAATTTTTGAGCAGTGCTAGTGGCGTTATTAATCGGATTGAAATCTGGACAAGCTTTGCCTGGAATCACCTTAAGGAGTATTTCAGATATATATTTCACTCGAGATCTTCTCGGCTTGCCTTAAGAATTTAAATACTCAAGTCGAGTCTAATTCGAGTGAGAAAAAATTCATGAATCAGAGACGTTCATTGTAAATTGTCAATTCTTGAGAAATCTTGAGTTTTTACTTCTAGCTAACCAGGCTGCCCTTTGAAATTATCTGTTTGTGACTTATTTTTAGTGAAAAATTGTTTATTTATGAAGCGTCTTCAAATTCCAAATTTTTGACAGTTCTTGCATGAAAGCTTGTTGAAAAACTCTTCCTTGGAAAATCTTAAAGCGTTTCGGTTCAAACCGTTCAAGGTGTGTTTCTGCATTGTAAATTGAATCTGGAGGACGGTTCAAGTCCAAGCCAAGACAGTAAGGAGATCTGAGGGTAAGGTCCCAGTGGCGCGGCAGCGTCGCGTCGCGTGTCGCGTGAAAATCGGCAACATTGTATTTTGTCCAGTTTTAAACCCGTAAAAAGGGTCGAACTATTGGGGGTGCACAGTGTACTCCATCGAATCGATATTTTACATGAGTTTAAATAGACGAAATGCAACATTGTCAGATTGCACGCGACGCCACTGTAAGGTCGTGAATCGCACCCTTGGTTTTTCAGTCATTTTCTTTCCTCTTGCAAAGTCGTGAAACGTTGTATGAGCCGGGAAATTTTCAAAAATATTAATAATTTAAATAAAAAATTGAAGTCTATATTGAACCAAAGTTTTCTAAGTTTCTTCAGTATTTAGTGCTAATTTCTGCCACCAGAGCGCAACCGTTTGATTTCAGTCAAGTTAAGTATAAAAGTAATTTAACTGAGTTAAAAGGGAAATTCGGATAGCAGATGATCATCTGAGAGATGTCTATGATGCGAAATGCTTAGTCGCCAACGTTAAAAATAAGACTGAAAGTATACCAGTAGGTCAATCATTTACTTCATCGTTAAACCGATAGTTAAGAATGCCTATGAGTGATTCTATAGGTTGAAAATTTTAAAACTTGACCGTTGCTATCGTTGTATCGTTAAAGTGCCCGCTATTTAAAGGTTACTCATGAATAGCCTTTATATAACGAGGCTCATAACGATGGTTACCATAGCAACGGCCAATATTTACAATTTTCGACCAATAGCATCACTCATTGACAGTCATAACGATCGATTTAACGATGAGGTAAATATTCGGCCCGCAGAATCGTGAAAATACGTTAACAGGTTCTTCGATGCGAAATTCGATGTTTCCATTTTGCGGTATTTTCAGCCCTTTTTTTTTAAAATTATTAAAAAGGAGGAGGAAAGATAATCTCTACCTCTAGTTGAACTACTGATGGAATGAAATATGCCCCGCGCCGCCTGCGCTGCACCGAACCTGAGTGATCTACTTGATACTCTTGACAAGGGAGGTCTGACCGATTGCGGGCGTCGTAAAAATCAATGGGAAGTAGGACAACTACAACTTATTAACGGACGGATCGGCTCGGGAAAGTACCGATCGTTGATCGAGACTATACTGCGATACGGATTGAAGCCGTTGAACGTAGGGCCAAAAATCACATCCGAAATCAGACAGCTTTGTGCAGAAATGAACCAACCACTTTTAATTTCCTATAGATAAGTCGATGGTTTCCGGTTGCATGGAGGCATCCAAATTAGAAGTTTGATTCTATTCTGTAATTAGCTGATCAATTGCCAGTCACCTAACGTGAACGTTGCCGCGCCGCGTCGCACAGTTGGTCAAATCTTTGAGGTCAAAAATGGGGCTCTTGCGAACCTTTGCTACAGGGTATATTGAAGAGTTGATTCTTGCATAAAAACCTGTAAAAATGACGATGAATACACTAAAAAATTTACGAAATTCACTCTCAGAATCGGGCTTAATGGCGGAGAGATGCAGGTATCATGGGAGATTCCTATCTAAATTGAGACGTATCTCTGTGTTACCGTAGAGAAAGTGGCATAATAGACAGGAATCTCCCATGATACCTGCGTAGAACCGCCATTACAATTTTGCTATTATGGCAGTTATATGAGTTTATTATACTGAATTTTAGACTTTCTTAGTGTGATTTTCGTGATTTCCGCTGGTCGTTGCATTAGATTGCACTATTTATTTGCTTTTAGCAAAAGTTTGCAAGAGCCCCATTGAGGTCTTTTTTTTCGGAAGAAAACAATGGTTGCATAAGTGCTATTTCTGAGGAATAATCATTAAGAAGTGAAAAAAAATAGAGACTTTTGTCAGAGAAACGCACCGTTTGCTTTATAGTCATAGTCCCTTTTGAAAGATTTAAATTAAAATGTTTATAAAAATTTGAGCTCTGTAACCATCAAGTATCCCTCCGCTACTTTCGATAAGCTATCGATTCGTTTCGCAAACAGCCGATAGCTAAGCGAATGTATAGCGGAGAGATACTTGGTCACACTGGCGCACCGAAGGGGGGGTTTTAGGGTTAAACCCCCCCCCCAAGCCTAAAAAAAAAAAAAAAAGGAGAGAGAGAGAGAGAGAGAGAGAGAGAGAGAGAGAGAGAGAGAGAGAGAGGATGTGGTTCCTTCACAAATAGAAGGAAGAGAAAGAAAAATAAATCGTGATCAGCTAGGAAGGGGGTTCACGGTGAACAAATTCCATATTATCCGCATTTTCTTAAGAGTTATTCAATATGGCGGGGGGGGATAAAATCCAACCCCTCGCCAGTGGCGTAGCCAGGAATTTTTCTAGGGGGGGGGGGGGGGGGGTCTGGGGTCCGAAAATTGTCAAGGGGGTCCAAAGATACTACTTTGGTAAAATTTGTTTGAAAACGCAAAAAAAGACCTTTTTTAGGACAAATTTTGGTTTCAAGGGGGGGGGGGGTAGACTGGCTACGCCACTGCCCCTCGGTGAACCCCCTCCGTGAATATTCCATGGCTCCTTCATCCACATTCCTTTTGACTCTTCTCCCTCCAATTATGAGTCAAGAGCAAAGATTTCATGCAGAAAAATCGAAAATGTATTTGAGTATTTCAATTTTACTGTACATGAAAGTACCGTAAAATTCAATCTGAAGGTCAGGAAAATTGGAAAAATTTTCCGGGGGAGGGCCCCCGAACCCCCCCTCTCGGTGAACCCCTCGGTGAATATTCCATGGCTCTTCCAACCATACATTCCACTTGACTCTTCTCCCTCCAATTATGAGTCAAGAGCAAAGATTTCATGCAGCAAAATCGAAAATATATTTGAGTATTTCAATTTTACTGTACATGAAAGTACCGTAAAATTCAATCTGAAGGTCAGGAAAATTCGAAAAAATTTCCGGGGGAGGGCCCCCGGACCCCCCGCTTGTCCTGAGGGGTATTCCATACCCCCCAGACCCCCCGGAGTTTGAGTCATACCAAACCCCCCCCCCCCAAGGCAAATTTCTCGGTGCGCCACTGCTGGTCATATGTATATTGTATAGCTCTTCTTTTTGATAAACACTTTAAAGGGTCCAATAGCAGCCCTTCATTTATCCAGTCTACTAGCCTTGTCAAATAATTTCAAAGATCGGCCCGCATCAGACGCATTAAAACAAAGAGAGACGGTAAAATTCTTAAAAAATTGAGGCATCAATCATCATGTGGTAGAGGCTGTTTCAGATAGCTTCGGTTCTGACAGTTCTTTCTATACATGTGCGGAAGGACAATATCATGTCTTCAATTACGTTTTAATGTTAAGTATTCATTATACAGGGTGGGGCGTAGAGATCTGACGATTTTCAAAAGGCTATAAATAAAGAACTATTTGACTTAGAGAAAAAAAACTTTTTTTATTGAATTCAGTACAGAATGCCGTTTTCTTACATTAAGTTTTAAAAATTACATCTCATAGATGTTGACCGTCAGCGTCAATACACTCTTGAAGTCGATTGCGAAAGGAATTCACCGCTCTTTCGCACATTTGTATGGGTATGGGAAGACAACGTAACTGTCACTGTTAATTCGAACCGATATGTTTCCATGTTGGAAGACTATGTGCAGCCCATGTTGGAAAATTTAGCGGAAGAAAATGATTTAGGAGACGTCTAGTTCCAACAGGATGGAGCAACAGCTCATACTGCTCGCATTTCCCTTGCCGCTATGCGGGAAATGTTTCCAAATCGGTTGGTCTCTCTTAGAGATTTACAGTGGCCTCCGCGATCTCCCGATTTGAGCATTTGTGACTTTGTTTTTATAGGGCTACCTTAAGGAAAGGGTTTTTAGGAGTCGCCCCCATACTTTAGAGGAATTAAAAGTGCGAATCAGAGAGGAAATCGATAATATACCCATACAAATGTGCGAAAGAGCGGTGAATTCCTTTCGAAATCGACTTCAAGAGTGTATTAACGCTGACGGTCAACATCTACGAGATGTAATTTTTAAAACTTAATGTAAGAAAACGGCATTCTGTACTGAATTCAATAAAAAAAAGTTTTTTTCTCTAAGTCAAATAGTTCTTTATTTATAGCCTTTTGAAAATCGTCAGATCTCTACGCCCCACCCTGTATAATTACGACCGTTAATCGAGTCTATTTTGTGGCAAAAAGTTATACTTATTCACCCAGTGAGTGGCGTCAACGTTTTTACACATGTAAACAAAGAGCTGTCAGAACCGAAGTTATCTGAAACGGCCTCTAGTATCAACAGAAACTTGAAATATCACCAAGCGTAATCTTCTCTGGTTAATTTTATAACCTTACATTACTTGTATAGTGTAAAGTTGAATTATGTTCCCTCACCCCCCTTCATTATTACTATGTACAGTCGGCGAATTAAATAATGCCAGTCTACGCCTTAGATTTTCGCTCAGTTAAGCCACCAGGAATGCTTGAATACAGTGATACCTCGTTATCCGCGACCTCCGTATCCGCGGTTTCGGTTATCCGCGATTGGTTTTTTGAGACCCATGCTCGTTATCCGCGACCCTTTACCTCGGTTATCCGCGATTGAGAGGCCGGAAAAAAATTTCAAACGATGAAACTTGTATTTTTAACGGTTTCCAAGGCAACATTTTATTCAACATTCACTTTTCTTAACCTTCAATTTTCGAATATCTATTTTCAAATAAAATCAAAATTCGCCGTGAAGACGTCAAATCTAAATTTTTTATCAAAATTAATCCCTTATATATTTTCTTTATTTTTTTCAAAATTAATCCCTTATAATATATTTTCCTTTTTATAATTATTTGTTTTACATATTATAATTTGTTCAAAATTTGAAGTATGAAGAGGAAAGTGAATGAAACAGATGAAGAAATGGAGGATAACCTCTCGACTACTTCGTCTCCCTCGGCCATATCAATAGCAAAAAGACCGCGTAAAGTAATGTCCTTGATAGAAAAGTTGAAGATTTTAGACCTTTTAAAAGTAAAAAGTTGCAGTGAGGTGGGAAGACAATATGGTGTGAATGAATCCACAATACGAGGGATAAAGAAATCAGAGTCTGCAATTTGAGAGCGTGTAAAACTTGGAACAAAAGCATCATTGCAAACGACCCATAGAACAAGAGATCCAGTCATAGAAAAAATGGAGCAGGCCCTAAACTCATGGATCGAAGATCAAAATCAGAAGAGATTGCCTCTTAGCCAAGCTCTCATTCAAGCTAAAGCTCAAAGATTGTTCGTATTCTTCGCTTCCTCTGAAGGATGTTCTTAATAGTCTATGTAGGTACCTATGCACAAACTGTTCCCTTTCTTTCATTTTTTTCCTTTTTTTACCTCCTTTTTGTGACCGCTTTTCAGCCGTTGGTCCCTAACCCCTATATTCCCATAAGACTAATGCCTCCATATCCGCGGTTTCGGTATCCGCGAGGTTTTCGCGGAACGTAACCCCCGCGGATAACGAGGTATTACTGTACATTGTGATTCGTATTAACCAAAGATTACTTATACTCCAGATATGGCACTAGCTATCTCGCCAATGTTAAATTTTGTTGAGTGCCTTCATTTCCAAAACCGAGCTGAAACACATACACTGGCCCACGGTTTGTTTACGTTTCGGTGAGCGAGTGACGTGCGGGCTGGGTGGGGGCCGTGGGCCGTGGGCCAGCCAACTCGCCCCACCACGCCCGCAGGTCTCTCGCTCACCGAAACGTAAACAAACCGTGGGCCAGTGTATGTGTTTTAGCAATGAAGGCGCTCAACAAGATTTTAGCTAGTGCCATATCTGGAGTATAAGTAATCTTTGGTATCGGTTGTTAACGACCCACTTGTTGTGTTATTTTAAGACCAACTTTCAGTCAGTTTGGACCAATATTACTCAAAAACCAATTTTGGGAGTTATTAGCCGGAAAAATTTAGCTTCATCATTTTTTTTTTTTTTTTTTTTTTTTTTTTCATTTCTTTGTGTTTTTAGCTCTCAGATTTTGTTTCTTGGAAAAACACCTAAAAATTTCTAATAACTCCGGGCACATATATGGGTTAAAGGTTGTCTATCTGAACCAAAATCTAAGAAGTCTTCTGACATTATTTAATTCGCCGACTGTTCTATAGCGGCCAAAAGAATTGTAATTCTAGGGTATGCGCAACGCATAAGACACCGTTCAACAAACGTATCAGGTGCATTGCGAATTGCATATCCTGGTCATGTCAAGGATAGCTTGTGAATCAACTGCATTCACATCTCCTTCAGATAAAGTTTTGGAAAGAATTAATCGAATTATTTGATAGGAATTTTTCTGGGAATTGTTCAATTTTGTCTCCAAACGGTCGATACTTCTGTACAGATTTTAAATTGGGGAGAAAACCCATAATATATTGCTCAACAACAACCTCTTATGTAGTTCTCACTCAGGCGATAGTTTCTCAAATGGTATGTTATGTCCAAAATCCCCTACTCCTCGTATCAATGTGTACCGTGCCCATGGATTTTCCAGCAACGCACAGCGCGAAAGTTCAAGGTCGAACGAAACTAGAATCGGAGACTGATTAATCGTTTGTTGGTTGCCACATCGACTGTACAGAGTGGAAATATCTTCTGGTCGATGTACTCACGCAAAAAAACAATGGTGTAACAGGACTGTGTCGTGCAGATTGGCAACGTCGCATTTTGTCTATTTAAACCTATGAAGGAGATCAAACTCCTTATTGTGCAAAGATCATAGCCTCAAATTCGACCTTTTTCATTGGTTTAAATGAACGAAATGCAACGTTGCTAGATTTCACATCATGCCACAGAAGACCGAGGTTAAACACATGCCAATCGAAGGTTTCAGCTACCTCTATCAGATTTACTTGGTATAAAACCCGACTTAATGTGACTCTTCAGCATTTTTGCCGATCTCTGATACTAGACTAGAGCGCTACGTTCCACAAATTAAAGGCCAAAGTTACTATGCCTTTAAAAAAACTGAGGATCATAGATCCTACTTAATTTTGAAAACAAGGCTGAAAGTATCAAAAAATGAAAGATCGAATTTTGTTACAGGAATATTGAGCGATATATGCAGCTTTTCGGTTCTTTCAGTCTCATTTTTCAAATTATTGACATGATATTCTGCAGAGACGTTAATCGGATAATCATCTTGTATCTAATACTATACGCGTTTTCTTCAAAATACGTTACTTTCGGTCAGTAATTTGACATTAAACCGATCAGTGGCGCTCGTGTGGTTGAAAATCGGCAAAAAGAGTGCTGAAAATTCGCCTGAAAAAACTACCTGCTATCTCCCCTTTTTTCCTGTCGTAAAAAATGCAGGTCATGCGAAGAACTAAGCTGCGAACACCGAGGAAAGTTTTGAGTATTTTAAAATTATGTAATTGTTACTTACTTGATGTTGTAATTTTTTTTTTCAGGGTGGCCAGGTTGGGGTTTCGGCTTTGGATGGTAAAATGAGAAGTCCTTAAGTAGCCTTGAAAGTTGAAACAAAGTACTGGCATGGTAGCAGATCTACTCATCACTGTTGCCTACAATTCCTATCATGCAATCCTAGTGATGATCAAAGCGCAAATCTTTTGTTTCGTACATTATTGCTTGTCTGGCGCACTTAGTCAAACGCCCCAAAATGACATCAGTGACGCAGATCTTAACAGGGGTCGTTGAAAACGGCTCGCCATACAAGCAGCCAACTCGAAACTTACTGTATTTTTCATTGTTTCTCATTACTTTTTTGTAGTTTTTTGTTTGTATGTTTGCTTTTTTTCGAATTCAAGCTAAGTTCGCCACTCAAAGAATAGAAATTCTTATTTGGATGGATCTCTGTTTAATTACAGCTGAAAATGTCGCTTTTTTATTTCATTTTTTGTTGTATACTAAGATAAAGTTTTAAGAAATATCTTTTAATTTCATGTTACTATATGCGCTTCAAATTACAAATGATGCTTTAAATTGATTTTCAATATTTCCATGCTACATTTTGTAGCAAACCTCACTGTTAACTCTTCGAGAAGTCTCGGAACTTTAAAAAATTAAAATTACTCATGGCCCAAAAAATGTTGTCCTCGAATGACGTTGATGGATGGTGATTGGTGAGCCCTTGCGTGTGGTTTTAAAAGACCATGCATGCTCACCAATCATCTGCTAGCAGAACCGTCCATCCCTATCATTTTTCAAGGCCTATGAGTCTAGAAAGCAGAGAGTCCAACATCATCAACAGTTATGCTTAAAAATATAAGCAGGATCCCGTGATTTCTATTCACGTTAAGAAACAAAAAGTGAACAAAAAGTCATAAAAAGTCATTGTTTTCGACCTCTCAAGTTGACTTTAAAACTTTCCAGTTGCATTTCTAGGTTAAAATTACTTGCTAGAAGTAACCATCAGTGATAAAAATTGGTCTTGAAAGTTTAAAAATGAAAAATTGGTGAGAAATTTACTTCCTGATTTTTTACCTCTTTTTTGACGACCTCAGACCATGTTGCACCGATCAAATGAAGAGTGTGGTAAATTTGTTCACCATGACGCAAGCAAGGTGATTTTGATTTTATTATTTTGAGTTTAGATGTTGATTTTCAACATTCAGAGTTAGCGAATGGTCATTTTTACATCATTTCGATTGAGAATTTAGGCTTTCAATCAATGCAGTAAAAGTTTGGAGCTCACTCATTCAACGGTGTTCAGAAATCTGCACAACGAGCAGCTCTCGATATCTCTCCTTATTTCACACGCAAGACACAAAAATTATATGCCAGGCAAGGATATAGACAAGGAGGAAAAACTCTCCTTTTGGCCTTTTTTAACTTTACCTTTATTGGGGAAATAAGAGCAATAGTAGATTCTTTGTTACCCAATTTGCACCTTCATTATCCGAGATAGGCGAAACTGGGCCCCAAAAGTTGCCTCTTCAATGAACAGGATAGACCGAAATGTTAGAATTCTCTGTAGTCTTTGGCCAATAGGACAGTGGTGGCTCATGCAATTTGGCAATAATGTTTTTCCTCCATTTGAATTCATGTAAAACAATTGATTGTTGGTGAATCATCGCTACACCATCGAATCGATTATTTCACATGAAATCAAATGGAGGATGAACATTTTTGTCAAATTGAACGAGCCGCCTTGCGCCAGTAAGGTATGAGAGTATCCGGATGGTGGACGAACTCTTTGTTGTTGAGATATTAAAGATCAAAGTTGGTCAGAACAAGTATTTAAGGAGGAACGGCACATTGGCTCCGTGATGCCTTTTGGTAGGAGAAAAAACCTCTCTCAGCGAATGACAAAGGCGGAAGCGCCTTTGATGACTGGCAGTGCAGTGGAGAAGTGTGCAAACCGGCAACGGTGCATTTTGTACAGTACAACATTCTGACGAGATTGGACCAAATAGAATGAATGCAACGGTGCATTTTGTCCATTTAAACCCTTGAAAAAGATCGAACTATGGGGTGTACAATATAATTTGAATGCGACTTTTTGTATGTGTTAATAGGGTGGATCCGGTCCATTTAAACACTTAAAAAATATTGAAACATCGGGTGTCCGTTGCAGTTGTCTTTTTGAAGGGGTTTAAATGGACAAAACTCTCAATTGCCAGAGCGGATGCTTTGCCACTGATAACTGCATTGGCGGATACAGACAATTGTCTTTCTCTCTCTCCTTCCATTTGAACTTATGTGTTAGAAAAGGACAGCAGAGGGGGCCATCACGTGACTTTGACCCCCTCTTCTGTCCTTTTCTAACGCACGTTTTCAAATGGGAGGAGAGAGAGAAAGACAATTCCCTGTATCCGCCTATGGATAACTGGCAACATTGTTTCCAGATCTAAATCCGGTTAATTATATGCGCCTGATCGCTCAACTAGCCCCCTTACATTTAAACTGGGTAAGTTGCCGGCCGTTTCGAGTTAACTCTAACGAGTTTATCTTGAGGAAACCGCATTTTCCCAGTGAATTATATATTAGTACTTTCCCGAGTTGCAGTGTCATTTAGTAACGTGAAGTTTGAACAACAGTTTCCGTTTTGCATTAAGGATAAAATATCTCTCTCAAAGTAAGTACTTTACAAATTATTTTAAATTTGCGATGCAAGGAAAATATTATGATTTCGTTCTATTGTGCACACGTTTTCCGAGAAGGGATATGGGTAGAAAGAAAACAATTGCTTTCAAGATATAAAAATTCACTATTTAAAAATGTACATATTAACAAATTATTTACTTAAAAATATTGAAACTTAACAGAATGAAGAAATTCTAAATACAAAATTCTTTAAACTATAAACTATTCCTTTTTTTTAAAAATCTTAATCGCAGAAAAGTCTTTATGGCGGGACGCTAACTAAATCTAAAACCTCTGATTATTAGTCGAATGAGTGTAAAAAGGTTGACTGTCAAAGGGGTGTAGCTCATACTTTTCTCCGCTGAGGTTTAACAAAAATAAAAATTAACGCTTGGTTAAATAGAGAGTATCACAAATATTTTTCCTGACGCAGCGAATGTCAATGTTATAGCTGATATCATGCACTATAATGCAAATTTTAAATCCAGAATCACCGTGTATATCCTCCCTCTAAGATATAATTGAAAATTAAATTGAAAAAATAAAACAAATCATTCCAAATTGAATGTTCTCGAACTGTTTGCAATGATAATCAACATAGATGGACTTGGCTGAAAGTATAAAAAAAAAAAAAAAAAAAAAAAAAAAAAGTTTGAAGCTCTGATTCAAAGATTCCACTTGAACAGTCGATTTTCGTTTGAACAAATGCAAAAGTATCGATTTCTTGGAGAAGGGGGGGGGGGGTGTTGTAACTGCGTCCTATGAACATCGATTCTTTTCTATATGTGTCAAATGTACATGGAGCAAGCATCGATACACTCGCAGTTGAACAAATCGATTACCGTTTTTCTCCCGTCCTATGCAAAATTATCGATTTTTAGGGGGGGAGGTGGGGGATGCAAATATACATCCCTTGAAGATCGATTCTTTTCCATAGGTGGCATATACAATAAACATCTGTCCATCGCATTAGATGGCTCATCACAGGGAATGACATTATTATAGGAAAATTGACAGAACTGCGCACAAAGAACAACACTTCTTTTTCACTATCCGATATTTCTTATACAGTACTGAAGATTTATCGACTGTCAAATACTTGTCAATACTTTAAATATCAAGAAATTTAAGTATCCTTATTCGATATTTGTGAAGACATTTTATTTGCCAAATCGAATGAGTCCTCCACCCACATTTCAAGACCCTCGGAGCGGGCAATTCAAAAATGTGTGACTAGATCGATTTATTTTGCCGGTCGAGTCCTTAGAGTTTACTCTGATTGGCTGACACATTTTAGGCGCATCGCGGAAGTCGCAATAGGAAGCAATCGCACGTATTTTTTGTTTTGTTTTGTTTTGTTTTTTTTTTCGAATAAATTTATTTTTCTTAAAGCCGTTGGTCTGATTCACAACACATATCCAAATCAAGCCTAGGCTGCCCAAAAAAATCCATATAGCGGTGTAACAACAACATAAGTCAATAAAAGTGCATGTGAAGATCAAACCGTCATTGAGTCTTCGGCTTTGTAATCTTTGCGAAAAACCAACGGCTCCACAACTTGCTAAATCACCTCGAATTGCGCTTGTGGCTCTCCTTTTTCTCAACACTGTACAGTATAAAAACAGGGTGGGAAAAAAGTTCCTACACAGTACACATACCAATTATCCCTCTCATAACCTTTCTTGGTGCAGATCAAAAGATACGGTTTCACGTCACTCTTTATCATTTTGAGATGCATGATTAGGCGAATTTTTGCAACGAATATATTCGACAACAACATTTCCAACCTACGCATGACAACAGTGAATGACACGAAACTGGATCGTGTTTTTCGAAATTTTTTGGTGTTTTCAGTCATAGATGGCATCAATACAATTTTGAATTCAAGTCCGGAGGTGAATTCGAAATCGAATTGATGCCATCAATGCCCCGAAAACACATCTAAAAACACAATTGAGTTTCCTCGAATATGTAGTTAGGTTGGTATTGTTTATGATATTTGATCGCGAAAATCCGCCTATGATCGACAATGATTTGTGGGGTGTTTTCAATCCAACTACTAACTCAATTCTCACACAACGACCCGTCGACCCTACCTGGGACAACTACCTTTTACTCTTTATAAAGTTTGCCTCTCAAAATAATACGGGAAAAACCGCATATTTCCATATAAAATAGAGTGAAAATTATGAGAGGTGTGTCAGGACTTTTGGTCCACCCTTTCTAGAGACTCTAGCTGATCCACTCCACTGACACTAGTATACTTTCACAACCAGTCACACAATAACCAATAACAACTTGTCTGACTTCTGATTTTTTGTAGATTGACAATAGAGCTTTTTTCGTAGACTGTAAAAATGAGTCAAACAACCCAGCCTTCGTAAATTTCTTATCAAATTCTGCTTTCGAGCACGCCTGAACGATAGTGAATTCGTAATCTCTATGATTTAGTCTCATACATTTCAGCGATACTATTGCCCTTTCCGGCGTCTTTTGGGCGGTTAGTCGAGATCCATAAACTTTTTCTAAACCTTTTAAAATTTGGACGACATACTTACTGAACTTGACCACGCCCATGGTTGTCCCGACATTTCCCAACTCACAAAAATACCTCCCACTCTTCTCGATATATTTTGTAATCCACTTTTTTGCGAACACCGTGTCGTCGTTCACTAAGCTTTGAATAAACTGATCATAATCAGGGATTACTTCTTGTTTGACAAAATCATCAATGATTCCCTTGATGGTGAGCCGGATTTCATCATTCGGAATTCGGAGGTCACAAACAAGGTTGGCGACAACTGTTGTCACAGGAAGCTCCGTGATGGTTACATAACCTGTGTACACAAGGTAAACCCAAAATGCTGCCTCCTGATGTTCCAGATCGGGGAGCATGAACGAGAACATTTTAAGTCCCTTTTGGACCTGAAGGCCGTTCAGCAAATGTTGAATATGTAGAATTGGTAACAGGCCTTGCTTTAGTAAGAGCTTTCGAAGCGGTTCCGGTGAAACCGCCTTCGACCAGGTGGTGATGAATTCACCTTTAGTCGAAAGGCAACGAATGACCGATTCGGGTATGTGAGTCTGAGATTTTCCCATAAGGTAGCCGCCGTACCAACGACTAACATTAGTGAAAATTTTAGGTGTTACGGCAAAATGGTTGATTAAATTCTTCACTTCTTTTTGGTCAAACCCAAAATAACGATCATACTCCGGCTGGAAAAGTGTAAACGGTCTTGCATTATTCGCACCGATTTCTCCGAGTGAAACTTTAGTGACTCCAAAGACTACTGATCTATTATAGAAATTGTTAGATTTTAAAGTCACGTGTAGCATTGATTTTAGGAGATGAACCATATCAGTCAGATAACCGTACTTGTAAGCGTACGCTAGAGGTTTGTCGTAGTCGTCGATGAGAATTATCGCGGATTTGTTGAACTGATCCCTCAAAAATCTACTCATTCGGTTTGCTGCGAATATCAAATCCCTTTGAGACACGTCATTTTCACAAATGACGTCCATGAAACGATCTCTGTTTGCTTTGCTGAGCGTGGGACCGTCCAACAGATACAAGTGACTCTTATACACTTCCTTCATTACTAGCTTCAGCGCGTCAAACGCACCCTTATAAGTTTTCGCCTTAATCGTCTCGAAGCTGATATAAATTACAGGATGTTTATTCATGTTATCAGCTCTGAGTTTTTCGTACTTTGGATCCATTATTTCTAGGCCCGCGAAGAGTTTTTCAGATTTTTCAGATGGTTCTGTGTTACTTAGAAAGCTTTTGAGCATGGACAAATTTGTTGATTTGCCGAAGCGGCGAGGTCGAGAAATCAATATTACCTTGAATGATTCATCCTCCAGAATATCCTTTATCAAAAGGGATTTGTCGATTGGTCGAGCTTTTGTTTTCAAGACTCCCCGGAATACTTTATTTCCAACCGTAGATGCGCCGTTTTGTTGCGACGTCCCATTATTTTCTACCTGTACAACTACCTGCACAAGCAAAAACGAAAACACTGATGTAACAAAGCAGGGAGAAAAACCAGTGGCGAAGCGTGCTATTTGGCAACATAGCATTTTTTTATTTTAGAACCCGTATTGAAAAGGTCGATTCGTTGGTCGTAGCCGATCTTTAGGATAGCTCGATATTTTTTTTTTTTTTTGAGTTTACATGAATCAAATGCAATGTTACCAGATTGCGCGATTTAATTGCCACTGCGAAAAACGTCAAATTTAAAATCGTATCCACTTGTTTAAAACACATTGGTCGATCAATGACCCCCGCCTCCCACCACCAACATCCTGGATTGGGGGTTCTTTCATTATTTAACTGGATTGCATCATTGATACAAACAGTCACATAAGTTCTGGACTGACGATGACTCAACACAACCAGCAATAATTGTTGTCCGGACCTTTCTTGGTTTTGTGAAAACAAAGGAAAGGGAAAAGAGTGCGTTGTTTTCAAGGGTGATGCAGGTTACGTCGAATCGTCAAAGCAGGACTTATGCAACTGCCTGTAAGTACGTGAGTCACAAACAAAAACATTCCGTTTCGTAATCCAGGTTGCGTTCAGCTCCTTGAAAACCACGACAGTAAACTTTCAGATTTTATAAATCTGTCCATAGCTGAAGTATCGTTGACTTCCATGGTGTATAAGACGCAAAATGCATCTGATGGAATCGCCCGAATTTCTATGAATGCTACAACGACAACAAAAATCATTTGGGTAATTTTAACCAACAAAATCATCTTAAATTCTGTGATTTCTTTTTGATTTATATGCAGTTTCATTCGTAGAACCATGATTTCTTCAGCTGTCACCAGAAAGTAGGATTATTAACTATCGCAAAAAGATCGCATTAATTTCTTGGCTTAATAGCCCTTCCCGTTTAAAAATGTCCTGATGAGAACATTGAACCAGAGTTTGTATGGAACCAAAATTCTCCGAGGCCAATCGATAAGATGTATCCTTCTCCAAAAACAATCTATTCATAAATGATGCTTTCGAAGGTTTTCGATATTGCCATCATTTCTTCTCTGATTTTCACCCGTAAGACTTACTGAATTGTTGATATTTACGGAAAAGTATTTAAAACATCCATTATTTGTGGTGCACTGCAGGTTGCCTTAAAATATGTTGATCAAACTAAAGATATTTTGTTCGCACTCTTATGTTTGATGCAGTGCGTGGGCCTGCCGGCTCACAGTG
>VMOF01000369.1:19486540-19567163 GCA_011764245.1 Trialeurodes vaporariorum | reverse complement strand
CTTTTTTTAAAACTTTAAGAGGGGCCATTTACACCCCCTAAGTGTGGATAAATGTATGATCTTCATGTGAGATTCATCGTACCGACGCAAATTTTTACTATTGCACAGGGCAGGGGGGGTAAAAGTTCCCACACTTACTGCTGCATGTATGAAGCAAAGTTTGAGAACTTTTTGTCAACCAATCACCTTTTTCATCGATTTATTGCATTGCCGTCGCCTAGCGGCCTAGCGGCAAATCACTGGTGAGTTCATTAATTAACTCTCTTTTTCTCTCTATCTCTCTCTCTCTCTCTTTTAATATTTTCTTGGCGCTTTTGGGGTCATTATTTTACTCTTTTAGCGCTTTTGGACTATTGATTTCGGGACAAATTGGCGGTTTTGGACTATGTTTTCAAAAATTCCTTGGCGCTTTTGGTGTATGTTTTTGGCGCTTTTGGCGTATCTTTTTAGGGGATTGGCGCTTTTGGATGGTAGCCATAGAAAGATGTAAGGTACGTGAGTTGCCTGAACGACACTTTGATGGCGTGACCGCTTTTTTCGCAAAGGATAGTTGGTGACATAATAATTTTAAATCTCTCATCGAACTCATTGTCAACTCATCATTGCTAATATAAAGCTGTTATAGCTCTTTTTCTTTGGGTATCAAGTTTTCCACCAGACAGTGGCGTAGCGTGCGATTTGGCAACGTTGCAGTTCGTCCATTTAAACCCAGGAAAACGATCAAAATATTGGGTGTTCGGTGAACACGTTTGCATTCGACGTATCATATGGGTTTAAATGGACGAACTGCAACGTTGCCAAATCACACGCTACGCCACTGAACGATCTGACAACGCTCGTTCCGATCACCCACGATACCGTGCGATACGCGTGCGTAAAGTTTTGACTCTTATTAGTCGGCAAAAGAATGTTGATCCGGAGATCAACGGAGGATCGACACCATGGCCGTATAGCTATTAGTTTGTTTTTCTGTCTTTCCCCATTTGACTCCATGTGTTAGTAAAGAACAGAAACAGGGGCTGAAGACACGTGACAGCCCTTCTCTCCGTCCTTTTCTGATGCATGAGTTCAAATGAGCAAAGGGAGAGAGAGACAGACAAATTCCTAGCTACGACTATGATCGAAACACGTGATAGGACGGGGGATGGCTGGCTCGACGCGCAGGCGCAACGGATCATGGGAAATGATAGATCATTGTTCACAGGCTCACAGCGCAGCGGTGCCGCGGTGGAGCATTGAGGGGCTCTACTCGTGAGTCGAATGAATGATGAATGAAGAGACTCCGATGCAGGGCTGCCATTCTGCGTGTAACTAAATACGCATTTTCCCATTTGATTCAATGAAATCTTTTTTAATTTCCCGCCAAATTTGGCAACATTCCTGCGCGCGCGGTCTTCTGCGCAGCCTCAAAGCTTGACGCGAGACAAACTGATGCAAGTTTTTTTTTTCTTACTAGTCAAAGCCGAGGGCCATGCCATGATATAGAGAATTAATTCTTATTGCAAGATGCCGCACTGGGTGAGATGCGTATGCCATGCGATGCTCGATACAAAACTGCTTAGGTGCAATATTAAGGTAAATTATCCTTACATATACAGGGTGTTCCTGAGATAAATTGCGTCAAAAATTAAGTACTCTAGCAAACGCAAAAGTATTGACGGTCAAGAAAGCCACGCAGGTCGCAGGGCGTAGAAGGTCGCTTTGATTACATGAGGGTTGGTTTGCCTCTTGTCTCGAATCCTTGACTTCCACAACTTTTGCGATTAATAGTATATACAGTGGTCCAGCGGACAGCGGGCTGATCTTTGAAACAATTTGATAAGACCGGTTGACTGGCTGAATGGAAATGGTTATTATTGGTCCCTGTATATGGAAGTAATCGAAAATTAAAGCTATATACGTAGCTAAGCACCTAGCTGATGTCATACGCCCTTCCTATGTTAATGGTTCCAATGGGTCTGTTGCAAACTTTTGCTACAACGATTAAGAAAGTTAAATCTAATGTAAAATCGCCTGAAAAGTCCATTGGTGGCATCAGCAAATCATAAAATGCAATAATAAACTCACAAGAGGCGTTTAATGAAATCCAAGATGGCGGATAAATATCGAGCAATCTATATGCATGCACCGTGAACATTCAAGGATGGCCAACTGTGACAACCATACACTGGAGCTAGAGGCTATGTGTTTGTTTACGTTGTGATTGGTTGTGATCGATATTGTGAGGTTGGCTATCCTTGGATGTTCACGGTGCATGCATACAGATTGCTCGATATTTCTCCACTATCTTGGATTTTATTAAACGCCTCTTGTGAGTATATTATTGCATTTTATGACTTGCTGATGCCACCAATAGATTTTTCAGGCGATTTTACATTAGATTATACACTCTTAATCGTTGTAGCGTCAGTTTGCAACAGGGCCATTAGTCAATTCAAAATATAACTGGCTGTCATAATAATAGTAACTTTACTCCACCGTATCCTTGCATTAACATTCATAATCATTTTTCAAGTAATTATAACTATAGGGTCATTCCACTGTAACTGCCCCACCCGAAACATTTTCAAACTAAATGTTATACCGCGCACTATATAACTTGATTCTTTTAATTACTGATGAGTGTAGACTGGGTGGGATGTCTTGCATTCCTTATCCCCTAGTCCGTACCCTCCTTCTTAAAACTTCCAAATATTGTGAAAAGTATGTTTTTAAAATGTTGCTGAATAATGGACAGTTACAACGGAATGATCCTATAAGCCAGGCACAAACCACGGCTGAAAACACATTTGTAAAATGTGTCCGTTTGAAAGGTGATCAAATAATGAGCATCCAGCAAGAACACATCAACCCTGGTAAAAATGACGACTATAACCGTTCCAAAAACGACTATAATCATAGTTGTCCAACTATGGATTATAGTTGGCCAACTATAGTTTATAGTCGGCAACTATGTTTATAGTCGTTTTTGGAATAGTCGTATAGTCGTCATTTTTTCCAGGGAACGGTCTTATGCGAGACCAATTAAATAAGACATTTTGCAATTTCATCAGGATGGCTCTAAAAATCCTTGCGTATAGTACATATTGATATTATGAATAAAAAAGTATTGGCTTCGTATGATGGTATATAGCTCAAAATATTTATGAGCAGTCCAAGACATTTGAGTTACTAAAGAGACCGAGTGATTTAAGACTGTACTGCTCTTTAAATCAGGGCTATATAGTTTCAAACATATGTATAATGTTTCAACAAAATTAATTTTCCCACGAGAAACCAAAAAAAAAAAAAAATCAATCAATCAATCAAATGAATAAAAATAAAAAACGAAAAAAAAGGAAAGGAAAAAAAGGCATTGCAGCAAAAAATTAAAACACATTCAAACGCTATAATCGTCTTTGTCTTTTACACACCTTACATAACTTCAAGACAATGAACATCTGTTTAAATGAATGGACGGCGGATATATATGTCATCGGGGCTGCCGTTTTGCGGGTCTTTTGCAGGGTTTTAACTCAAAGATGATTCCTCCGGATGACGGAAAGATTGCACAGCCCATGCCCAGTTTGTTCTGAGTTCAGCAGTGTGACAATAATACCCCATGAAAATACTCAGATCGGTAGTATTTTCGTTCACTGATGGGAACACTGTTGATTTTTTAATTAGCTTGGAATTTTGATAATCGCCGATGATAAAATTAGTAGAAAATATGAGATTACGGATCAGAGTATTTTGCGTCAGTTATACTGTATTGAACTGAACTGAACCGTGAATTCTTATTATCAACCTGCGGAATCATGGGTAAATTAAAAACAAAAAACAAAAACAATAAAAACAAAAAACAAAAAACAAAGAAAACAAAACCTAATCAAGATCCGCAAAACGGAAGTCTTGATAAAAGCGACAGGAAACCATATTTTCTGTTTGTGCAGAACGCGGAGCCAACAATACTAATGGGGCTCTTGGAAACTTTTGCTGTGGGGGATTGAAGAGTTGATTCATGTATTAAAATCTGTGAAAATGACGACGAGTACTCTACAAAATCACGAAAAAGTCTCTAAGAATCGAGCTTAATGGAGGAGAGACGCAGAGGTATCATGGGAGATACCTATCTAATTTGAGAAGTGTTTCCGTAGAGACAATGACAAGTTAGACAGGAATCTCCCATGACACCTGCACTGAACCGCCATTACGATCTTGCTCCTATGGCAGTTATGTGAGTTTATTACTGAATTTTAGTATTTCCTATAGAGGGGTTTTCGTGATTTTTCCTTGTTCTTACATCAGATTGGACTATTCATTTATTCACATCTAAAGTTTGGAAGAGCGCCGCGCCATTGTAGAAGTTTCCTGGGGACAGGAGGTCGGGGTATAAGGAAAGGGTACCGGGTTAACTTGCAGTGGTGAAAAAATTATTTTATTAATTTATCTCTTACACGGCAAAATCAGTGTGTACCATAAAAAACCAAAGAAACGAAAAAAAGGGGGGTAATGCTGTTCATAATTGGGCGGTGATTTGCAGCAAAACTGCTATCTTGGCCCGCCTCTCCGGAAACTTCGGCACGCTGCGCTCGCTGCGCCCGCGCCGCACTTGGTCCAGAAGTCCTATTTAGGAAGACATTAGTTTGCATTAAAGTCGCCCAATATCTTAAAAACGGCTCATCTGACATCGAAAATGCGGTTATAACAAAAAAGTTAAAACGGTTTATGTTCTATCTTTTTTGTAATAACCAGTTTTGGTGTCAGATGAGCCGTTTTCAAGATATTGGGCGACTTTAATGCAAACTAATGTCTTCCTAAACAGGACTCTTCTGGACCATAGTGCGCCGCGCCGCACGTAGGAGTATTTGACCCGAAAGCCTGGCCAGAAACGGAAAATTGAAAAGTCGTCCAAGAAACAAAGTATTGATGGTTTTTGAGAGGTAAGTAACCGCTCTATTGCGTAATAGATGCGTCGGAACATCTACGTTTATCTACTGTTTAGGGGACAACATGGAACTGAGCGCTCGACGCACCTGCGGTTGTTCACCGCTCGAAGCGCTGTTACTAATCAATCACCATTTTCCATCGAGGACAAGCGTTGGGGCATCCAAACATTTCAGCGATTATGGGCGTTGTTTTAGGTGGCATGTGCCTTTATTTTGATGGCAACAATTTATTTTTTCCCTGCATTTTTTACCCTTTTTCATCTAATTTTAAAAAGGACATGAAAAAAATCTCTAATTTTAGGCTCTATCTTTTTTTTAAAAAAAAGGCAATTTTGAATATAATATTCAAGAACACGCAAATATTTTTGGCCAGGTTTTTGGGGTGAATACCCCTACGTGCGCCGGCCGCCCCTGGTGTCCGTTTCTTTCGTTGTTGGTTCACTTTAGCACGAACTCATCTGCTTGAGCTTGAAGCCATCCGAATATCCTGCTACTTGTTATGGTATAGCAGGTAGGTAAGCAGGTGCATCGTTAACAGGTGGCCGAGTTTGGCAACGCTGAAAAATTGGAATGGAAAGTAAAAGTGTCTCAGTTGAAATGCAAAATAACCGTTTGGATCAGATCTTTATCTGTTTACTTACTCAGCCTGCGGGCCGATCCTTGAAATTCACGACTTTTGGGTAGACTGGATAAGAATGGAAAACGGTGATTGGTGGAGACGAGTCACGTGGTTGCCCAGTCTAATCAAAATACGGAATGGAATAGATAAGTTATCGGGTATCCAAGACTGCCCGATAACTTATCTAATCCATTCCGTATTTTGATTAGACTTGGCAACCACGTGACTCGTCTCCACCAATCACCGTTTTCCATTCTTATCCAGTCTACCCAAAAGTCGTGAATTTCAAGGATCGGCCCGCAGGCGATAAGAAGGCAAGCCCAAGCCCCTGCTCCCTCTGCAACAGTCAACACGGCCACGGATCAGAAACTGAGTGACTGCGATTCTTCTCTTCCGCCCTCGCAATATCGGACCTCGAATCTTCCAAACATATTTCCCACAGTGACAATGTTGTCATATCGACCATGATTTCACTCAAAACCTGTCAATTAAATTAAATATAAACTTGGTGGTATTTATTTACCTTCAATCTGTCTCATTTTCGGCGGCGGGGGGGGGGGGGGGGGGGCAGAAGGGGGAGAGGTTAGAATGTTGCTAATTTTTAAATTGCTACATTTGAGGAGCTTAAAATGTTTCATACTATGCGGGTAGGGGAAACCTTTATAGTCCACGCGAATCACTCGACTCTATGATATTGGTTGGAATCGTTCATTCCAGCCAATTATGGATCAGTCAGAAATGTCCATTTTAGAGCATGAGAAATACCGGAAAATGCCTCATTCAAGCCCTCCTAATTAAAAGAGTAATCCATACAATAGAGGAATCCACCGGAAATAAAGAGATAATGTAACAATAAAAGGGTGATGACAGGGTAAAATAATTGAAATATAAAGCTCTGTATAGTTGCTTCATGCAAACTACCGCACAGTTTTTTGTTTTTTTTTTTTGGGGGGGGGAGGGCTTTGGAAACAGAAAGTTGGCGTCTAGCTCAGGAGGCATTTTTGAGATACGAAACCTCTCCCTCGGTGGATCCGCCCCTGAAGTCAATGATGCTTAAGTTTACATAGACTTCTCTTGCGTATAGAAATGTTTCATTGAAGAAACTTCTTAACAGCAATTTTAACTAGGACAAATTTCTTGTGCGGCAATAACTGATAGTCTCATTAGATAACAATATGGATTTCCAGGCATGTTATTCCGGTGAGAACTACTTACCTGTTTAATTTTTTCTCGTTGAGGGGGGAGGGGTGCACTTCAACATTCAAAGTATTAAGGATGCATAATATCTTCAAACCCTTAATCCATAAAGCAATTTCATAAGTATATAAGTATACTGAATAATTCATGAAAACACGAGTATAAAAACTTACACCAACAGAATGAATTTTGAGAATTACAATTAATAAATACATTTATTGGCAACTTTTAATTCCATAAGACAAAGAAGGTTAATTTTTTTTTTTTTCAGAGATTTAACAAAAACAATTTGATTGCCTTATTACTTTGCATGTATTTGTGACTCTTTGTCACTACTTATCAGTCGTTAAAATGAGAGTTAAACGTGAAAAAATCGGCGTCCCGGAGGACAGCTCATCCATCCAGTTGGTCAAGGGTAAATACTGACCAATTTTCGAGAACATTTTGAATAACTCCACGAGATCGAGAAACAGGATTCAGGGCAACGGCAATTAAAGGTATAAAAAAGAAATGGGTGCCACCGATCAGGGCAGCAGCTCAATAAAAATCGATAATTCGAATTGGGAGTACTTAAACCGAAACTGCCTCATGTGAGTAAAGTTCGTATCAATGTTGCCTCATGAATATCTAAACGGCATCGGTTTACTTATATGCTTCAGGTAAAAAATTTTGGAAACTGGCCCGCAGTATATATATTTTTTCAGATGACATAGCGAACCAGTTCCGAGGATTTTGGAGAGTTTAGATGAGAGTCGATTCAGTCGATCGATCATCGAGAAGCGAGAACTACTGAAGTAAGCAATACGACTCTCAGAAGAAAGAGGTAAGTTCGGATAAAATTGGATTTTGAGATTATGTGTTTTCACTTTCAGTTTGATGGGTTTGATATACAAACGTTTGCCGCAGCAGTTAGGAGGACCATTTTCGTGATGAGTGAAATCACTCGAATATAATTTTGGGAGCATCAAAAAACAAACTATTTGTTTAAAGGGTGATTCTTGTAGAAAATTTAATAATAAAACAAATTAAGTCACTTTCAAACCGCTTTGTTGCGTATTAAAAATGATATACGCAATTAAAGTCGCTACGCAGGGGCTTCATTTCAAAATTTTCTGGGGGGGGGGGGCAAAGTCTGATCCGACCACCAAAAAAAAAAAAAAATGGTCTGATCCAACAACCAAAAAAAAAAAAAAAGTCTTGCCAGTTACCCCGCCGGTAATCGCGCCCTAAAAACTTCCGCGAGTAGTCACGCGGGGTCGTTTTCGACCTCAAAGTTCTTTCATCCCATTTTATACCATCGTCATTCAAAATTTTGATTTCAACCATGCATAATAGTAAAAAGTATGTCTTTGTAAAGCTTTTCACATGAAAACTCGAATTTAAAAAATAATTTTACGTTCATAGTAATTGGTATATTGTAATCAGTGTCGGAAAAACCCTAAAAATATGACTTTTCCCAGATTTTTATTGGTCAGCTGCCTTTAACTAGTTTTGAAACTCCTAAACCGAAGTTTTTTTACTTCTAGGCACTATAGAAGATAAATTCATGAAAAAAAAAGTATGGGGTTATGGGGGCAAGTTTTCAAGATATCCCCCTCAATGCCTCTCCATTATTTAGTCCTAACATTTTGGAGATGAAACAAGTAACCATCTGAAAAACTTTATTTTTTACCGAATGAGATGGAAAAAACGCCAATTATTGTAAGCAAGATTCTATCAACCAAAAAACAGAATCGAAATTGAGGATTTAGGGGAGGGCTGGAGGGGGAAAGGGGGTGGGGGTAGCAAAGTGGAGGTCCCCCCCCCCCTTCCCAAATGACGCCCATGTCGAGCCGTGGTCCATTTGTTGAGATTTTGGGAAATCTGTGGGTATAAGAACTATACCTCTTCGAATACTGTGCGGTAAGGGAAAATGCCAAACGACATGGGGGAAAAGCCAATGTAACAGCCGTAAACACCGAAACATTCGACCGGAGCGGGAAATCCGTACTTTCCGAATCGTGGCGAAAATCTTCAGTCTATCTGATTGTGAGAACGAGTTGAGACTGCGCATTGAGGGAGTAATAAGCGATTGAGTAAGTGTGCGGATGTTACCTCCATACTCACCGGATCATAGTAATGTTATGGCGAGGAAGTCACCGACAAGGAATAAATTTTAGATTATCGAGCGATTTTATCACCAAATTTCGCAATTGCACAACGGTATCCACCACGATACACTTAAGTATTTTGAAGCAATGCAGCACACTGTATACAATATACATACAGTATCCACTTTACAGGGTGAGCAAAAAGTCCCTGAACTGAGCCCTTGAATAACTATTAAATGACTGCAGATAAAAAACATGTAACAGACGGAGAATGTTTATGACTCGTAAGTAAAAGCTGTATCTTTTGAGGGGGTCAACATTTTGGGGGAATGACCCCCATCTCCTAAGGAGAACAATGACATCCCTTAGAAATTTTCAAATGGCAGTAACCCATACCTTGTACTGTGAAACATCATGCATTAGAAAGGGCATAGTAACAGTTTTTATGCCCTTATGCCCAGTTTAAAAAACTCAGCGTTTCGGCGCCATCCAGCACTTATAGGGTTATTTTACCTCACATTGTTTTTCGTTTTCAAATGTTGAAGGTCAATAGAGTCCGATTTGAACCCATTTTCAAAATTTTTAACTCCTGCTCTGTCTGATATCTTGTTTTCACTGCCATTTTTTCTTCTATTTTCCCTTTAAATAAATTTTAAAGGTCAAAAACTCCTGTTTCAGTCAATTTGACTTCAATCATGTATATTTCCTCTTTTTTCTGAAAATAATTCGTTCTTTAAAGCAAACTTAAGGCCTCTAGTTATTGAAATCGAAACTATTCAAAAAAGAGTTATGAATGTGTGTGTTTATTTTGAATGTGTCGTTATCAAACTTTGACCAACGATATCAACTTCCAGTTTGCACTAGGGTGCTCAGTTATTTGTGTCCTTTCTTAGCCCTTGACTGCATGATTTTTTTTTTTTCTTAAGCAAATGTGGATTTTTTAATTTACTAGGTGGTCAAATATACGGGAAAAATAGTGAAAAAAAAATAATTTGACAGTTTTTCGGCCAAAATTCTCTTTTTTCTATTTTTTACTCGTTTTTAACAAGTGATATAACACCATAAGAAAAGGCGGGCATTTTTTTTATTGATTTTTTTTTTTTTTTTTTAATTGTTTAAAAAAGAAAGAAAAAAAATTACTTTAATTGGATTTTTCAAAAAGCCAATGCCGGAAACTGCATAAAAATAATCAAAATGTGGTCAATTTGGATACGGGGGCTAATTTCCCCCTGACATGATTTCGATCGCACGAACCCTTCACTGCATGATGTTTTCCTTTAGCCAATTTTTTTTTGTTTTTGTTTTTTTTTGTTTTGTATGAGCTCAAAACATACCTTCTCCCGCGTTGACACACCATGCGCCGAAGTCATATCTCAAAACCTGTATTTTATATGAGCGTTTAAGCAATTTGTTCCTTGAGAGGAACCCCATGCAGTGAAGGGTTAAGACGTGTGACATGATAGGGGTAAAGGGGTTGCTGTTTGGAAATTTCTGGTTGGCGGACGTGTAGTCTTCACTTTGGAAATTGCCACCAAAAGTTTGACCCCATTAGAAGATAGCCCTATACATACATGGGTAATGAATATTCTCCATTCCCCCTTTTCTCTGCAGCCAGCCGCTCCAGAGTTATTCAGGGGCTCCGGAACTTTTAGCCCACCCTGTATCAGTGTAGACGTTTTCGAGTTCTCTACAATTCGTTCATCGATCGACCAGAGACAGACCGATCTAATGCTCAAAACTATATCGGTGGCAGTGGTTACATAAAATATTGAAGTAGAATTGAGGTAAATGATGCATTTCCTAAAATCCATCGGATTCAACGAAAAAATCGGCTCGACGCGGATTCCTGTCTCTGCCAGGAAGACGATCGTCAGAATAATCGAGGCTAATAATCTGAATGAAGAGGCCGATCCCGGATATATTTGAACTAATGCTCAAGAATACTGTTGCGTCATTATTTAGGCTACCTCTATTTTTTGGGTCAATTTTTTTTTTTTTTTTTTTTTTTTTTTTTTTTTTTCTTCCTAGTGATCATTATTATTTTTGTATGATTTTATTTTTAATTTTCTACTAGATCAGTTTGATCGTATGTTACTTTGCGTTATAACGCGTATAATTGTCCGTGTGAGGGTATACCTCCCTTTGATTGCGTATACTGGCGCTTAGTGAATGCCACTGCATAACCAAAGAAGAAAAAAATGTTAGGAAAATGGAGAAGCAGTGGCGAACCCAGAGACTTTTTCTGGGAGGAAGAACGCCCATGGAATTTAATATTCATGGTACACACGGGGGAAAATTATTACGATTTTATGTAAACAAAGGGTAAAACAGGAATATCCATGGGACGTACTTATACCATTGCACTCTTAATAAATACATCAACCAACTCACAAATAGACTTTTATTGTTGATTTTTATGGTCAATTTTGGGCTACTTTTTTGACATTTGGTAATACTGTTTAGTAGAGCGCCTTCAATTGGGTGGAAGGGTAAAATTAACACTCAAGAAAGAAAAGAAAAAAGGAAAGTCAATTAGGAAAGGCGAATCCATGAATTTGTCTTTCTCTCTCGCCTGCCAGTAGAACGCATGTGTTAGAGAAGGACAGAGAAAGGGACTAAAGTCACGTGATGGTCGGACCATAATAGGCCATCTTTCTATCCTTTTCTAAAACATGAAATCGAAGGGGTGGAGAGAGAGGGAAGACAAATTCCTGGACCTGGCCCTGTCTCTGTCCTGCACCGCCTACACGGTAGCGCCTCCGCGCGCCCCGCAACCGATTTCAACGGTTGTCCCGAAAAACACGTGATTATCCTTTGAATATACCTGCTGATGGCTGCTCCTCTAGTCTCTTCAAAAGCAACTTCATTGACCCTCGAATACCTTGAGTTATATACCAGCAAATTTCAGTACCATCCACCTCTTTCATAAACCAAGGGGGGGGGGGGTAAGGGATAAAGAAAGGTGCATGTGCATGACGGTATTCCCTGGTAAAAATCTTCCATGAACTCTGTTTCAATTTTCCATGTGGGCATGGAAATCGCCTTGATTTCCATGTAAATTAGGTTGATTTCCGTGTGAATTTACACGGAAATCACAGTGATTTCCATGTCCATATGGAAAATTGGAACAAAGTACACGGGACATTTTTACTAGGGATGGTGCATGAGGATGAGGGATGAGGGTAAAGGTCGACCCATGACCATGAGCCATGCGATTGTCCGTGGAAGGCCTCAGGGCCTCACCAAGAGTGGACTTTGGATCCCTCCGTCTGCTCCAAAATTCCAAACACATCTTCGATGTAAAACGTAAACACAAAATACTCGCCCGCCCACAATCGAGTGTTATTGTGGTTTGGTTTGGTGGCATACCTGTTGAAATACCTGGAGAAGATACTCCATAATAACACTGCGTACGGACGGGTACGTCTGCGACTCGATGACCGTCCCCCCCACTCCTCCGAGACTCTGTCGCTGTCTTCGAATCTTCCAAGCACAGTCGGAGAGTGCTCGCCTCAAATCTCTATTTCTCAAGTCGAGTCAGTCGATCCGATTTCTCCGATCGAAGAGGAGTGTGTGTTTCTCGCCATTCTGCCCCAACGTGTCGTGTGCAAATTCCTTAGTGTTTTGTTTACCACGAGTGCGCTTCGATTCATGTGTTTCTTTTCGTGAATTACTTTTTTTTTCTTTTTTTATGATTCTTTCTCCGTTTCTTCTCTCTCCCTTAAGTGGTTCTGTGTCATAAAGTGTTGTGTCTGTTCTGTTTTCGTGATTTTCATCCTTCTCAGCCGCTTCGGCACAGCATGGATTTATTTTCTCGTTTGGATACCCATTTGATCTCCTGAAATCGTAACTTTTTTGGATCACGAGCGTTTCACCACAGGTACGAGTTGATTCTTCATTGCTCACTTCCTTCACTTTATTGTTGCACGTTTAACCTTTTCTCTCGCGGTCTCGCGACATCACTTAGCTATGGATTCCAAAGGAATGTCGAAAAATTGCGGTGCATATCGAAGGACGTATTTGCTCGTTCTCACTACTTACACTCGTGTCTCAAGCCTTGACTTTATACAGTTGAGTTCTCATTCAATAATTAAAAACGAATGGATGAGGGCTGCACGGCCAAAGGCAGTGACGATCCGTGGGGGGGGGGGGGGTTCAAGGGCTCATCAAGCCCCCACCCCATCCCTGTTTTGGAAAAGGGCTAAAAAAGAGGGAAAATCTAAGGTTGTAACACTCCAAGCCCCCATTTTTATATGGTGAAGATCTCAAGAGAAGTGTTAAGCAAAAACAATGTCATTTCATTTTTGCAACACCCCTCTCCCTCTCACACCCTCCCCTTTGAATCGAAGGACCGCCACTGGTAACAGGAACGGGACCTTTCGCCAACGCCGAAAAATGTCTTAGAAATTGCTTCATCATACGTTTAAAGCTACCAAAAGGTCCGAAGGGAAATACAATTTTAAATTGTTTAATGTCAGGTCAGAAAAAAAAAATGATAAGGGTAGGTACTCAAGGTCAGTTAGAATTTCTTTTTCTTTTTTGAGAACGCTAAACTCTGAAGAAGACTACAATATCAAGCATAAGCTTTGACACTGTCAAGCGGTGTTGGTAAACTGCACGGTCAGGCGTGAGTCCAGGCGGCAAAAATCAGGAATAACGAAGGGGGGGGGGGATCTCATAGAATTCAATAAGGTTTCTTTGAATGCAGCACAATCAGAGTGGACAAGCAAAAATAAGTTATAATACGTGTAAAATTGTAATAATGGTCACCCAATTTGAAGGGCGGCACAATTGCAATACCCCCCTCCCCCCCCACCTCACCCCTAAGGTTTCGTCTAAGGTCCCTAGTTTGTTATAGTCCCTAATTATATTTTTTTATTTTTTTTCGTGTTTTTTTGAGGAAAACACACGATTTGTTTTAACCGCGGCTCACAGTCTTTGAGCGAGCAAGCACCTGCCCAACTTGGAAAACTAACGGGTTTATTGATTCCATTACCAAGTGTGCATCGAAGGGTGAGAATCGCAATTCGATTTACGATTCAATTTAGTAGCGATATTCGCTATTTGTATTCAGAATCAGCGTAGTTGTTCAGGTATTTATTTTTAGAAAAACGATAAAATAAAACGGATTGGATGGAAAAGAAAGAGAAAAAACTTAATCTAATCTTGTGTCATTATGTTTCTTTCACCTCTGACTGAACAAATTAGTCAGGGGAAAATAGCTCAAATAAGGGGCTAACCCGGAATAAATTGCAACAGAAGCTTTTATGGCTGAAAGTTGCTCATTGGTACTATCTAAAGAACATATAAAAAGTTCGCCAAAATCCGAGTACGGGAAAGGGGGTTTTGCCCCCCTTTTCACCCCAAATTAGGGGATTTTTACGTCTTTTTTCACGGTTTTCCTCAATTTACGCCGAAACTACCACTCCAACGCAAAAATTGGACTAGACTAATTTTGAAGAAGGTAAAATTTCCTACAAGATGGTTTAATCAGATCAAAATTTCGGTCACCAGGAGGGCGGGAAACAGCTGATTTTCATTTCGCGAAAATTCGAGAATTCGCGGAAAAAACGCGTTTTTCGGCGATTGCTCGAGTAATTTGACTTCCGCAGCAACGAATGCGGAATAACCGTACTCTAGACACCAAATACGTATTATAGGGGTCTATATTGAATATAATGGAGGTGTGGAGGGACCAATGTCCCCCTTGACCCCCCCCCCCCCCGACCCGTCTCTACAGAATAAATAGAGCACAAATTCTCTGTAAACTGTGAAGTAATTCATTTTTCTCTCGTCAAATGTATTGTTCATTTTTTGGCTTTGCGTATTTGGATCGATTACCCCCCCCCCCCCCCCCTTCAGAGGCCTGGCATTCGTGAATGCTCAATTTACCTCCTTTTTCCGGGGAGAAACGTACACTTTTTTGACCAAGTAGGAATCAAACGTGGTCTTGGCAACCGCTACAAACGTCGCGTCAGTACATGGCAAACCAATTTTTTTGCAGCTTCAATGCATGGTGTCACACTGTTTTCAACATTTACAGTGGTCGACTGATGAAAGAATTTAAGGAGGAGAAGGGCGAAGGCCTATCCGTCAGTCTAGGTAGGTATTTTTTGCACTCGGTGATCCATCCCCATGAGATGGCATCCAGGTCCAGGTCGTTTGTGCCCATCATCTATTCCTGAATTTGAAAATAAGCTCGCAAAGAGTGATACTTGACCAAGGGTGAAGTAGGAGGTAATTTTTCCGGTTTGCCGAAAGTCTCTTTTGAGGCGACCTTTCCTTTATAGAGACGAAAACGCAGAAGCTCTATCGTATCGTCTTTTTAGCCTCCATAAAATTGAAAAATCGCCAATTTACCTGCATTTTCAATGTCCGAATGGGTTTTCTTCGGGGCACAAAATACATCAGCACATTTGTGCAGCTCTCCGTTTTTGTCACAAGTCATTGATAAGGGGCAATTTTGCCAATTCTAAAAATGTGCGATGTTAAGTCACAGCCTATGAAGCACGGAGGAAAAGGAGACTCTTGTAAATATCGGCTCCATTTTAACTTTTTAATTTTAGCACTTACCTATGTCATATTTTTATGTTCTTTTGGCGTTGAATGTCACTTTTTATATGCAATAATTGAAAACTGCTATCTGAGGATCCATCAAGCAATAACACAAGTATAGACCTGAATCTTCACCAATGGGGCTGTTGCACACTTTCGCTATACGCGATTTAATAGTCGATTCTGGTGTAAAAACCCCCAAAACTAACTATGGCAGTACTAAAAACTTCCGAAATCCACTCCTAAACTCAATAAACGCCATTATTTGCGAGGGCGTAACGGTGGCTGAGGGTAGTAATAATGGGAGATTCCTATCTTAATTTCTTCACTCTCTCTATGCTGAAAAGTATGATTCATGTCACAGAGTAATTAGTCACTAGAGTAGTGATCCACATTCGATGAATGGTACCGCGACACCTAAAGACACCGCGGTGTCACATGAAAGTCGTCTCTTGTCACTTCTTGATGGAGTTACAGTATTGTTAGATGGGAATTTCCCACTATTACTACCTTCAGCCACCTTTACGCTCGCGCAAATAAAAGCGTTTATTGAGTTTAGGAGTGGATTTCGGAAGTTTTTAAGCTGTGACTCAACATCGCACATTTGTGACAGTTAATGGAGAGCTGCACAAATGTGCTGATGTATTTTGTGCCCCGAAGAAAACCCATTCGGATATTGGAAATGCAGGTAAATTGGCGATTCTTCAATTTTATGGAGGCTAAAAAGACGATACGATAGAGCTTCTGCGTTTTCGTCTCTATAAAGGAAAGGTCGCCTCAAAAGAGACTTTCGGCAAACCGGAAAAATTACCTCCTACTTCACCCTTGGTCAAGTATCACTCTTTGCGAGCTTATTTTCAAATTCAGGAATAGATGATGGGCACAAACGACCTGGACCTGGATGCCATCTCATGGGGATGGATCACCGAGTGCAAAAAATACCTACCTAGACTGACGGATAGGCCTTCGCCCTTCTCCTCCTTAAATTCTTTCATCAGTCGACCACTGTAAATGTTGAAAACAGTGTGACACCATGCATTGAAGCTGCAAAAAAATTGGTTTGCCATGTACTGACGCGACGTTTGTAGCGGTTGCCAAGACCACGTTTGATTCCTACTTGGTCAAAAAAGTGTACGTTTCTCCCCGGAAAAAGGAGGTAAATTGAGCATTCACGAATGCCAGGCCTCTGAAGGGGGGGGGGGGGGGGTAATCGATCCAAATACGCAAAGCCAAAAAATGAACAATACATTTGACGAGAGAAAAATGAATTACTTCACAGTTTACAGAGAATTTGTGCTCTATTTATTCTGTAGAGTCGGGTCGGGGGGGGGGGGTCAAGGGGGACATTGGTCCCTCCACACCTCCATTATATTCAATATAGACCCCTATAATACGTATTTGGTGTCTAGAGTACGGTTATTCCGCATTCGTTGCTGCGGAAGTCAAATTACTCGAGCAATCGCCGAAAAACGCGTTTTTTCCGCGAATTCTCGAATTTTCGCGAAATGAAAATCAGCTGTTTCCCGCCCTCCTGGTGACCGAAATTTTGATCTGATTAAACCATCTTGTAGGAAATTTTACCTTCTTCAAAATTAGTCTAGTCCAATTTTTGCGTTGGAGTGGTAGTTTCGGCGTAAATTGAGGAAAACCGTGAAAAAAGACGTAAAAATCCCCTAATTTGGGGTGAAAAGGGGGGCAAAACCCCCTTTCCCGTACTCGGATTTTGGCGAACTTTTTATATGTTCTTTAGATAGTACTAATGAGCAACTTTCAGCCATAAAAGCTTCTGTTGCAATTTATTCCGGGTCAAACCCTATTTTCCCCAGACTAAATAGCGAATGTTGGTGGGGGTAGGAAAAAAATTCGTCTACGATGCAAAACTTGAATCCGTGAATCGTAGATGAATGAATAGAATACAAATAGCAAGTTATAAGTATAGCACGTGATTGTCATCATTAGCAATGTCACGGTCACATTATTTTACGAGTATAGCTCTCAGCAAAACTCGGCGAGTCGGCGCTGCTCGCAGCTCGCTGCATCTTTCCTTGCACACGCGTGAAAGATCCGGCCGGTCGTGGCGGTGAACGGTGGGTGGTGGGGGGGGGGGGGGGGGGGGGGGGAGGGTGTCTTGATTGATTCAACTACCTTTTAGGTAGAACTGTCGCGTCAGTTTTAACTTGCTCCTCACCTCCTTCAATGTACTCTATTATTACATTTAAGGCCATTTCCGGAAAATAAAGGCCCGTAAAATAACGGGTGTGCTCTTCCTGAAAAATCAGCATTGTGATTAAAGAGAGACTTTTGTCTGGAGAGCGCACCTTTCGTTTTATGTGACCTTTTTCCGGAAACGGCTCATTTGCGCGATCAACATCGAAAGGAAACTGCTCTCAGCAAAATGCGTGTGCATGTCTTGCATCAAGGATTCTGCCGGGTATTTACCGTGATTTGGTTCCATTAATTTTAAGAAAATCGTGGAATTACCGTACGTACAGTGTAGATTTTGAGCCAGGCTCAATTTGGAATTCGAGTCAGAAACTGGGAAAACCAAATTGTTGTATTAATTTTCACCTAAATATGTATGTTAGGTACTGATATGTTTGAGCCCTCGAATATTCATCATGGAAAATCAGAGAAAAATTGGGGAATTTGAAACAATAAAATTACTTGGCACACTGAAAATGTCTCCTCGAGAATTCCTCGATGAAAAGTTTTGCGGTTTTTTCTCGAAAACTTTGAAAAGATGGGACTACACTGAACATTTTAGCTATCAAAAGTGTCAATGTGGTTCAAGATTGGTTGTGAAAACAACGAAGAAAACTTTGTAAAGTATGTGCTTTCTTTTGACAATAAGTTTAGTAATACTTTGACCTGAAGAAATCATTTATCTCTGCGAGTTTGCCGAATGGGAATCGTGCATGCATGCGTGTGAGCTTGAATACCTAACTTAGTACTATAAGTTTACTCCAAAAGTTTATTTACAGCAGTAAATAAGTAGAAAACTAGTGGTATTAGGGTGCCCCCAGACCCCCTTCCTCTTAAGTGCTGCTATAATTTCGAGCAGTAGGAAAACGTTTCGTCATCACAGTTGTAAATTTGCTTGTTCGTAACTTAAAAAATTACAGCATCGAAACTCTCATTACTGCTCATTCCAATTCTATAAGCTGACCATTATAACCCCGCATTCAACGTTTCTTGGCCTAGGTTCTCGCACAATTTTACCTATTTCAAACGCAGTACATTAACCTAAGATTAGGAAAACCCATTCTGTAAAAATATCTAGAATTGTCAGCTGATGAGATTTTGAATGCGCTAAAGTAAAATTCGATGTGATTATTTTGTAAGATCAAATCTTGCCAAGTCTGTGATATTATTTGTGACCATGAAGTGAGCCGCGTGTCATATGCCTATAGACATTTCACAAGCCGCTTGTAAAATGCCTGAGCATCTAAAGTGCCTGCAACATGAATTTATGATTGAAAAAAAAAACTAATAATTCTAGCGAGCCTTCGTAAGTTTTTTGTCTTATGAGTCAGTCATACCTGAATGGCACACTTGGCTCTCAGCTTGGACCAAAGTCAGTGAGATCGTATCGAAGCAACGGTCGCCGAAACAGAAGCCTGTGAAACATCAGGTGTTATCTTCCGAAGATATCCTAATTTATAATGTTGGTTTCTGGGAATGTTGTAGCAGCCCGGTCATGCCATGTCATGCGGTTGCCTATCTTATTTCTTGCCGAAAATCTTAAAATCTGAAAAACACTTACCTTAGAGCTGAGTCCTGACCATTATCATGACCCTTAAAATGTTTGTTATGGGCTGCCTTTGTTCTCAACCTCAAGCTCGCCTCTAATTGGCTGAGACTTCACCTCCGTGAAAAAACAAGGACCGTCTGTTCCGACAATGTTTTTTTTGGCTCATATCGACTAAGTAAAATTTTTCAAAAATGCTGATATTCGTGCATGTTTTTGATATGGAGCCCTAGAGATACTGGTTTTCGTGACTTCCGAAAAGTTATATATTTAAATAGCTCGGAAACATTCCTATTTAGAGCCGCTCATCGTGCTTGAGCGTGGCTTGTCCAGTAGTTATAGTATTTCGGTTTGGCGGGGCTTTCGCTTGGATGCTTGAGATTTTTTATCCATTAAATCATCTTCAAATCAACTAACGATTTCCGTTTGACCCGGGATTTCACAAGGGCGAGTGAATCTCACACTCGTGTCTTTTCCCATTCTTTTGAAATGGGTACGTGAACCTGAGCCCTCGCCAGTCAGTCATAGTCGCGAGTTTCTCATCTTTGAGCGCGGGCGCGCTTTGTGGAACTCGCGACGCGCTCGACGCACGATGGTAAGGGAACCAATTATCTGCATTTTTTTTTTTTTTTTTTTTTTTTACCTAGAGTGGCAGAATCTAACAATAAGACTGCCGTTTTGCGGATCTTATTAATAGAATTCTTTAATCCACTGATCTTTCCAACCTCCGCAGTTGCTGAAAATATTATCTATGCATGAAAAACGTTCGTTTTTACCCGACTTCCCATCGGACTTCTTGTGCCAAACATAAGTACTGTCCAGGTTAGCAGTATAACTATAACACATGTAAATGCTCTGATCTATGAAATTTTCTCAAGAGATGGAATCATTGGTGCGCAGGCATCAAATTTTAAAGTCACCGGTGTTTCCATCGATGGATGAAAAGAATACAGATCATAAAATATGTCCCTATATGTTTTAAGCAAACTGCTGATCTGGATTGTGTTACTTTTTCGTTATCCAGTGGAATCATCGATTAATTTAGGAAAATCCTTTTAAGATTCGCACAACGACAGCCCTGGTGTAACCGTCGTGGATAATTTTTTTATGTTAGGGTTAGAGTTAGGGTTAGGGTTGGGTTTCCTATCTGATTCCTTCTGTGTGTATCTGTACGTCAGTAGCGTTGCGTGAAATATGGAATCTTTGCATTCTGTCCATCTTAACCCTTTCGCTTTATAGTTCCTTTAGAGGACTTTGTTAACATGGATTCTTATGAAATTTCAAACAAACAAAAATGACATTCACTTGACATTATATGAAAAAAGTCATTCGATTCACTAATGATAAAGGTCTGAGATTTGTGAAACTACCTTTTGCATGTAGCACAGCACGGGTTCATTCATGAAAAAGATCGAACTGTGGTGGCTCAAAGTTAACGACCTCAAAATCGATATTTTGCACCAGATTATATGTACGAACTGCAGCGTAGCCACATTGCTCGCGACGCCACTATTATTTAGTGGTCTGCGTTAATCTGTTTGTTATGGAGATGAGGACTTATTGTAAGAAAAATAAATTTGAACATATTTCTAATTAAGAAAACGCGTTTTATGAAATATCAGCTCATCTTCTCGAAAAAGAAAGTACTTACCTATACTTACAGCGCTTTTTCTGAAGGCAGTGGCGTAGCTTGCAATTCGGCAACGTTGCAGTTTGTCCATTTAATCCCATGTAAAAGGTCGAAAGCGAAGGTGTTCACCGAACACCCAATAGTTCGATCTTATTCATGGGTTTTTATGGACCAACTGCAACGTTGCCAAATTGCTGCACGCTACGCCACTGACTGAAGGAAGAATTCAATTTTTTTTTAGTTGTCCAAAAAAATCCACAATCCACTGGTTGAGCCACTGCGCGTCGCGCCATACGCACGGAGCAATATAATTGCCTTTAAACGCAATATTGCGCGCGGTTGCCGCCGTGCCTCAACGGCGAATATGGCGTTACGCAATTTTCGGAATTTACCCACGACCGAGAACTCGGTTGGTGAACGAAGAAGGAATTCCTGGGAATTCTCAAGCTTCATGTGATGCAGACGGACGGGACGCATGCGCGATCAAAAAGCGAGTCAATGAAGTATATAAATGTCAAGACGGAACGCGATCGAATAACTTGGAAATTGCGTGATCGCGAGCATTTCGAAAAGATTTCATACCTCGCCGTGTGAGTCATACGATATCATAAGAGGAAAGCTAAAAATCTTGAAACTTTAACGGCTGATCCGTGTTTCATACAATCACTCCTTTGTCCTTGATGTGTAAATCCATGACTCAAAGCTCTTTCAGTTGAAATTCTTATTTGTTGGCCCAACGATCTCCGGCAGAAATTCAGGCCATTTTAATTATGGCATTATACGTCATATTTTCGAATTTAGTAACTTTCTAATCGTCCTTTGATATTTGTTTTACACAAAACAAGTCTTTGAAGTCAGTGCCGTAGCGTGCACTTTGACAACATTGCAATTCGTCCATTTAAACTCATAAAAAAGATCGAACTATTGGGCGTTCGGTGAACACTTTTGCATTCGACCTTTCACATGGGTTAAAATGAACACAATCCAACGTTACCAAATTGCACGCTACACCACTGTTAGAAGTCTTTACCAGGTCAAGTTGAAAAATGCGTGTCTCATTTCCAGTGGCGCGGCTCGTATTATTTCGCAACCGTGTTTCATTACCATATAAAACTATGCTAAAGCAAAAGTATCGATTTCCAGTGGGTGTAATTGGACATCCTGAAGATCGATTGTTTTACATAGGTTTAAGTGGAGAGAATATGTTGTTGCCGTACAGTACACAAGCCGCCACTGCTCATTTTGAAGACCAACAGGTCCGCTCGTTAAAGTTGTAGGTCGGCTTAAGTAATCGTCTATTTTCTTGCGGTTAGTAGCTCGCCTCGCCATGTGCTCGGCGACAAATAGCGGCGATTTTCAGACTGACAGCCTGCAAGACACCAGGTTTGCTCTTCTGGAGAAATCCTTATCTTAACCAATACGCTAATCTTAGAAATAAGCGCACTTGCTATTTTACTATGGCCATTCTTCCGGAGACCGTCTCATTTTGATTGACTCCCGAAAGGGCGCGGCGGATTTTTATTTCTCCAGTGGTGTCCCGCGACTTCGCTGCTGCCGTTTTGACCATATAATTCATGAATTCTATATTTAAACTAAATGTACGATTTTTGAATTTCCCGCCAAAGTAGGCAGCTCTGCAGTGATTCCCTCCCGGTCCTCCAGAGGGACTTTGTCTCCACTTGCACTAATGACGTGAGAAAATTTCGGTGGCGGATGTCACTCACACAGTCCCACACTTACCTACACATATGCGCAGACTGCTGACATACCTCGACGAACAAACAAACAAACAAACAAACGAACAAAAATAAATAAACAAATATAAAAAGGAGAAACAATGGCAGGCAGGAGAGAAAGAGAGAGAGATAGAGAGAGGCTGAAACAAAAAGTCGTGTAGCTCATGCCCATTTCAAGTAGGTAGCTGTGTTTTGACTGTTCTCACCGCCGCTGGCGCACGGTGGACGTATCTATGGGCATTTTCGAACATGATTTCATAACTAAAAATCAAAGATTGTGACGAATGATTGTGACATTGTTAACAACTGCTACGTTTAATATTTAATATTCTAGATCAGAATGAGTCGTATGACGCGGGTTTTTGCCAGGAAAAATACCAATACTTTGATATTTCCGGCAGGGGATGGTCCCATCTAGCTTGATGAGGACTGACTACATGCAACCGGTCTATGACTTCGAAGGTCGTTTCTCAACAGTCATTCCTGAAAGGAAGGACTGGAACACTACTGTCCCCAATTTTGCTCAAGGATGGTCTAGTATGGTATACGGACGGGTCCAAGACGAACACGGGAACAGGAGCGGGGGTGTACGTGAGAAGGCCTAATGTTAGGCTATCATTCTCGCTGGGACACTCTGCAACTGTGTTTCAGGCTGAAGTCTTTGCTATTTTGGCCTGTGCACAGAAGAACACTGAAATGAACCTTAGGAAAAGGAACATCTTCATTTGTTCTGACAGCCGTGCGGCTCTAGGGGCCCTTAAGGGACCTAGATTCGCATCCGAACTAGTCTGGGATTGTAGGCAGGAGCTTAATGCTCTGGCCCTATCAAACAGGGTTACACTTGTTTGGGTCCCAGGACACAGTGGAGTGGATGGGAACGAAAAGGCGGACGGTCTGGCCCGCAAGGGATCTCAGACGAGACCCATGGGACCGGAACCCTTCTTTGGAGTTCCCAAAGCTCTTGTCACCTCTGAAATCAGTAGCTGTCTTAAACAACAGCACCTAAAATACTGGAAGGAGGAAGCAGGGGAGATGAGGGCCTCACGATCATTTTTTAGTGGGGCCTTTGGATCCTCAGAAAACTGGGACTCTGCAATTCAGTAGGGACCAGCTCAGGGCAGTGACCAGATTCATAACTGGACACTGTACCCTCAATCGTCACCTGAGCATCATGGGACTCTCTGAGGACCCGTGGTGTAGATGGTGCGGTGAAGAGGAGGAAACTCCTCTTCACATTTTGTGTGACTGTGAAGCTTTTAGCAGAAGCAGATATTTACTCTGGGGCTGGGATCGACTGGACCCAGAGGATGTAAAGAGCTTAACGATGAGAGACCTATTGTGCTTCATTATGAAGACAGGGTTACTCCGTTTGCTCTAATTTAGGAGGAGGCACAATGGGCCTACTTAAAGGCCTGAGTGCCGACTTGGCTCCATCACATGGGGACACCTCCATCCTCAATTCAATTCAATTCAATTGATATTTCCGAAACGAGAAACAAAAGAATTTATGGTCCGAAAAAATCATTTTTATTCCTTTGTGCGCCGACGCCCGCCCACGCCACCTACACAGCCACTTGCCACTCTGATTGTGACTAGTGTGCCGCTATAAATACTGAACTATTTCCATTGTTGCCATTTTCTGATGCCGCGGCCGCGCCGGTGAAAGTATCTGCAAGAGGGTCCGCACTCCGCAGGTCCCCGTCCCGACATGCAATGGTACAACGCGGGGGTCGGGAGGCTCGGTCTTTTTTTTTTTTTGTTATTATCATTTTTTTTTTTTTTTTTTTTCTTTGTATAAAAAAATCCCACCCATCCAAGACCTAGAACGTAGCTCGTTCAGAAGTGGAGGCGCAGCTCACCGATAATCTTTGGAATTTTTCCACTTGCGGTTATTCATTCGTTATGGTTTGTCATTGTTATTGAATCGAACAGCACGAAAATACTCTAATTGTATAATATTTTCTCAGCCGGTGGAGTCATCGATGACTTAAAAAAAAAAACTTGCGGTTATTTTAATAACTTGACGGCGATTGCACCGATTGAGAAAAGATTACAGATCATAATATTTTTGTGCAGTACGGTCATGCACTGAACTGAACCGTGTTATCTTTTCTCAGCCGGTGGAATCATCGGTGAATTGAAAAATACCATTGATTACACGTAAACGGCAGCTTTGACTGCTTTGAGTGAGCTCTGGCAACACTGTCGCATCCACGGTTCCCCTTTTCCAGTGCTCCGGAAGAACGGGAAACGGAAAAGGAAAAACGGAACGGAGCAGGCCTTGATGGGAGATGGCGAGACAAGATTCACTCGAGTAACCACGTTTCTTTACTTTGGGTACTCGAGTGGCGCGAACTGTGAGATTTGGATTATTCTAACAATAAGCCAGATCAGACAAACGGACTGTTTTAGTTCAAAAGAGCGCGCACTTTGAAATTGACCAATCAGATGAGTGAGAGGATAGTTTTATGACGAATCGAATTTGAACCTATGAGGTGTGACGGTTCGTTGGCTCATTGAAATTCCTACTCTCAAATCGGAAGAGTAACATTGAGAAAAATTTCTGATTGAAATTACGGAACTTATAAAGAAATTGGGGTAAAAAAAATTCCTTTTAAAATAATAAGAATTCTTATTGATTCAACGAGAATTATCATTGATCCAATTGAACGTTCTGGTGATTCAGAAGAATCACAAGAAAAAATCGTTGGATCTATTAGAATTTTTATTATTTTAAAAGGAATTTCTTTTCACTCCATTATTAATAATACGTTCCGCTATTTCAACCAGAATTTTTTCTCCGTAATGGATACCGTTCCCTACTTTCACATCATAAGCAGTGGCGGAGCATATACTAAATGGCAACGAATTTTGGCAAATTTCGGACCTTCCCTCCCTCCATGTCAGACAATATTTGATGTGTTTTTGGGAACAAAATGAAGAAGAAGAAGGAAAAAAAAACCAAGTCCTGGTTCGAACACGTATGAAGAAAAAATGATGAAATGTATACAGTCGTGCACAGAAAGAATGTCAGTCAACTCCTAGAGGTAGACTACCCGCAATACTAATCTCAATGAAATGAAGACCTTGCTGGGAAAAGGGCTTGTTAGAAGAATAATTTTGGGAAGAATGCGTTTCAAAGTTTCCATATGGTTTTTCGATACTTCAAAGTTCAAACTTTAAAGCAGGAAATAGGCAAAATCAAATTTTATTTTTATTTATTTCCTAGTATCGATATAAATAACTTGGAAAGTTTGAAGCGCGTTTTTCTCAAACCTATAAAATTTCTTTTACGCCCTTCATCCGCCAAGGTTCTCAATTCAAGCATTTCAGGTGACCCACCGAGGCCAATATCTAAGGAGTCGTCTTGACACCCTCCTCCTCCCCCCCCCCCCCCCCCCCCCCCCCACCCCACGGTATGTAGCTTCTTCGCATCATCCTCTCTTTCTCTGCCCCATGCTACCAACGATTATTAAAAAACCAGGGAAAATATAAGAGAGGTGCTTTCTTTGACTGACGCGATTCCTATATACTTATGTGACCGCCAAGTGAGTAAGCGCCAAGCGGCAAAGACCCTCTCTCGAGTCCCGTGACGATGAAGGACAGGGTGGCGTAAACAGGATGAGAAAAAACAATTTGGTTGAAGCTCTTGGATCATAATCTGATTTGTTTGAAAGCCTCTCAGATTTTCTCGCCGGGGGCCTGGAGGATATAGCGATGCGATTCGGTCAAATTATTATTAGCTCCTTCAGAGTTCAGATAATCTAAGATGTAAATCGAAAGATAGGTACTTGGATCTCAGGGACGAAGACATCCAATGCAACGTAAAATAAGCTTCATTTGTTTGCTCTTAAAATGGTCACTGGTCGTAAAAAAGGAATATAATTTTGATTTTTCGAAGTATTTTTAGAAAAGTGCGCGAGCTCCGCCGTTGAAGGTCAATTTTCAACTGAAACAGTGCGCGGTCTTGGTGTGCAGTGAAACCAGAATACAGAGCTGTCGTGGCATTCTTTTTACATTCAATGGCATTTTTCAATTCACCGATGATTCTACCGGTTCACCAGAAGCTGAATCAATTTGGTTTAGTGTATACAGTCGGCAAATTAAATACAATGTCAATCGACGCCTTAGATTTTGGCTCAGGTAGGCAACCTGCAATGCTTAAATTCATTGTGTTAAGTATTGCAGGTTGCCTATCTGAGCCAAAATCTAGGGCATCGACTGGCAATATTTATTTTACAGACTGTATACGTATGACCAATAATTATTATGCACGCAAATGCTCCTATTTTCAGGTAGAGTCTCCGTCACTTATTTTGCACAAAAGGACATGGCACAATCCTTATGGGAAATGGCTTACCCCTAAATTTTTTTTAAATATGATAAATCGATAGATTATCACTTAAAAAGAAAAAGTTCTCACGGCACCAAAGTGATCCCATGTCCAGTTTTTTAGCTATTAATGCTCAAAGACGGGAACTACTTCTCTCGTGCGTAGGCGCGCAATGATGAAGTAGTGCCGGCCGCCTCAGAACTCGGCTCAACGTAGAGTGTGGTCGGCCCATTTCCATTCATTCATTCACCCGCTCGACTACCTGCCGAAGTCTCTCTTTCTATTCCACTGCTCGTCTCTCTCTCCCTCTCCCTCACCCGCACCCCGCACGCTATTCTTTCCCACCCGAGCACGTTTAGATTCCAAGAGACGAGCAAAGACACTTCGTCCGTTTTCGTGTGTACACATTTCTCGGCTTTTCTTTTTCTTGATTCTTCCGAATTCTTTCGGTCACACTAGTTTACTGTCATCTCTCTCGTAAAGAGTAGTCGCGCGTGGCGCCTCGGACGCTTTAAGATACCGAAGTTGTTGATGCTCCAGCTCCAACCTCGCCTCTCCCCTGAGGATACCAATTACGGAATGTAAACAGAAACACTTTTCCGATCGCATTGAAGCAATGTGATCACTTATTTTTCGGACGAATTGTCTTTGCTCGTCTCTTGGAATCTAAACGTGCTCGGGTGGGGAAAGAATAGCGTGCGGGGTGCGGGTGAGGGAGAGAGAGACGAGCAGTGGAATAGAAAGAGAGACTTCGGCAGGTAGTCGAGCGGGTGAATGAATGAATGGAAATGGGCCGACCCCACTCTACGTTGAGCCGAGTTCTAAGGCGGCCGGCACTACTTTATCATTGCGCGCCTACGCACGAGAGAAGTAGTTCCCGTCTTTGAGCTTTAATAGCTAAGAAACTGGACATGGGATCACTTTGGTGCCGTGAGAACTTTTTCTTTTTAAGTGATAATCTATCGATTTATCATATTTAAAAAAAAATTTAGGGGTAAGCCATTTCCCATAAGGATTGTGCCATGTCCTTTGTGAACTTTTTGACAGTGGGTTTGTTGCAAACTTTTGCTGCAATCTTATGAAAGGTCTGTTTCAGGTTGCGTAAAAATACCATTGAAAGCATCAAGAGTCTCAAAATCTACTGATAGCCCCACAGAAGTCGTTGTAAGGAAAGCCTAAGATGGCGGTCGAATGGGCGAATCAACACGCCATGATTGCACCACGAGCACCAAAAGATGGCCGAATACAATTTATATTTTGGATAGAATGTAAAAGAAAAAAGGTCTCACTTCCTCATAGTACCTATAGACTTTGTGTCACTCTGTGTGGTTTTTTCCGGTAAATTTTCTTTCTCGTTATTAATAGTGATTACTATGGTGGATATATCACTTTTTATGTCGATTTGCCCGAATTCTGAAATGGAAACGCCGGACAAGTATACTAACTTTGCCGAATCTTTCGTCGGCCATCTTTGCTGCTCGTGGTGCATGCATGAAGGGTTTATACGCCCATTCGAACGCCATCTTAGGCGTTTCGTAGAATACCTACAGTGAATTTACCAGTGGATTTTGAGACTTTTTGATGCTTTCATAGTGATTTTTTGCGATTTTACGTAGGAACTGACCCTCCGGCCATAATGGGGCTCTTGCAAACTTTTGCTATAGGAGGGGATTGGAGAGTTGATTTTTGCTTAAAAACCTGTAAAAATGAAGTTGAGTACACTTTAAAAATCACGAAATTTACTCTCAGAATCGGGCTTAACAGCGAAGAGACGCAGGTTTCATGGGATATTTCTATCTAAATTGAGACATATCTCTGTGTTTCCGTAGAGAAAGTGACATAATGGACAGGAATCTCCCATGATACCTGCGTCGAACCGCCATTACCATATTGCCGTTATAGCAGTTACGTGAGTTTATTAATGAATTTTAGTCTTTCTTAGTGTGATTTTCGTGATTTTTGCTGGTCTTTACATAAGATTGGACTATTTGTTTGCTTATAGCACAAGTAGTTTGCAAAAGCCCCATTCTGCAGTAAAAGTTTGCTACAGATCCACTTAAGGAGTATCTCTCCGATTGAGGAAAACCGGCTATTCATACAGTAGCGAGTATTTTCGAGCCTTGCATTCATAAACTGAACTGACAATGAGCTCTGTGTAATTCTTCGCTCAACCGGTGAAATCATCGGTGAATTGAAAAATGCCATTGAATATACACTAAATTACTAAACGGCAGCTCAGCAGGATTCGTGTTCGTACTCGTCCATATCCTCTGGTTTTTGAGCTGGATCCAGGTATTGATCCTAGTATCCTAATACCTGCTCTGCATGAGACCCCCATTGAAAAAGGAATGTGAATGAGTTAATTATTGAGAAGGGTTCTTGGCTCACCGTCACCGGCTCATTCTGAGGCCAAAGTTCCCCTTCTCTCCGCAGAGGTCAGTAATAGCACGTGAACCGTGAACCTTGTTGGTAGAGGCACACACAACTCGTTTACATATTATTCCCGTTTCGTAGGAATCGTAGGGGATTAAAGTCTTCCGTTTGCCAGCCGATTTTTCGTTTTCTCGGTTAAGTTAGAAATTCACAAGATGCTACGGATTTCCTTTATCATGTGAAATGCTCACAATTTACTCAGTCGCTTTGGCACCGTATATTTTACGTTGTTTCTGTTTCTTAGGGTGTTCCATTTTTATTTTTCCGCTTGCAATATTTTTTTTTATTTTTGTATTTTGATAGAATCGTGTAGTGGAAGAGAGTTTCTTTCTTTCTGTGTCGCACTATTTACGATTGACATGGATTCACCAACAAAAATACCCCTAAAAAAAAAAAAAAAAAAACAAAAAAAACAAACAAACAAAAAAACAAAAAAAAAGTTCCTTTGTTGCATCATAGGCCAAGAAAATGTTCTCGATGAACAGTCCTTGTCCTTATTGTTATTTGACGTATACATAGGTTGAGTTGAGTCAATCGGAAGCGAGGTTTCGCAAAAACCCGTCTGTCCTAACAGTTTAAGCCTCAGGTCCTCAATTTAAATTGACGAAAAGTAGGTTTTTTCAATAAAATGTCAGTTGTCCGTGATTTGCGATGCATCAATGTTCTATCCATTTTAATCCTTCGAAAGAATCGATCCTCGGGAGTCTATATTTTTTTTTTTTTTTTGAGTCTCCAAATAACCTATATTTTAGTGTGAGTTCAAATGGAAGAGTATGTTAAATATATTATAACCCGTGTAACAAATCCATCGGACCAACAGTTCGAGCTTTTTCACGGGTTTAAAGGGACGAACTACGATGTTGCCAAATTTTACGCGACGAGGCGCCTCCGTTGAGTACTGAGTAGTCTGACACCAATAATATGGGCAGCCTCACTAAAAAAGATGAAGATGGCAAGACCTCGCATGCGTAGTTTACGGAGGCTCACTCGTAAACACGGTTGTTCCCGTCTGGTTTTTGATTGGGTGCTTTGGAGTTTAGACTGACAAGCACGTTGTGGGGGCTCGAACTTGATTGTTGATTGTGGATTGTGACTGGGTCCTCTCTTCGGATGCTTTCGAATGTCAACTGTGGTGATGGAGAATCCTCCAAATCAGTCTCGGAATAATCCTGTCGCCTACCTGTCCTGTCCCTTGCCAACCTGCGCACACTGGATCAAAACATAGTTTTTTCCGGACATGGCCGTAGCCATAGGAATTTGTTTCTCTCTCTCTCTCTGGCCCACTTGAGTCCATGTGTTAGAAAGGGATTGATATAGAGGGGCTACAGTTTGTATTTAGCTCCTGTATCTGTCCTTTCCTAACATAAGCAGTCAAATGAGCAAAGAGGAAAAAAGACGAACCCCTGATTGCGCGGCTGTTTTCGAACATGAAACGTTGTTTTTTTTTTTTTTTTTTTTGTTTTGTTTTTTTTTGCTTCAAAGATGCGTTGCCAGACATGAAAAATTGTTGTTTTTTTTGCTTTAAAGACGTTTCTAGACATGAAAAGTTCTTGTTTTTTTGCTTTAAAGACATTTTAGTCTTGATAGCTTCGAGTGGTTACGTTGTTTGACTTGTGTTCAGCTCTAAAATGAACGATTCTGCACTTTTTAAGGAGAGGTCGTAAGCCCTTTCTTCATAATGTTAATTTAACACACTTTCGGTACACATATCTCAAGACCATTAGCACCTACAGAGCTCATTAAAAAAACAAAAAAAAAGAACGTACAACTTGGCAAGCTGAACAATGTTAACTAACTTGTTTAAATTAAAATTTCAAACTAATTTTTTTTTTTAAACAATCTCTTGAAAAACTAGTGTTTTTTCCGCATATTTTGTTTGACTTTTAATACTTCTCCACATGACCATGCAATAAAATATAGTACTTAACTTTGTTAGTCTTTAAAATACGAACATTTTAAAACAAAAATGAGCTCTCTAGGTGCAAAAGAACTTGAGTTATGTGTACGTACCGAAAGCTGAAAAATTCCAACTTTTCAGGAGAATATAGTTTAAAGTGGGATTTTTTTAAAAAAAGGAAATTATGTCCTAAAATTTCCCTACCCACGAGTCTCTATATCCTATTGTTATGTTTGAAAATGATCCTTGAAACATGCTGAACATAATATTTATAATTTAAAAAATAATTCGAAAAAAATTGCTTAGCCCCCCCCCCCTTAAAGTTATTTTGATCTGAGTTTTATTCGTAGAACTATGTGTCCGGGAAAATCTATGCTTCGATTCACTGTGCTGAGCCTGCTCGCTGCATCTTGATCGTCATAAATACCAACATCGCATGGTTCAGCAGGCGGGCGCGGGGCCTTTCATTTTTTTTTGTACAGGTTTCTGCGTCATCTAGACGTCCAATGTTGTCGTAGCTGCGGATGACATTTCTTAGATTTCTATGTTTTGTTCAATTTGTTGAACCCTCGCAGTTATATCCTCTGCTTTTTTCTATGCAGGTCGGTTTCTATCAAGTTCTCTGTACGGGTCACCGTGTGAACCCTCGTAAGCATTGGAAAGTATATTGAGTATGCAATGACTTTTTATGATAGAATGTCCTCTAATTTGGGAATATTGAAGATGGTTTGATGACACGGGACGTTACGTGATAGATCAAGTTCTTTCAGGAGCATGTGCTCATTTTGATGCTCTAGTGCGTAACGCGTGACAATTTTAAACTTGACAATTAATTCACAAACGTCCCCTCCCTAAGACTTAAGGCTTAAATTGAATCATTGTCAATAATCGACGATTTCAGATTTGTTTACCTTCTAGTCTCCTCTTCTACCCCCCCCTCACGGAAATAGGAACAATTGTAGGTCTCAAAAAGTCATATTGACTTGTGTTACTTGAAAGCCTCTACTCCTGTTCTTGTCAACACATGCGTTCAAATGGGCGGAGAGAGAGTGAGAGAGAAATACGAATTTCTGGATGCGCTTTCTAGTTTTTTCTTTGTCCACGTGCCATTAGAACATAATGAATGTACGTTTCAAGTGTATAAGTATACTTACTTACCTAATACGTGCTCCCGTAGAAAATCGGAGACTTGACAACACTGTTGTTATCTCACTCCTGGTTCTTCTCCGCCCTTAGACCTTGACTTCAGAAGAAAAGGCGTGAGTGAGCGCTTCTCTCCTCTCTTTTCTCAAAACCCTTTTCATTCTTGACTCATCCCTCCCTCTTTTTTTTTACCTTTATCAGGTGTCATCTAATTATTTAAGCGTTCACACAAACAAACGAGCTCCGAGCATTTTATCCAACACCAGTCATGATCACGATTAGGTATCAAGCGGCGTTGTCATTTTTCTGTTATTTTGCTATTTGGACCGAAAGGGTGGTTTCATTATATCTTTTCAAGGTGGTGCCACAATCCATACCACTCTGTAACGAGGTTTTGATTCGTTAAATAGCGTCACATATCATATACAATCTCTTTTACGGATTTTGATTTTAATGACTTGACTTTTAATTTTTTCGTAGACCTAAAATAATAATAATAAAAAAAAAACTGAGTCCGAAGGACACGCGTATTTATTTACTCGATTTTGCTTGGTTAATTGCAACAAAATTGGTTGCGATTAGATTTGTCCAAATGGGGCTCTTGCAAACTTTTGCTATAGGGGATTGAAGTGTTGATTCTTGCATAAAAACTTGTAAAAATGACGATGAGTACACTAAAAAAACACGAAATTCACTCTCAACATCGGGCTTAATGGCGGCGAAACGCAGGTAGAATTGGAGATTTCTATCTAAATTGAGACAGTTCTCTGTGTTTCTGTCGGGAAAGTGACATAATAAACAAGAATCTCCCATGATATATTATACCTGTGTTGAAGCACTTGAAGCACCATTACAAACTTGCCGTTATAGCAGTTATATGTGACTTAATTACTGAATTTTAGACTTTCTTAGTGTGATTTTCGTGATTTTCGCTGGTTGTTACATCAGAACAGACTATTCATTCGCTCACAGCAAAAGTCTGCAAGAGCCCCATTCCAGGCAACGTTTGAAGTTTTTTTCTGGAAGAGTCGAGAGTCATCATTGTTTTTTTCTCTGAAAGTCGACGGAGAATGTAATTCATTTGCAGCAAGAGTTTGCGACAGATCTATTGCTGTTGCTGCATCCTGTGCTTGCAACTAAAGTACTCCTATGAAACAGAGTTACTTTAGCAAAGGCTGGCTCTTGCAACTGTGCTTACACACTACCCATCAATGTGATCATCTTACGAGGCTGTGTAAATACAGTTTCCGGAGCCAGCCTCCGCGCTAAAGCAATTATAATAATCACACGAACACGATTCAAGTGGCCAGTGAACGGGGCTCTTAACAGTCTTAACGATACTAGTTTCTCTGCTTCTTACCGCTTTTTGAACCATGTTATAGTTAGTGGCGGACCTTGAAAGTTATTCGGGGTGGGGTGCAACGCCTTTGGGAATAAAAATTTGCAGTGTTCGAAGAAGCACTGGTTTAGCCCATTTCTGTCGATAACAAGTGACTTTTGTCACTATTGTGGAATGGTCGTACTCGTACTCCTTGCCAACCCCTTAGATCTGCTGTACTATATAACGGTAGTAACTCATAAAGTTAGGGTTTCCATTCTTAGATGGGTTTCAGTCTGGAGGTCAAAATTCTATGGCAATAATGGCCTAAAAAAATTTTGGGGGAGGCTAAGCATGACTGAAAAAATAAAACAGAAAGTGCCCTCTCTAAGTAAACATCTTCATTTAACCACAATGCTGATTTCTCAGGTCGAGCGCACTCGTTGTTTCATGGGCCCTTTTACCAGCAATGGCCTCAATTATTATTACTCTTGCCTAGGCCTGTGCGATGTTCGATACATCGACGCTTGTTCGATGTTTAAGGGACATCGAATGCGGTTCGATGTCTCATGAGATGCATCGTAACATCGATCCACATCGAAACATCGATCCACATCGAAACATCGATTAACATTGAAACATATCGCACATCGAAACATTACAACTTTGATTCATATCGATTTTTCCAACCAAAGAGTCGTGTTGGTCACTGTTCCAATCGAACTTTAAAACAAAAATCAAGAAATATGACAGTTTTTTGTTGATGTTTTGGTATTTTGATATAAATGTAATGCTTACATGCAGATCGATTTTTTGATGCAAATCGATGTTTCTATTTTTTTATGTAAATACATGATTCGATACCGATCGATGTTTCGATGTGGATCGATGTTTCGATATTTTCCGATATTTTTCGATTTTTCGATTTTTCGATGGTTCGATACATCGCTCCGATGTTAGAAATCGGCATCGAAGTGACTTCGATGGACCAAACGAGACATCGCACAGGTCTACACTTTTGCCGGTTTATTGCGGCAACCCTGTTATGGGCCTTTTTACCAGCAATGGCCTCAATTATTATTACTCTTGCCGGTTTATTGCGGCAACCCTGTTATTGAGACCACCAACGAAATCATTCCGACCATAGATCTTCAAAATAAAAGTGCCCTCCGACGAGCAACACCATGATGATTTCATTCGCCGTGCGTTCACTGTATGTGTACCGGTTTTTGTGTGTCTCGGCGCCGTTAATTGATGCGTTGGGTCCAAAAACGACATTTCTCCCATTTGAAGTACATCGAAGAACTGTCGTTGTTACACTCATCGCCTTAATTGTGTCTGCGCATGCGCATTGATTCATTAATTCATTCATCCAGACAGCATGTGTGAAAGCATTTTCTTTTATTCTCTATCATTGCACACGATGCAATTGAGTTAAACTGACTCGAGTGATGTAAATTGAAACTCTTACTTACTCAATCATCTATGCGCAGGATCAATGTGACTCGGCGTATCGTGTATGCAGAGCTGTCGTTCTGCGTACAATAAATGACATTTTTCAATTCGCCGACGATTCCACCTGTTGAGAAAAGATTACACAGATCTATTCAGTGTAACACTGTATTGCACGAAAATACTTACATCTATAATCTTTTCTCAACCGGAGGAGTCGTCGATGACTTCAAAAAAATTTGCAGATATTTTAATAATTTAACAGCGATTGCAATGATTGAGAAAAGATTACAGATCAGACTATTTTCGTGCAGTATAGTCATACACTGAACTGAGCTGTGTAATCTTCACTCAACCGGTGGAATCATCGGTGAACTAAAAAATACCATTGATTATACGCAAAACGGCAGTTCTGCGTGTCTCTTATACTTTTATTTTCAGACGCTGTCTCTTTCGTAACATGTTTCTTTATTTAATTTACTATTTAGTTGTCTTACCATTCGATTAATTTTCTTTTAATGTTTAGTTCTCAAATTTTAAGTCAACAGTTATTGAGGTTTTGTTTGTTTCTTCGATGTACAGTGAAAAAGTTGGTTTTAAGTCGGATGTTTTTCTTCAAGTCAACGAGCTATACATTTATCTAGATTGACAGTCCCTGGTAAAAATAATCAGCTTGTTAACAGTTAGCATGATACTTGAGACCTGACGTCATGTTGACGTCAACACGACGTCATCATGATGTCAACAGAGATTATGCTGACATGTTGACATTGTTGACGCCATGTTGACGTCAGGTCTCAAATCTCATGCTACACGGAAAAAAACTACGGTGAAAATAACCATACGGATACCTGATTTTGGCACCTGCTAGATGTTATGGTAATGTTAACCAGAAGTATACTATGTTTTGACTAAGTACTAGGTGATGTTACCTGATTGCATGTCGAATTTACTCAAAGTATCGGTAAATGTACCATACTTCTGGTCAAGTTTACCATAACATCTAGCAGGTGCCAAAATCAGTTATCCGTTTGGTTATTTTCACTAATCTTTTTTTTTCCGTGTAACTGTCAACATGACATTTAGCTGATTATTTTTACCAGGGGTCTAATAGGTAACCTGCGTAACCACCGCATGGAGGATTTTAAGGTTGGGTTTAAGGCAGGGGTTTGAACCGCGACCAAAAATCGGTTCGGTTCGGTTCGCGGTTCACGGAAAGTTGATGAACCGCATAAACGGTTCGGTTCGCGGTTCAAGAAACTTTGAAAAAGCGGTTCGGGTTCGGTTCGGGTTTTTGAAATCTGCTTAACCGGCTCAAATCGAACCTTTGACAAGTGAACCGCTCCGAACCGGTTCAGGTGAGTCGTATAAAACCGCTCCGAACCGGTTCAGATGGGTCGTGAAGAACCTCTCCGGAGCGATGGAATGTTATTAAAAAACCGCATTAAGTTCACTTTATGACAATTTACTTTCTTGAATTGGGCGAGCCATTTCTTTTTAGAGTCTAAAATTAGGGACATTAACCTTTGAGATGAAAATTTCTAACTCATATAAATGAATATTGAAAAAGGAATGTCTTTTCTTCGCTTGTCCAAGGCAAAGATCTCATGCATCGCAATCTAAGAGAATAATTTCAGGTGATCGGAAATTTTAAGCAGACCAGAGACCTCCTGTTTAAAGGTCACACGTCTCCAATTTACTTCAAATTTTGAACCGCTTACGAACCGGTTCAACTGCCGGTTCGGAGATTTTCAAAATATCGGTTCGGTTCGGTTCGCGGTTCGCAAAAATTTCTGAACCGCCCAAGCGGTTCGGTTCGCGGTTCATGAAATTTACCATATGCGGTTCGGGTTCGGTTCGCGGTTCATGAAAATGGCCGGTTCGGAGCGGTTTACGGTTCGCGGTTCGGTTCGGTTCAAACCCCTGGTTTAAGGTTTAATTTTTTTCCATATTCATTCAAATGTATTTTATTGCAGACACACACTGTAGGCCAGTGGCGGCTCGTCAGGTGTAGTTAGTGTAGTGGCACTACACCTACTTTTTCAAGTTTTTTTTTTTTTTTCTCTTCAAATTTTCAAAGATAATGGTCGCTCTTGATTAAAAATTACTGGGTTTCGGAGAAATTAAAGGGGGAAAAGAGAAAAAGAAGTTGTATAGAGCACCGAATTATAAGAACATTTGTATGAGAGCAGCGCAACAAGAAAGATGAAAGACGCGATCGGAGAGCACGATTATACGCACTACGCAGAAGCAGTCGGGCTCGCTCGGGTAGTGTAGGGTAGTGGAGTTCGAGTCAACCACACGGTTGTCATGACAACCGCGACTCGCCCATGTATACGCCATGCGCCACTCGCTCCAGTGCTGTGACTCTCTGTCAACATGCTAGCAAGTGTAGTGGCGGAATGAAACTCCACACCATCAATATGTTAGGAGGGAAGCTGTCTATGCTCTCGGTAGTCTCGGCGCGCCCGCGCCATCGCCACCTCAGTCCCTCACCTCACGGCTCAGTCTATGAATTTGCACTAATTTGGCGCTTGCCTTTATAATTAGCTTGAGTTGTTCCTTATCATCGAGTTATTGTTGTCGTTTTCAGCCCCCCCCCCTAAATTATGAATCCCGTAAATGATGTAGTTTACTATTGATGATAAAAAAATATGTTTTTATTGCAGGTTTTGCTCAAATATTTACTTATATTTTTAATGTTTTTACTTTTTTAATTTATTAGCGGGGGGGAGGGGATTTGTTATTACTATATTGTCGCAGGAGAACTTTCGTGTCTCGAAATAGTTAAAACAAGCGAAAAATTAAATCTGAGGCAGGTCAAATTTTCGAAAACTTTCCGCGGGAGGACCCCCAACCCCCCCCCCCCCCCCCCCCTCCTACTGAGAGCGTCCTCCCAGACCCCCACAACTACACCTAATTTTTCAGTCACGAGCCGCCACTGCTGTAGGCTTCGTAAATAAACCAATGGTAACTCACGTTGTGAGTTGTGACGCAAATCGGTTCACTGTCTCCCTGTATTTCTCCAATCAATCTTAATGGACCTATAGCTATACCTGTGTATGAATCAACCTTTGTGTATGGGTAGGAATTTTACTATTTTGTATCCAACCAGACCCAAAAGGGATCCTCTCGCGAAGCGCCCACTTTTAAAAGGTAGGGAAAATAACATAGAAGGTGTCTCTCCGCATTGTGTTACTCATCAAAGTACACGGCGCTAAAATGTCCTGTTAGTTTTTTCACATGCTCTGCTTAGAGTGAAATCACTCTCAGATCTAATCAAGTGTCGAGTTTTACACGAACTAGCAATTAAGTAATCCCCTCCCGTGAACTCGTATTCGTCTCGTCTACGCTACGATCCTATTCATTTATCCCCAAAAATATTGGCCGCGGTTTTAAGGCCTTGATTGGTCGAATGTCGACATCCGCGCCGGAAATCGGCCGACACTCCGACAGAATAATGTCTGTGTTCGCCAGGAAGTATCATACTGAGCGGAATCATCGCTCACTTTTTGTAAGTGGTGAAAAAGAGAGTGGGGGCTGTTGGTGTCTTTTGAAACTCAACACTCATTGTCAGCGGTAAGTGCAGTCGACAAACTAAATGATGTCAGTCCACGCCTTAAAGATTAAGGTTCCCAGTTAGGCTACCCGCAAAACGATTAACTTCAAATGAGTTTATGAACTGCGGATGGCCTACCTGTACTTAAGAATAGTATAGTAGTGAGTACAGCTTCATTATTTAGCACCGGATTGATCATTTTTACCATTTGCGTTTTCGAAATACAAGAAAAAGTCGAGTGTACAAGAAGGATGTCAGAAAACCCCCTATATGGTAGGCAACCCGCAATACTCATCTCAATGAATGTAAGCATTGTAGGTGGCCTACCAGAGCCAAACTTCTAAGGAGTCGTTTGGCACTGTCTCCGACTGTCGTGTTTTAACCCCTTATGGACCAAGCCCGAGTATACTCGTTTTTCTCAATTAGTCTATTTCACATTGTTCCAGTATCATGATTCAGAATCAACGCGATTCTCGATGTAGTGTAATAAGATGAGATTTTTTCTGACGCCTTCAATCCGTCGTAGAGGCAATTCCCACTCCCCCGAGTACGAACAGTCAACTACCTTCCCTATACAAACGGATGTCAAATGTGACGTTCTCAACCTGGTCTTTAAAGGGTTAAGGTTTAAACACAACCCAATGTCAGGGTTTATCCCTCTCTTGGGAAACACATCGCCTTAGTCATGCATGATCAGTGTTAAAGTAGCAACACATACTAAGCTGGGAAATTGATTCTTTAAAACGCGATTTGCGAATTTTCTTTTTTTTTACCCTGACTCCTCAATTGAATGGCTTACGTGGCTTCACTTTCGGATCGAAATTAATTTATTCTTCTCTCGTGCGGCCCGATTACATTGAGCCACTCGAAGTTATACTGAAGTTCAACCGATGCCTCGAATCTGCACCACCGACTAATCAGAATCAAGCTTTTGTGAAAGAGTGAGGTTATGCTAGCTCAAGTCAAATTCAACTTTTGGCCAACTTGATCGAACCCCAGAGTCTAGACCTCGACTTTTCTACGTCTTCAGTAAAAATTATTTAAAGCAGACCTAGGCAAAACTAATTTGAAAACAACGAAAACAGCGGGTGAGCAACTATATTGTAGTCATTAGTTGCTCAGGTTGACAGTTATTGTACGTGTATTGCAGGTAAGTTGTCTATCTGAGCAACCAACGACTAAGTCAATTGCTTGCCGGACCAATTCAACGATTCAGTTGTTTTTCGATAAATTCGTCAGAAATCAGTTTTGCCAAGATCTGCTTTGGAATAGCGCATATTATTATTTTCATTTTTCGTTTCCCCTATTTTGGCAACTCTGTGCAAACTGCAACTCTGAAATCTGAATCACCCTTTAAAAGTGCTGAGATAACGGTCAGTCAGTCAGCCAAGGTGGTCGGTCGAAGCAGCAGCGCCGAGTTGGAGTCTGAGTCGGAGCCCTGAACTACAAATTAGCTTGTGCTAAATAGTTGTGGCGACGCGGTGTCTGGCCACTGCGCCTGCGCCTGCAAACCTTTTTTTTACACACCTTCCACTCTTCCAGACTAGACCCGAGACTCGATATCCGAGACCCATCGACCTGAAACACCCCGCGTCCTCACCATTCGTATTATTGTTATAATCTGATATATTTTCCTCGGGTCCAGCGATCAATCGCGATTGATCGATCTCCCGATGCATTTAACATCAAACCCTTCTAACAATAAGTGCATGATATTTTTGAGAACGGACCAAAGCGTCAAATAATCGGAAGTATTTTGGTTCCTCTGGTTACTCATCCTTCTAATATCATCTCCTGACAAGCAAGGTTGCCATATTGCGTAAAAGTAACTATAGATTTAAAAAAAAAAACCTCTCAGCAAAACCACTTGTAGAACAGTGGATATGCTTATCCTTAAAAATATACATGTACACTGAGAGAATTCTTTTTTTAATCCAAGGTGTATTTCGTTTGTGTTAAAGAAACTGATACACGGTGAAATATCGCAAGCGTGAATCCCTTGAACCCAAGGAAAATGGCCGCTTCTACAAGTAAAAAATTCCTTCTTCATACGACAGAACTTCACTACGCGCAAGAAAAACTGTCATAAGTAAACGTGTTTCCTTGTTTTGAAAGAAGTGATTTCTCTCATTGTCCAGTGTAGTTCAAAGCGTTATTATGTGTGTTACAGACAAATTAAACGGGGGTGGTTTTTTCCCTGACCTGGCCAGCGACCTATGCTCCAATTCTCAATCTCAGGTTAACAAAAATAACCGGTTTAACTCTTTAATAAGACACAAAATAACAATCGGAAGTATGCATTTTTAAGAAAGAGCATATATACCTTCTATTTTATCTATGTGATTTTTTCTAAATAACTCATTCCCGAATACAACGTTGGTTTCATCTGCAGGCGCTGGTATCCCCCCAACCTCGGTGCGGTGACTACTGTTGCCTTTTGGCGGGAAATTCAAACATTTTACGTTGAATCCAATGAGGAAAAATGCGAATAATTATACGCAAAACGGCAGCCCCGACCTTTATAACCTATAGTCGACCTATAGTGCGTCGACACCGCAATTAATGAAAGATAATAATCAGTCGTCGAATCAAAACTTTGACCCGTAACCTAATGATCGCGCGCGAGAACAGCTTGATGTCATCAAAATATATATATAGCCAAAGTTTTGAAATGATTGAGCTTCCTAGCCTGGTCTTTCTCTCAGACGATAGCCGACGACAGTGGTGCCGTTTCGTGTGAATTTAATGGAGTTTTCTCGAAATCAACGGTAATTCCATCGGGAACAAAAAAGATTACAGATTGCTGTTTTTTCAATTAGCACGGTTTTATTTTATCCACCGTCAAGCGTAGGATAACCGATAAACCCCCGTCCCCTCTTCCTCCCTTTGAAAGTCTAAAATTTAAGTCATATACTCATGCAAACAGCTGTAACGGCAAAACCGTAATGGCGGAGCTACGCAGGTATCACGGGAGATTCCTGATGTCTAATTTGTCACTTTCTTTATACGAAATTTTACAAGTTCTTAAGCAAGAATCAACTCTTCAGTCACCTGTGGCAAAAGTTTGCAAGAGCCTCGGTTAGGAATTTCATAATTCACGCCAGCTGGCAACCCAGGTTGACACACCCTCCTGTCAGCGGGTTACTTGCTCATTCCGCTTCTTAAAGTCTCAATTGAGGCGGTTTCTCTGAAAGTTGCGGCAATAAAACAAAAGGTGTGCTCTTTCCGTAAAATACTTACGTAAACCGCAATGCTAATTCCTGAGGATGATCACATCTGTTGTTTTTACTAGCGGCTCTCCGTCGCCTCGATTCCTCCATCCTCCATCGCATGTCCCCAAAAGGTTGACTTTCAAAGCGACTTTGTGACCAAAAACAAACTTCCAACCGCAGTTATTGAATACCTCAGATTAGCACTTGAAAAGATTAACCCATCTGTGGTAAGAGGCATCGCGACGCGGTTTGCATGAAGCGTGTTCGTCTGCATAATTTTATTGTGGCTTTTTAAAAGCATGAAGAAGCCGAAGGAAATTATTCATTCTTCTTGTACAAATGTACAGGGTCTCTCAAGAAAGACGTGTAACTAATCGTCAATGTTTGTTTGTTCCTTTGTTACAGGTATGAATGGGCTTCATTGCGATTTTTTTTTTTTTAACCCTGCGAAATAAGCAAGGTAGAGGTCACTACACTGGTTGCATTACCTCTTAATGAGTGAGTATAAAGAAACCTGACCATTCAAGTTATTTTTATGACCAAATTTTCGTTTGTATGAGTTAAAAATGTCACCCTAATTAAATGATACGTTTGTTATATTTTCGTTGTAAGGTGTTTTTAAGTTATTGCAACCGAATAAGATCAGGCGGAACCACCTCAATAAATTGAGTTTTGGGTTTTTTGCAGCAGAAAACCCAGGAAAATGCTTTACGACTCTAAAGGCATTAATCGTTCTAAAATCGAGTCCAAGTCTTCTCATTCAGTCAGGTATTGATTTCACGAATCACAGTTTGAATGACTCATTGGGACCTGAGCTCGAAACCGGGTCAGCTTTCCAAAAAGCTCCTATTGCAACAGTTCAAACTGTGATCTATGAAAATACTTTCCGACCGTGCGAGAACATTTTAAATCAGTTTTAGAATGTTGAGTTACTGGTCCACTACAGCATTTTGCATGGTTTTCTGCCGAGGAAGGCCCAAAATTCGATTTCAACACTGACTGCGATTCTGACTGTGAGCCTTAATGGCCTGATCAAAGTTAAATTGGCGAAAAGTCGGACTTGACTTGAACTAGCATAACCTCACGCTTTGATCATACAATGGCATCGATGACCCTTAGGTCTATAGCTCTAGTGAGGCTGAAGCTTCACTTGAGGTGGATTGTTGCTCATCGGTCGATTTTCATCTCGATCGGGCCCCTAACCTTCAGTCTCAAAATTTTTATGTCCAAAATTTTCGAGCTTAACCTACTGCGAAAGAATCTTTCACCGAATTTTTCAGTCCATGAAGTCAATTCTGCCTTTTGGAGAAGCTTCATAGTTTAGAATGCCCCCCCCCCTTCCCGTTCCGATCCAATTACTTAAGCCATGGATAAGAAAAAAAGCCGTCTCTGGAAAATTTTCTTTTGGAACACCCTGTGTTGTCCAAAGCCTCGAACGTATCATTGTACAAGAAGCGAACAGTCGAACACGTTCGAGATGACCCAAAACGAGTGTTTTGTGTGGTTTTATTCCTATTTTTTTTTTTTTTTTTTTTTTTTTTTTTTTTTTTGTTATTCGCATTCACTCTCTTTGTTTTCTCCGGCACAGGTATGAGGTATTTGAGCTTAGATCTCTCCCGTGGTTTTTGTTAGAACAGAGAAAACGAAGTATAAGCAGTGTCACGTCGCGTGCATAGTAATGAACACGAATAGGTCATCGTCTTTGACTAATGTCTATGCGTATTTGGGTTCACTCATTGTAGACCCTGATTAGTCTGCTCTGACAATAGAGATTCTATCATCTACAGTGTTGCCGCACGAGGCAGGGGCGGACAGTGAATCCTATTTATTCAAATCTTTGTGGTGAAGAATCGATTTTTAGCCGGTTAATTCAATGCAGCAGTTGCAAAGGTTTGAAATTTGGTGTTTGTTCTAAAGGAAATGGAAGTATTTCTGATCTAAAAACAGAGGCTTCTTCACTGAAAAAACAAAGTTTAAGGAGAAGAAGCAGCTTTTTAAAATAGCTTCGCAGAGCAACAGTCCGAGCTCTACCGGAGCAAGTTGCGGTTTTACTGAATCACTACTTTGGTAGAGCCAAAGTAAGAAAAGAGGGTGTTGCTCTAAAGAAGTAGTGCTTTGGTACATTTGCTACTTTCTCCAGTACAGCATGAACTTTTTCTCTGCGAAGCTATTTTAAAAGGCTGCTTCGACTGTACTTACATAAACTTCGTTTTTTCATCGTTTAGAGTTTTCCTAAGTGTCCCGGTTTGAGAGATACACTCTTATAAAGTTGCAAAAACGTTTTTTTTTTTTTTTTGGAACCTCACGTCGTTTTAATTTTTATTCCAAGTCCCCATAAATCATTTGAACAAGAACTTTGCCATCATTCTCTCCGACTTCCCGCGTATAATAATGTTCCGTTGTCGCGCTAATGCAATTTTGAAAGCTGGGCTCATAAGTCTCTGTGTCCAGTGTCTGCATGCCGCACCAGTTAATCTTGAAACGTTGCATTTTGTCCATTTAATCCGTGAAAAAATTAAAAACTCATAGTATTATTGTGTGCGCTTTTGCATTGATTGAAACAGACATAGTGCGACATTTCTATAGATCGCACATTTTGCCATAAGTCCACCATCGTTTCAGTCCGTGTGTACTATGTCTATCTCCTGCGTTTGAATAAATGCAATGTTTAATAACTACGCACACGGAAAAAAAACTGCGGTGAAAATAACCATACGGATACCTGATTTTGGCACCTGCTATATGTTATGGTAATGTTAACCAGAAGTATGCTACGTTTTGACTAGGTGATGTTACCTGATTGCTTGTCGAATTTACTCAAAGTATCGGTAAATGTACCATACTTCTGGTCAAGTTTACCATAATATCTAGCAGGTGCCAAAATCAGGTAGTCGTATGGTTATTTTCACTAATATTTTTTTTCCGTGCATACCTTAAGCCAAAATCAATCCGGCAACACTGTGCCGTGCCTTTCTCACCGGTGTCGTTTCGGTGGCGCGTATATGTCATATGTATTTATGAGAAATGCTCATAGCCCGCAACGCGAACAGCATCGCTAAGAAGTTAAAGGATCGGCCGCGTGTCAATGTTCGCCTATGGCTTGTCTTTTCCTCTCTGTAAACGTTGTTGTGCACGTTTGTCGTTCATAGTGCCATGCCGAGGCGGCGCTTTTTTCACATTCGTCGTTGCATTGCTTTGGGGCAATTGAAAATCCCTCTCCAGGAGATTCTTAAATTGACGGTGAACTTTCGTGCTTGGGTCTGGACTGAACAGACAGTGGACGTATCATTCTGCTGGGAGGACTGCAAACTGATCAAGAGCGCCAACTACCGCAGTTGGTTCACTGAAAAAAAAAGTACGGGCAATTGGGGAACAACGGCAAAATCCACACGTGTGCGGTGTGACACTCGGAATTTCCGAACGTCACACCTGGATTTTGCCGTTGTTCCATATTTGCCTGGAACGTCCCGGTCTCTGGACCGTACTTTTTTATTCAGTGTTCCTATCTGTATGAATATACTAGAACTTGGTGCTCCAATGAGATTAGTGCTACCGATGTATGGATGTCCGCTGTCCACATCTACACACGGAAATCAGAAAAAGCACTTTGGTAGCGCTGCCAAAATCTTTAGTAGATGAATGATCCAGCAAAAGTTAGTTAAGTCAACAAATTCTTTGGTTCACAGAGCAAAACCTCTTTAATTCGGCACAAAACCTTTGTTTAGCTCTGCTAAAGCCTTTGGCTGGGTCATTTTTCTACCAAATGTTTTGTCAGCGACCGAAGCGGTTTTCTGTTTCGTTGGTGCAAACTCGGAAATTCGCTTAACCTTAAATTTGGGCGTTCAATGATTGGTCTCAGCCGTATCAAAGATTGGTGGCTCGCTTTAATCTGTGACGGCCATCGAAGTTGTCTGAAATCATCAGTAATCATGTCACAAACTCCTTTATTGTCGAGACTCGCGAGATTTAAAAAGATTTTGACGTTGAAGCTTGAAACTTGGTCGGGACTCGGGAGTTCAATCGCTTATATCATTTCATATCCTTTTCATACTCAAAAGACATGATTTATTTTGAATATTTTACTTGATAAAAGAATAAGAACAAGGAAAAAACGTACTTGTGAATGTTATCAGTTAAGACAAAGAGCTGTCAATGATCCGTAAAGGGTCTCTCAACCTGCAAATTTAAAAGCTCGAATAAACTGATCGAGCCAATGCAATGAGCTTCCTTGCAGTCGATAGAATGAGTCCGTTGTGGTATCGACGAAAAAGAAGCCCATTTTCTCAAGCTGTCAATTCGCGCTTTTGCATTCGCAGATTCCCTTCAAAGAGATCCCTTTCGATGGTAAAATACAAAATAAATTAATTTTGCAGAACATCTTAAAACAAAACCAACACACGCACACGGAAAAAAAACTACGGTGAAATTAACCATACGATAGCTGATTTTGGCACCTGCTAGATGTTATGGCAATGTTAACCAAAAGTATACTATGTTTTGACTAGTTACTAGGTGATGTTACCTGATTGCATGTCGAATTTACTCAAAGTATCGGTAAATGTACCATACTTCTGGTCAAGTTTACCATAACATCTAGCAGGTGCCAAAATCAGCTATCGTATGGTTAATTTCACTAATCTTTTTTTTCCGTGCATGAAAACTCAACTTATTTTCTGAATTTAAAAAAAAAAAAAAAAACCCAAGATGATCTCAATAATACCATGCACATAGTTTCTTAAGCTACTTATTTCGCTTGAATAAAAACACTGAAACTAAATCAACCAAACTTAAGACTCGAACTCATTGTCTTGTCTTCTCATTCCAGTCATAGCATCGCATCGCCTTGCCTTGCCTTGTAACCAAAACCAAACCATCCACCGTCTTTGATAAAGAATGAATCTTTCTTTTTAGAACCACATAATAGCTTTCGTTTTTTTGAGCGCGCGTGAGTGTGCGACTTCGAGAGAGAATTAACATGTTCAATGGAGATGCAAGACGTGTTTGAGGTGAGGGTTGTGTATGTGTGTGTTTGTTGGGCACGATTTGTCATTGGTTGTCTCACGCGATCAGAAATTCTTGGCATGTTTCAATTTCAAAATCATCGGCTTTCGGGCTTAGGCGCTGTTTCAGCCTTGAGAGAGCGAACCGCGCGGTATCAAGTTTAATGGGGGGTTATTTTCACGTCGATATCGGATTGAAAGGGTAAAGGGGGTGGGGGGAGGCGCCCATCAATTAGCCCCCCCTCCCCCCACCCAGATCCTGCCTGCTGTCAATGAGTCATTGTTCGATCGATCGATTAATCACCACAATCAGTCAATCGTGATATATAAAAACGTGTATACTGATCAGAATTTAATCTAAAGAGTATAGCTTTAAATTCTGCCTTTTTGGTTTATTTTTTTAGTTCCATTCCTTTTAAATCTGGAGATTCGCTTGAAAACGTACATTCCTTCAATGAGTACTTATGCATATTCACCCTCAAACCCAGAATTTTTCCGTCACTCAGAATGTTTGAACATCGAAAATCCAAGTTGTTTTTAACTTATTTTTTTTTTTTATTTATTTATTTTATTTTAATTTTATTTTTTATCATTTTTTTTACGTCGCTGCGATTTGCTGGTTGCACAATTTGGGGATCTGCAAAGTTCAATAGTTTATACAGAGTCAGTAATAATCTGCGTACTTCCGCGCATATAAGAACATTTTTGTGATGATGCGGCGCATTTTGAAATCGACCAATAATGGACTCTATAATGAATCGAATTTGAACCTATCGCACTGTCCATTTGATCTCACTGAAAATATCGAACGATCGGTAAAGCATGTCGACTCGACCATTTTCATAGGTTGAAATGGACCAAAATACATTGTTGCCGCCTTGTTGCATACTTCGATACTTTTCTAAGGGCAGTTATCGAATGAGACCATCAACCAATCACGACGGTCCAAACGAGCCGGGCATTAACCGATGATGACAAATGACACAAACATAATACACAAAAGGTGAACGACGTAATAAAAAAAAACTCCAATATTCATCAACATATCGCTTGTATGATAACACAAACACGAATTCCAAAGAATAATTCAATTTAACTTCTTCTTTGACAAACATTTCGAACTATTAATCACAACTAATCCAAAAGCCTCTTGTTAGCAAACATATCACGCACTTAGAAATTTGATGGATTAGGTTAATATTTTCAAAGCCTTTTAACGATAACTGCTGTTTAACGAACTAACGATGTCTCTGTTGTCCGCAATGTAAGGATGCAGTGCTCCAAACCCACTATCGAGACGGTTTCTGGAAGCAGGGCTCATGAAACTTCAGGTGTGTTCTTTCCCCAAAATCGCGTTTCATTAATTAATTGGGATTTCCTCCAGAAAGCAGTCCTCACGTTTTATGGGCTCGTCTTTCAGAGGCCGCCTTCATAATTACCTTGGAATGCACCTGCCGACGAGCTGCTATAATCTATGATGTTTGTCTGATTGCGAGAGCCCGGTTGTCATATGGAGTCTAAAAACACTCATTTGTAATATAATTTTTTGACTCACCGACCGGGCGGCCGGGTGAGTCTAATTTTACCTCTGAAATCTGGCATTTGTAATGATAACGATACCTCGTCCGGCGGAATCCTTTGGGTTGGGTTTAGTTGGGTATGGGAGTGAGGTGTAGAGAACTATAGTGACTGTAAAGAAGTGGTGCAAAGGGGAGGGGCGTGCCTCACACCTTTGATTGCGGTTCGGGGGTGAGAGTAAAGGGCAGCCGAAATATTTACCGGACAGGTAGAGGCAGAGCTGCCAGATTTTACGGGAATTCCCTCCTCAAACAGTACTGAAGAATCCAGGAACTGTCCCATCTGATTCTATGCTGTTTCTTTGTTTCTTTAAACGAGTGTGCTAGTGTAAGACAAGGACAGCAGGTAAGGGCAATATAGTAAGTAGGCATTAAAAACGACATATTGCGTCCACGACATTCACCATCCATCTGTGTTAATTTCACTAATTTTTAGTGTTTTAGAATAATTCTGCGCCTACAATTTCACTTCATCGTCGCTATCTTACGTATTTTGAGACGCCGATTTCAAAAATGCTATCAGTTTTCATTAAACTGGCCTAGATTTTACGTAAACTTGAAATTCTGAAAAAATTATGAGTTTTGAGTAAAAACTAAGGCCGAATTTGAAATCAGCGGGTCAAAATACATGGAGAAAGCCGCGAGAGGGAAAGAAATATCTTATGATGAGAAAACCTGGTCTCACGTTCGTAACAGCCAGACACACTATACAGGGTGTCCCAGACCACCCGTGTAGGTACTTTTTCTCAATAACGGCTAGGAGTAGAGAGCTGAAACAAAAAAGTCAGATAGGAAATTGACCCCAAAGAATTCAATGAAAATATTTTCAAAGCCCCCCAAGGCCCCCCAGGGGGGTTTTGGGGGGGTTCGAAACACATTTTTCCATTTTTGGCGGGAAAAAGCCTATAAAAGGTACAAAAATAAGTTCAGATTCTGAAAGAGCAACTCATTGCCGACATTTTTACTCCAGTAACTTTTCCCCAAAAACCCCAATTTTTGGGGTTATGGGCCCTTTTCAGGGGAAATTTTCATTCGGCTACTGTGACCACAATATTCAATATTTTTCAAAAAACTGAAATCCATCTGAAAGAAGAGATAAAGACCTTTCGATTGATGTGCCACATAATACCTAAAAATGAAAAATTAAGGTCCCCACGCAGATTCCAAAATTTGGGGGTCTTTGGGCCCTCCCACGTGAAAAAAGTCAAATAGCAAGGTATGGCTTGTGATACATCGATCGAAAGCCCTCAAAGAGTAGAATAAGATGGCGCAATTTAAAATCGTCTACAATCATTACTTTCAAAATGGCGGCCATTTGAAAATTTTGGGTGTTCAAAGGAATGTCCTGGGAAAGGAGTCCAAAGATGAACGATACATAGATTAAAAGGCCTTAAAAAAAGCAAACGAATGGCGCAAACCGCAATTCAATCCGCCTCTTCAATCAAAAGTTATGACCGATTGAAATTTAAGCAGCCTTAAATAAGCCTTATTGAGCCCTTTAAGTTTCAATCGGTCATAACTTTTGATTGAAGAAGCGGATTGATTTGCGGTTTGTGCCATTCGTTTGCTTTTTTTAAGGCCTTTTAATCTATGTATCGTTCATCTTTGGACTCCTTTCCCAGGACTTTCCTTTGAACACCCAAAATTTTTAAATGGCCGCCATTTTGAAAGTAATGATTGTAGACGATTTTAAATTGCGCCATCTTATTCTACTCTTTGAGGGCTTTCGATCGATGTATCACAAGCCATACCTTGCTATTTGACTTTTTTCACGAGGGAGGGCCCAAAGACCCCCAAATTTTGGAATCTACGTGGGGACCTTAATTTTTCATTTTTAGGTATTATGTGGCACATCAATCGAAAGGTCTTTATCTCTTCTTTCAGATGGATTTCAGTTTTTTGAAAAATATTGAATAGTGTGGTCACAGTAGCCGAATGAAAATTTCCCCTGAAAAGGGCCCATAACCCCAAAAATTGGGGTTTTTGGGGAAAAGTTACTGGAGTAAAAATGTCGGCAATGAGTTGCTCTTTCAGAATCTGAACTTATTTTTGTACCTTTTATAGGCTTTTTCCCGCCAAAAATGGAAAAATGTGTTTCGAACCCCCCCAAAACCCCCCTGGGGAGCCTCGGGGGGCTTTGAAAATATTTTCATTGAATTCTTTGGGGTCAATTCCCTATCTGACTTTTTTGTTTCAGCTCTCTACTCCCAGCCGTTATTGAGAAAAAGTACCTACACGGGTGGTCTGGGACACCCTGTATGTCCTTAAGACGTAAGAATCCTATATAGTCACTCGACTTTTACCCCTCTCTCTATACCTCTTTTCCCAACAAATATCCAAAAATCGAGCCCGTGCTGTATGAGAGTATGGGACGCTCACGTAATATGTTGTTGTTTTTTTGTTTTTGTTCTGGCTCAATCCCATTAAAACTGCTTGCGGTTTGAAGAAGTTGTGACTTGTGGTTGAATGAAAATTCACCCGAATTCTTAACAATGAATGGCGCGCCGCATTCTGAAGCCTTGAATTTAGCGAAATTCGTATCAACTGCGACTTCTTAAAATGGCAACCAATTTCTATGGAACGAAGCTAAATTAATCGAGCGGAACCTTACGCGTGTCTCATGCGCCTTTTTTTTCGTTGATTTTTGATTTAAAAAAAAAAAAAAAAAATGAACTTTCAAAGTCTGTGAAAGAGACTGGTGGTAGTATTGGTTACTGGTGCTATAGCTAGCGGCTTTAAATCTCACTACAGAGTGGGGAGGAACCACTTTAAAGGATCCTAGTTTTCACCTGAAGAGTTATGTGTCAGTCATCCTGATTAAGAGACTTCTACTTATTTGATTAAAGTATGATGAAAACGAAGTGGTTTGCGCGTGGTCAATTTGGCAACTCTGGGTAGAGTAGAAACTATTTCATTTTTTTATTTCACCCCTGATTCCCTGATTGCCTATATGCTCGCCTCTCCTCCAGAGCTGGGAATTCGGGACGAATAACCAAGTATGCTGCTGATGTCGCACAGTCGGGAAAATAGCGTTCGTTTTTAGAGCCGCACGTTATTTCTTGAATGTTTTAATTTGTTAATCTTCTACTGTATGTATTTGATGTGGCAGCCAAATTAATGTGGTCGGCCTAAAAAAAAGAAAAAAAAAAAAAAAAAAATTACTGAAAACACAACTGCATACCGATTTATCAACCGAGGAAATGCCCGGTACTTAGATCAGGATTCAGGTATTTGTTCCATAGTTATCGAACATTCTGAGAATATTCTGGCATAATATGACCAGATTCTGATAGAAACACTGAAAATGTTTCATGAAAGTACTAGAATTTTCTCTGGTGCTATGAGATATCACCGCATGCTTCTGGCAATATTATTATACAATTCGGGATTTTTTTTTTTTTTTTTTTTTTTTTTTTTTTTTGCAATCAATGCATCTAGTGGTGAGGACAGACTATTTTTTCTCATTATCGTACGCTTATTTATAAAATGAATTACCCTCTCAATCTTATCTGTTATGGAAACCTTTCTATAAAAAAATCAAATTTAATCTGACCTGACCTAACTCAATCGGCTCGTAAGTAAGACTGACTGATCGGCCGAGTATTTTCTTACCCATTCTTCATACATATTATATTTCTCATGCGCATGGTTCAAAAATCTCATTCACTCGCAAAGTGCTTGCTTCATTTTTATCACTGTGCGCGGTACAAAACCACTCAAATCAAAACGATTCCCAGCGGCACACTCAATTAATATTTTCTCCCCCCTCCCCCCTCCCTCCGTCTTCGTTCTTCTCTTCCACTCTCAAATCAATCGAAATAAATCTCGCGGGCACTCTATGAGCGCGGAAATGTGGCTACCTATAATATTGAGCGATCGACCTACCGTCGACCATCAATCGATTGCCAATTAGAAGCGGGGAAAGAGGGAATACAGGGGGAGGGGGGGGGGCTTCTCATGAGTCCGTTGACACACATAATATGAGGAGCAAGTCCACCGTCCCTCCTCCAATACACATTAGATACATGAGTATACGGTATATGCGCATGTACTATACACACTATACATCACTCTCACGCGCACGTTTTTACTCACACTGTTGGATCGATTTAGGTATAATATGAAAGCACAAGCGTTTTCTTGCCGCATTCCTGCGGAGAATGGAATTACCCCCAGGGCGCGCCACTGAGCGAGCGGTAAAGCGGCCGCGGCGAGCGCCATTCCCCGATACGGGCTATTCATTATAAAAATAACCCATCAAAACCTATCGAAAGTGTTGCCAAATATCATCGGTCGCAAGATATGCAATATGCAACACACCTGAAACGCTTGCTGAGTTTATTCAGTGCGCTATCATGTGCATGTGTTGTGTGTTGCATACCCTGCGCCGCATAGTGTTGTTTGGCCCTGACGCGGACGGTGCGGTGCGCAGTCCCCGACAAACGTTGGATGGTGAGCGTTTACGTGGTGTTTTAAACGGCAGGCTGTAGGACGTGGGTGTTCACCAATCATCCGAGAGCGGGACCATGAGGATATAAGAAAATTTTATCCCTGCGCTGCGGCCCGATCAAGTCGATCAACTGACGAGCACGTTACCAACTTTTAGTGCGTCTGCTTCACGAAAGCTTGACTAGAGGGTCATCGATGCCGTTTGGTGAGCAAAGAGTGGGGTGATGCTAGTTCAAATCATGTCCGAATTTTCGCCAACTCGGTCCAGCTCCAAGCCATGCAAAGGCCGGTTGCACTTTATCCACAAACTATAATCCATAAAAACCTTTCAAAATTGTTGCCAAATATCGACGGCCACAGGGTATGCAATACACAACACACCTGAAACGTGCGTTGGGTCATTGAGTGGCATCATGTGTTTTGCGTATAGCATATCCGCTTCGTCATTTATGAGCCAGTTGCACGATCAACAGATCAGAAAATTACAATGAGCGCAATTTTATTCTATCACGACCCGTTTGGAAATGCATGTTTTGTGACGTGTTTCCTCGTCAAAATTTCTGAAAGTTTCATACCCTGTCTATTCGCATCACGCACCCAATGTTGTACCGTTCTTTTGGTGTTGGTATTTTTGCGGAAATACTCTCCGTGTAACTGTATTGCAAGCATGCAAATCCGTCCAAGAAAAAAGGAAATCAGTTACCTACGAAACGGCATTTTCAAACTGAGGTCGTGTCTCGGTTGATAGGTACTGCAGCCTGGATCGCGATGGAATTGCGCTCACTGTAATTTTCCAAGGTACTTAAATACAGGCAGATGCATAACGATGTGGTGGGCAAATACATGTAGATGCATAGCAATATGGTGGGCAAATACAGGTTTGTTGTGAACCTACTTATTTACGTCACGAAGTGAGCAATGATTGCTCAATTTACGAGGTCGATGTAATGCGAGGACTCCAATATTTGATGGTGTCATTTTTCGGTTCACCATTTCTGGTTGGTAAACACTAAACAAACTCTACTTCGTGAATTGAATTACGTTGCTACAACGTTTAGTCGTATAAGTTCCCAGGAAAAGTACAGAACTCGCCTGAAGTTGAAAATACGATAGTGCATTCGCCTGAGTATCACCTACCTGCGTACCTGAGTGATTTTCTCGGCATTTTGCTTGAGGATCAACCAGAAAAAATTGAAATATTTTAATTGTCAACCTGTTGATCCGTTATTGATGACAAGCACTCAAATTCTGATGATGGTTCTAGTGGTTAGCGGTTTTGCAAAACTGATCATATCACGAGTTTAAAACAGTAAAAATGTCTGGTTTGCAAAAAAAGTACCTCTACTTCAGAAGTTGCACCTTTAAACTGACCCGGCTGGATCTAACAATAACTGTATAAAGTGTATAAGTCCTGTAAAAAGTAAAAACTCTTAATGCTCATGATCTGGTCAATGGTCATGTATGTAGCATTTTAGAAAAGCGTGGGTTCGACTTACTCAGAAAACCACTTAAAGCTGCTGTAAAGAAATGTTTTCGATTAAACATTTGAACTTGCGATATTCCGTTTTTGGCAACGCGGCGTTTGACTTCTTTGCGAGAGCGAGGTTTGAGTTTTGACCCACACCTTTCATTTGCGGCTCTATAGCCATAGTGCGGCGCGCGCCGGCGCACAACCGCGCGGATCGAGAATCTTGGATTTTTTTAAACTTGAGAATATTGAGTTTTTTTATCACTGAAAAACCGAAATTTAAGTGCAGCCGAAGCAGGCAGCCTTTAAAAATAACTTATCAGAGCAAATAAAGTTCTAGCTCTACCGGAGAAAGTTGCGGTTGTATCGACGCAACTACTTCGGTTAAGTAATAGCCTTTCTGCTTGCTTCCGCTTTACCGTAATAGTGCTTTTTTACAACCGGAACTTGCTCCGGTAGAGCTAGAACTTTTGCTCCGCGAATTTATTTTAAAAAGCTGCTTCGGCTGCACTTGAAATTTGTTTTTTCTGCGATCCTTTCGCCTTCTGCGACTGCACTAAGAAAATCCTTACTTGAATCCAAATTTTATTTCGTTTGTGTTAAAGAAACTAAATACCTATTGTGAAATATTGACTAAGGGGGAATTCATTTAATTTAACCCACAAGGAAAATGTCTGCTGCTATAAGTAAAGATTCCTTGTTTTGACTGTGATTCTCCTTCATACAACAGAACTCTATACTTAGCGGAAGGAAAACTGTCACAAGTAAACGTTTGTCCTTGTTTTTAAAGAAGTGATTTCTCTTATTGTTAGTGTGTCACTATAGATAAATGAATGAATGGGACCTAGACTTCTGTAGATCGGATCGGCAATGATCATAGTCGGATCCAGCAATTTAGCAACTGCGCATTCTTCCCATTTGAATGTTTGATAAACAATCGATTTTTGAAAGGGCTATACCCCTATGAGTAATCGATTATTTATCATGCAATCAAAGGAGAATAATACACTGTTGCCAGATTGGTGGATTACAATGGCAACGACGGATGATACCGATGCGCTGTATCTACCCGAACCTCGGAATTTGAACCCGGTCCACGAGGTGGTGGCGAAAAGAGTAACTCAACGGTGAGCGTAAGAGACAACAAGAAACATCACTTCTGATTGGACGGAAATGGTTTCGTTGACTTTGCCGTTTTGTGTCTCGCGGAAAGTTCCGAACTTTAATTCTTTACCCGAACCTGGTAAAAAAAAAAAAAAAACAAAAAAAAAAAAAAAAAAAAAAAAAAACAAAAAAAAACAACATAAAATAAAGAAAAATAAATAAACTAAAAGATTAAAAAAATAATAAAAAAATAATAAGAAAGAATTATAGAGAAAAAAAAATTAAAAAAATAATAAATAATGAAAAAAAATTGAAATAAATAAAAAATAAATAAATAAATAAAAAAAAAAAAAAACAACAACAACAACAATAACAAAAAATCGCTTTTCTAGGGGTCGTCGATTTCCTTTCTCTGTGCGTCGATTGTCGGCGATCACGGGCCAATCACATTGCTTTATGCCATGCCGCACACATTGCTCGCACAAAGACAGTTACAATGCGGCTACCGCCCGGACCCGGTCAATGTTCACTTGACGTATACAATCCGGCGAACCAATTTAATTCGTCAAAAGGGCACGGCATGGATTAATGCGTCGATCGAAAGCCGCATCCTTTATTCTAGACGCCGATTCTTTCTGGGCGGCAACTTTTTAGACAGAAATGATCCAATCTCAGCCTTCTTCACGCTCTTTAGCTTGAAATGCATTTAGGACAAATTTTTACCACTCCGATCGCGGTGTGCAGATCCCACCTTCGATGAATATCATATCACAACTACAGGGTGCTCATTAAGTACGCTTCTTTTATCATCAAAGTGAGTTTTACTATCAAGATCAAAATATTCGACTCAGTTATAGATGCTTCCTTTTAGTTGGTTGAAATGGGGTTGTTGGACGCACTTTTGCTTAAAGAGATTTATTATTCGATTCTGCCGATTCTGGTGTAAAAGTCTCCAAAAATAACGATGACAGCACTAAAAACTTTCGAAATCCACTTCTAAACTCTATAAACACTTTTAACTGCGCGTGCGTAATGGTGGCTTAGGGCAGTAATAATGGGAGATTCCCATATCTAACAGTACTGAAACTCCATCAAGAAGTGACTAATAAGAGACTACTTTCATTTATCACCGGTGTCACTAGATGTCACGGTGCGATTCATCGGATGCGGATCACTACTCTGATGACTGATAACCCTGTGAATCATCCTTGTCAGAATAGAGAGATTGGCGAAATTAAGATAGGAATCTCCCATTATTACTGCTCTTTGCCACCATTACGCTAGCGCAAATAAAAGCGTGCATTGCGTTTAGGAATGGATTTTCGGAAGTTATTAGTGCGGCCATCGTTATTTTTGGAGGTTTTCGCACCAGAATCGACTATATTAAATCGCTGATGGCAAAAGTGTGGAACAGCCCCTCACTCAGCGGTTTGAATTGTGTGCGACTGAACGTCTTTAAATTATATCCATACGAATTGAAATGACGTCATACGTTCCCGGTCGATTCTATACCTCGGGGGGATGGGGGCACGTGCCCCTCCCAGAAGCCTCAAATTTTGCCCTTTTCAATAGAAAATAGCCCAAAATTGTTTGCTTCTACCAATTAACGCTTCAAAATAATTCAAAATGTCACAGGCTTGCCCCCCCCCCCCCAGACTAATTTTCTGGATCCGCCACTGCAACTATATATGTATACCTAGTTTTCAGATAGCGAAATCACGTCATTGATGGACAGGATTGAATTTGAAAGGACCGCAACCACCATGTGCAGAGGTTGAAGAAGAAGAAGAAGCCAAACTTGTGTCGTTGCCAAATCTAACGGTATTCGAACTTGTTTCCGCAGTGGCCGGAACGGGAATCCGCAATTCGGATCCCATTCTCTATATACTTTCAATCGTCGATGTCACGTAAGATGTAACTCAATGCGCTTATCGTGACATTCGGTTGTGCACAAGTGCAAGGAACGCATCGAATGAAGCGTCCAATGCACCGCGCGAGCTGATTCTTCACCTTGTCGCACAGTGAGAAAAAATGCATTTGTTAGAGAAGGATAAAGAAACTACGGAAGTCGCGTGATTGTCCCTTATCTATCATTTTATAACACTTGTTCGAATGGGCAGAGAGACAAAGAGAGAGAAATTGCGAGCTTTTGCTTCAAAAATGTGGAGTATTGATTCTCACGTATATTATCATCAGCGAACTTTAAGTACACGGAAAAAAATACTGGTAGAATCTACCATCTGCGCTGATTTTGGAGTCAGCAATCAAGTAGATAGTAAATGCAATGTACATTATGGAACTTGTTGTTATAAATTTTACCATCATTTAGTGAAATTTACCATACTTGATAGCTGACTCCAAAATTAGCTATGCAGATGGTAAATTCTACCTGTTATTTTTTCCGTGACAACTATCCCTCTGTAGTATTTATCGAGAAGTACCTATATAGCTTTGCAATTAAGTATCCCTCCGCAATGTTTAATAAGCTATAAAGGCTGCATAGAACAAGGGTTTAGCTTATCGAATGTTTAACGGCGCAGAATACTCTACAATCAGAATGGAAGATTTGGTTTGTTTTGAAGCATTATTTTCTGGTCCGCCTTCTTGAGAAGTTCAAAACTATCCCCGTTCAAAGCAATGCGAAAGGCAGAGACACAGATTTGTCCATTATCTTAAAAAAGTCGCCAAAATAGACCAACAAAAATGTTTCCATTAGACTGGGAGTGTCCATTCTGATTACAATATTCTGTGATAACGGGTATGCATTTAACTATCAAACTTCTCAATTCCATTAACACTTTTGAGTGACCAATAACAGCCCTTCATTTTATCCACACTGAAATAATTCTTTTTTTAATCCAAGGTGTCACGTTTGTGTAAAAGAAACTGCACAGTGAAATATTGACGAAGGAGCCCATTCCTTTAACCCAAGGGAAATTTCTGCTGCTACAAGTAAAAAATTCCTTGTTGTGACAGTGCTTCTCCTTCATGCAATCGGAACTCTACTTCGCGCAAGTAAACGTGTTTTCTTGTTTTGAAAGAAGTGTATTCTCTCAGTGTAGCAGTCTACCAGCCTTACCAAATGATTTCACTGATCAGCCTGCTGGTTCATTTCCTTCTTGAACACCATCTGAAGAGTCTCGGGGGTAAAAAGGGGAAAAAGTTCGCAGAAATTAGTCCTGCGAAAGCTTTTTTCATATTTATATCCACCTGAGGGCCGATCATTTACTTCATCATTAAACCGATCGATAAGACTGTCAATGAGTGATTCTATTGGTCGAAAATTGTAAAACTTGGCTGTTGCTATGGTAACCATCGTTATAGTGTCCGTTTTTTAAAGGTTACTCATGAATAGCCTTTATATAACGAGACTCTTAACGATGGTTACCATAGCAACAGCCAAGTTTTACAATTTTCGACCAATAGCATCACTCGTAGACAGTTTTATCGATCGGTTTAACGATGAAGTAAATGATCGGCCCCCTGATTGTTGATCTTCGAATCGGTCTTTACGACCCCGATGTGCGACTGCCAACGAAACGGCAGCGACGAACAGAAGCGTGGCTTAGCCCCACCAACGCAACTCAACGATGCGATGGCGCGGCTATAACGTTCCGATCGCCGCAGAAAACGTGCGTCCATCATACCAAAGTTGGAACTCGGTCGCGGTCGCCGAAGTCCAAAGTCCCAAGTTCCTTCTCCACGCGCCGCCGCGGCCGTGCAAGCTTCTAGCTGCGGATATCGTCGGTGCAGGGACGAACGCGACCGCTAACACACCCCCTCGTCTCCCCCCTTACCATCCCATACACCCTTCCCAATCCCCCCCTCACTCACCCCTCCCCCGCACCGAAGCTTCAAAGCCGCTCCTCTTTTCGACTTAGAAGTGACATCCGGCATTTCAATCAAAGCGCTCGCTCGCTTGCCGGAGCGGAGTTTTGGTCCACGTAACGTCGGGTGTGCTCTTTCGAAGAAGTACCGATTGAAATTCAATGTAATTCCTTTGGGAATAGCACGACTGATGTTCTTAGGGCCTTTCTACCTCGGGAGAACCGCATCAATTGTCTTTACGACGCATGGGCATTTGACGGCCGACGCGACGGTATCCTCTTCATTTCTCTCTCTCCCTCTCTCATCGTCATTTTTTCCCCTTTCTTCTTCTTCCTCGATTCTATTCGGGTCCGTAAACACGATTAATAACGCTTGAAAAATCAAAGCGCGTTTAGACGCGGCGCTAAAACGGGACCCTAGCCAGGTCCCCAGCCGTGCGGGTGTATAGTGCACTGTCGCGTCGCCTTTTAATAAGTCGCACTGATATGGTCGTGTAGGCCAAGCAGTTTGATCACTGAAGAGTAAACTCGTAACATTGAGGAAACTTTGACGTAACTGATCAAAGGAATATAAAGAAAGGCAGCTTACGCTGGGGAAGGAAAAAAATGTGTTTTCGATGCACCGCACCTTACTTCACTTCAAAAGAAGTTCCATTACTAATTTCCCATGTAAACTGCACCAATTTTCGTATAAATTGGTGTGGTTTTCATGGAAATTGGCGTGCTTTCCATGAAAATTGGTGAAGTTTCTCTGGAAAATTGGTCATGGAACATTCTTACCAGGGGCGTGGCCTGGATCCTCCATTTGTGGGGGGGGGGGGGGGCACGGTGGGCCAGATGCATTTCGTAGCGTGCGAAAAGTCCGAAAAACGAGGTGCTTTGTTTTGACCGATAATGGCCTTAATGTACTCCATATGAACCATGGGTAAGGTCATTGTACGGATTTGTCTCCAAATTAACTGATAACCGAGATACGGGCCACGGGGGTCGAAAGATGCATCTATCCGCAAGGCTCGCCCGAGTTGAAAAACAGGTTCTCGGTCATGTGCTTCATGCGTTTGTTTACTTTATGGGTTTCAATGCAAAGCTACGGCAGATCTGGCTAAGGAAGTGACTTCTACAGAGCCTGGTGAGTATTTTTCACTACTGACTTTTGATTTTTGAGCAATTATTATACATTCTATGGCAAATTTTCATCTTGTTGTCAGAAAACCTCGAAAAACGTAAGAAATGTCAAAAAATGTCAACCCGGTCTCTTCATTTTCCAGTTGCACATATGCTGAAAAACGTGTGAACAATTCCCAATAGGTAGATATAGGTAGAAACCTTTTTTTTTTTAGTTTTAAAATCACTGTCTTTACCGAAATATTGGCATTTTGTTGAATCTGTTTAGATATTTCAGTAAAAACAGTGATTTTAAAACTAAAAAAAAAAAAGAGGTTTCTACCTATATCTACCTATTGGGAATTTTTCCCACGTTTTTCAGCATATGTGCAACTGGAAAATGAAGAGACCGGGTTGACATTTTTTGACATTTCTTTTTTCGGGTCTAACAAAGTTGACACTTTTTACGTTTTTCGAGGTTTTCTGACTACAAGATGAAAATTTGCCATAGAATGTATAATAATTGCTCAAAAATCAAAAGTCAGTAGTGAAAAATACTCACCAGGCTCTGTAGAAGTCACTTCCTTAGCCAGATCTGCCGTAGCTTTGCATTGAAACCCATAAAGTAAACAAACATGAAGCACATGACCGAGAACCTGTTTTTCAACTCGGGCGAGCCTTGCGGATAGATGCATCTTTCGACCCCCGTATCTCGGTTATCAGTTAATTTGGAGACAAATCCGTACAATGACCTTACCTTTGGGTCATATGGAGTGCATTAAGGCCATTATCGCGGGCAAAACAAAGCACCTCGTTTTTCGGACTTTTGGCACGCTACGAAATGCATCTGGCCCACCGTGGGGGGGGGGGGGTTCCAACCATATCGCTGTCGTACTTTTCTCGGTGCGCTAACGATGCGTCTAGTATCGATTTTTCGGATGGTTTCGATAGTTTCTCCCACCAATTGTAACACGGTGTGGCCGTGGAGAAGGTGGGAAAGAGAGAACTATTTTGCACGTCTGTGCGTGTCTGTGCGAACGGTTGATGGTCGATGATGTTGATTTTTGTTGAAAAAGAGAGTTGTGAGTTGAGTTGTTGAGTTGTCAAGATTCGTGTTTTTGACTCCACGGTAGTCGAGTCGGTACTTGTTCAACCGCTTTTGATTTGCAAGCCGGCATTTTATTTTCATGGGAATTAATTACGTTTAGTTTTTACATGATCTGCTCGTCTCATTGAATTCACTGTTGCCAAATCTCACAGTAAATAGCTAGATTTGACTGTAGTGCTGGTTCGTAGCAATTGCTGTCCCGCCGCGGCCGTGGAGGCGTCTCCGTTCGTTGCTTGTGACAAAGATTACGTTTCTTAACCGTTTAACCACAAAGTTTACCATTATCTGTAGTAATCACTAAATACATAGCGATGCAGTTGTAGGTAAGATCTGAACCCTAAGAGAAACGGTATGGTATACAAACCACTCTGTATCTCTGGACTGAATGAGAGTTGAAAACGATGCATGTATAGTGGCCTATCAAATTTATTTAAAACCGTTTACTCGCATGAAATCACGAACGATTTCAGTGTTTTATTTTTTTTTAACCGCACGGGCGGGGCATAGGAATGAATTTCTTACGACTTCTTCTTGCGTTTGGTTTGGGGAGACTACCTCCAGGAGTCGTTTGACATTCTGATCGCTCCTGTTTATATCTACCTATCACCTATTAGGGTTAAAAATTGATTGTTCAGTAAAGGGAAGTATACATATACGCAATGCATCGATATGATTTCAGAACTTAAAAAATAAATCTCCCGGAAGGTCATAAAAAACTGTGCGTTTACGCAACGCTGAAATGCTTTTTAATATCGTCTCCGGGATGAAAAAAACGCAATGTATCGATGTAAGTACGCCTAATCTCAAAATGCACTACTTTTTTGTACATCTGGCAAGTGCGCACGGATTATAGATCCGAGAATCCTTTTTTTCGTTTTTGTTTTTGTTTCCACGGCTTTCGAGATTATATTTTTATCCGCACACACTAATGTTCGTGTAGAGAAAGTCACATTCTTCTGTTAATCCGCCTTGCGTAAGACTGGAGGAACGCTTTGTAGAACAATATGGCATCTCGGAATGCTATTAATTTTAATTTTTTAAGATCAGGACTGAATTTAATCCAATTCGACGCATTTTGTATGTACAGTCGTTTTTCGTGCAGACAATTCCTATCGCAGAGGCGTATCCGTAATTTTTCCTCCTCTCTCTTCGCCCATTGGATTTTATTTGTTAGAAAAGAACGGAGATATAGAGGTTAAAGTCACATGCACTCTGCAGTAGCTTCTCCATCCGTCCTCTTTTAACTCATCTGTTTAAGTGATTAAAGAGAGAAAGAAAAATAACGGGTTTCATAAGAATTAAAATTTCATATCGTTTGACATCGAATTCGAAGATAATAAAATCTGATGAATTGTTTGCGTTGAATTAATTAGCTATACTAAAGATGCAGAATTTTTCAAGAGATGTGAGCGGGGGGAAAAGCAGTCGTCGTTTGTTTATTCATCACGTGTGGACCATCTCAGCGAAGTACTGACAGTGAGTGTTTTAGTGGGCCGATAAAATGTAGCTTTGAATACATCCAAAACTCTCAGTCTGAAGTTCCCAAAAATTGAAAATATTTTCCCTCCCCCACCCCCACTATTGCCGATGTGATAGGACGAAAGCATCGTGGAGATACTGCTATCATGGTTTTTTTCGGTGAAAACCACCAATGGTGAGAAAAAAGTTCTGGCGAAAACAGCAGCGTGAATGATTAAATAATCCCCTAAAAGAAATAATGACTTGTGTTATTTCTGAACAAAAATTCCGGTCAAAAAAGTGAGCGCATCTTTTCATACCTACCAGATTTTCTACTTGAAATTACCCCCAAATTATTTTTAAAATGACAAGAAATCCTTGTCATTTGCACTATTATTGAAAATCATTGACCATTATTTCTTGCTATTTTAAAAATAATCACCGGCGCGATCAATGAGAATTTCTAAGATGGAAAACTTCGAGCTTTCTCTACCAAAATATCCGTTCAGTATTATCCACAACTTCTTTTCGCGGAGTTTTTAATTATTCATACTGCCATTTTCGCCAGAATTTTTTTCGCGCAGTGTCAATGAGCTTTCTATTTACGAACGCTGCGATCTTAGAATAAATTAAACTGTTCGCGAAAAGAGTCGAGCTTTGACCGTCAATGCACAATAAGGACCGATTTTTAAAAATAGCGAAAAAAAATCCTATTGGTCGTATCGGTCGGTCGTCGTAAAAGTGCCGGTGACCGACTCGGTGTGACACTGATATTGCTGACTCTCGGTGCATGATGACAATGACAATGACTTAATTCCGCGCAACACACACACACGCGCGCGCACGCACGGACACCAAGACACGACGACGCGCTTGCGCGCGATGATTGTTTGACCTCTTCGCTGGGCTTTACTTTGTAGGGGAACACGGGTGTGGGGAGGGGGGGATTCATGAGTAGAGTTGGAAAGGGGGGAGGGAGCCATTAAAAGAACGCTTTAGCTTCCGATGCGAATAATTTTTGCATATCTACGGCTGGGCTGGCTCACTTGAAGAGTCGCAAGCGCGAACCGCTTTTGAGTTTGAAACGTTCCTCTGCACAGTGGGTAAAACTGTAGGATTTCAGGACATCCGTGCCTCAGAGGCTCCGAAGACATTATTCCGGGTGTTTAAAGAAAAATTAATGATAGTAATAATGCCAGCATCCTACGAACACTTTAGTTCACCATTTTTAACAGTGGAAGACCCCCTAGATTTCCTCATTCATACCGCTGGGTGACTGAGGGAGATCCCTGGACCCCTCTCTTATATTCTGGGGGAGACCATCATAGACACAGATTTTCAATTCTAAAGGAGGTCCCTAGACTAGACTCCCCTTTAACACGTTCAGTCCAGGTTGAATCAGTAAACTCACCGCGCGCTCTTTCAGAATCAAAGGATAGATAAATATACCTACTCCTCTGTACTTGTTTTTAACTACATCATCAATTGAAGGAGATAAACGAATCTTCCTTTCGAAAGTTCGTCTTTTAAACGTTTGTTGTTTTGTTTTGTTTTTTCTTTAAGATGTAAAATTAATTGGAATCTTACGAAGCAGATTGAAGTAAACGAGTATGTTAGGGTTGGGTTCCTTAAGTGCTACTTTTATCCTGGGATAGACTGTCAGACCCCCAATGGAGTTCTAGGGAAGCCACTAGACCTCTTATTAACCCTACAATTGAGGCGTTTTTTGTTCGAAGGGGTTCTTTGCAATGTTTTTGCAATTGCAAATAACCCCTATTTGGCCTTTTTACATAAAATGCCTCAATTTTTTGCAATTTTAACTAGTCAAATTTGTCCATTGCCCTCAATCGGTGGCTACATAGTTGCTCAACGTTGTGATTATTGAAAGGAATCCCCAAAATGAACGATGATTCAATCAATAGATGAAGAGATTACAATTCTGAGTTTTCAAGTGTTTTCATAAGGTATTGTCATTTTATTTTTAACATTGTAATTTTTTGTCAACCGATGAGAAACCACCGATGAATCCGGAAGATAATAAGATCAAAGTTTCGAGATTTTTTGTGGGGTACATATAAGCATACTTTTTAACTGGACCTCACAATCCTGGTTTTTGAAACGGATGACGGGAACGGTCTTAAGCTTGCTAATAAAATACAAATACTATAGCGTTTCTAAATATAAGGCAATAAAATTGAAGAACCAAAACTTTTTATGTCCGGAGTAATCTTTGCTTGGGTCCAGTGTGCATCGTGCGGCTTGCATGGAGGGGTCTAAGCGCGCGCGCGTGGTTAACGGATCAACGATCAAACGCGCAACGCAACGGCTCAGCGGCTTTACTTTGCACTTTCACCGATGTGGCGGCCGCGACGCGACGCGGCGCACGCGAAAACTCGCGGCCAGCATGTTTGTCCGTCGTCCTCGTCTTCCGGCCAAGGAGGTATACCATATACCTATATACATAAATTGATGGTTCTCGGGGTCGGTTTTCTTGCTTTAACGGCTTGGCTCGGCCTGTTCAAGTGCACTCGCTTTGTTTACTTGTTTCGTATATTAGATGATGTAATGCAATGATAAAATTGGGGGAAAAGAAGAATTAGGCGAAAAAATGAATTATTTCAGTAGCACAATGAAGATATGGGCTCAAAAAATGTTTGGAACAGATGGATGGGGTTTGGGTTAATTTAATGTATTTAAATATGACGGATCTAACCTCACATTTCTCTAACGGAACATTGGAATGTTGTGAGTGTTCCCAACGCTGCGATACTTTGCGGCAGTGTAGGGTAGGGTGTACCCAACTCCCCTTTTATAAGTGCTAATATTTGATTGAGTCCAACTTTAAAGAGATTGAGTCATAATTATGTATGCTTGATATTTGTAATGTCTTAAAGATACCCATTCCTTACGAGCAAGCCATCATTGAATTTGATGGCATGCTCAATCTGCTGACATCATTTTCTGAAGTTGCACGCTTTGCTCCCATTTTCTGCTGAGCAAATCACGCATTACAATGTTGAACATTAAGTAATTTTAATTTTTGTCTACTTTTTTTTTTTTTTTTTTTGTCCCTGGAAATTCGTATTCAAATCCATTGCTCTGTTGCGTGGATATGGGTAATTTCATGATAACAGGACTTTTCTGTGACAGCCTGACACCGAAATATGTCATAGAAATAGCTTTATAAAAACGCGTCTAAATTCTACTGAATGAATGAATGTTTCTGTCAAAAGGCGTTTCTTTCAGCCACTTTAACGATAACGTCCTAACGAAACGTACATGTATTGATTTGTTAAAATTAGACAACTTTTCAAGAGTAAAAACAGGAGGAATGCCCCTCAGTGGCGTAGCCAGGAATTTTTCTGGGGGGGGGGGGAGGTACAAAAATTGTCAAGGGGGGGGGTCTAAAGATACTAATTTGGTCAAATTTATCTGAAAACGCAAAAAATGACATTTTTTAGGGCACATGTTGGTGTCAGGGGGGAATGGGGGTTTCAAACCCCCTGGACCCCCCCCCCCCCCGGCTACGCCACTGATGACCCTACATAATGATCATAGTCATTCCTGCCTGATAGAACAACCTTTCAGTTCCTCAAAAGTTGTGTGATCCTCAACTCATTATTAAATGCACGGCCGGCCTGTTATCGTTGTACTTGCGCTACAATTAAGAGAAATTCTTTTGACAGTAATATTCCTTCGCTCAGGTAATTTTAAACGTTCTAATAATATAATTTCTATCACATTTTTCAGTAACATTATAATTAATATGTCCTGTTACCGTGGAATCACCCTTATAATCACCATAGTATACGTATAGTAAGCATAATTCAATTCGAACGATCGCCAAAACGAGGGAAACATTGAACCATATTTAACGACAACGAAACTAGACCCTTGGTATTTTTTTATCGTGTCTCAAAGCAGTCAAGCTCTAATTTTACGTCAAGAACACTGACAATGGATAACAGATACTTGAACTTGGGGAAATCTTGAACAATGGACAGAAACGTGCGAACATTGTTGTAATAATCTGGTCGCGTAAAAAAGGAATAAAAATTGAGCGCGCCGCCGCGAGAGTGCGCATGACGGAGGGGGGAGGGGAGCGTAAAAGGGGGCCAACAGAACAGAGCTTCGATATAATTATGATGAAGGAAGCCTGTTTGAGTTAAACTTGATTTGGTCCTGATTGCATTGACGCATTTAACCGTTGTTCTTTGAATCAGATTACTATTACCGCAAAATTAATCAATAAATTCGTAAGAATCCAAAAACAGAACTTTCCGTTTGAACCTTTTGCGAACTTGATAAAAGTACATACTTAACCTCGATTGGGCTCTTGAACGATGTTTTCTAAGGATAAAATAAAAATCATTGAAGTGGCACTTGAGATTTATCTCAGAGACAATTCGTTTGTGTTTTAGTGCGCTCTGTTCATTGTCATACAGAATTTGAATCAGGGTACTAACACAATTGCGCGCGTGAAGTGTATTTTTATTCTAATTATTTTAAGCGCTCATCGCACGATCTAATTGAGGCTTAAATCGGCAGTCGTCAATGGTACGTGTCAAATGATGATTCTCAAACATTGTCGCTGGATTGTGCAGGCATATTTTTAAAATTTCATAAGGATTTGGATGGATTATTATTCTGGAGAATTTTTCGACTTATTCCGGCAACCATGATCCCCATTAAAATTCGTGTAAAAGATCGAATTCTACTGTGCACCTGCTTAGTATGAGCATCATCCAATTCTAGCTTTCACATTAGTTTAAAGGGACGAAATAAAGCGTTGACAGATTGCATGTCACGTCACTTCATAAACCTTTTTTTTTTTTCAGGGCCAGAGAGACCGGCTAACTTACTGTCTTATTCGATTCTTCAGACGTGTCCCCTATCGACCGTTAATAGATAGTTAACTGAAGCATTCACGAAGGACGCAGTCAAAAATTACAACAATTAATTGCTTTCACAACTCTAAGTCCTTGGACAATTATTTACGTCGGGAAGCACTTGGCCAATGTCCATTATCAAACAACGAGTTGAATTTTGATTTTTTCGAGGTATCGAATTTTGAATCTCGTGCACTCGCCGTTTGATGAGCATTCACTCGGGACACACTGACACACGGGTGCTGGCTGCGCGCTGCCTGGCCACGCGCCGCGCCGCGCCGAGGCCCGGGAGAGATTGCGCAATGGACAAGCAAAAAGCTGGGTTGATTGTAAGTTGAGTTGAGCTTCTAGAGTGGAATGGGCCAATGGGCGGTGTCCATCTTGTGTCCGTCGTGCGCAGTATTGTCAGATTTGAGGCTAAAAACCGTATATTTTACATTGAGTCTTATGGGAAATATACGGCCTAAAGCCATACATTTGGCAACACTGGTCTCGCGGCCCGTTCGCGGTCGTGTCTACCGTGGATCGTGAACATGCGCTGGAGACTCGAAATCAAATCAAATCAGAATATTGTTACAAGTTACGAGTTTGCGGAGTAACAACAACAATGACAATATATCACGCAACTCGGTGCAAGAGGCAAGACTCACGGCTCCACGAACCAGTAGGAAAATTTCATTCACCTTTCGATTAAGCATTGTTGCCGATGAATCAAGTGTGAGCTTTCGCTATTCTGATTCTGCCTGTGGTGATTTATCAACGTTGTTACGAATGGCCGGGAAACGAGCAAGCGTGTTTTCGCGAATGTTCTGGTGGATCATGATAACCCGATTCACCAATTTTAAATTTTATTCTAACCCGTTCCGCCGTTGTTGGGGGTTAAGTACTATCGACGAATTAAAGATTGTCGCGATATTTCCATGAGCTAAGCTTTCCCTTCAAGGTTCCGGTTCGGCTACGCTTCATACTCTTCACACCTTGCATGCGTGCGGCCGGTGCGGGCGGGGCGGGAAAGCTTTAGCAGATCAGTCCCACTCTCACACCCATAACTGAAAATGAGTGGAAATTTCGTGACAATCTTTAATTCGTCGATAGTACATATTCTTGACCAGATGAATTCGTATGGTATGATTGGGTTGTAAGAATGCAATGGTCGATCCAAAGATGTTATATACTATATAGATACCGAATGCTAGGGAATGAAACGGTCCCGATTCCTGTAAGTATGCAACTTGTTTTGCGCATAGGCAAACATAGTCTTTCTCTCTCTCTCTCCATGAGAGCGAGAGAGAAAGAATGTTTGCCTATGAAAAACACGCTGCCTACATGGCCGGCGAATCTTCCAATTTGTGTACCCCCTAGCAGGTCCATTTTCCCCGCCTAAGGTAGGGCCTCATTCAGTATCTATATAGTATATAATATCTTTGGGTCGATCTACCGAACGAAATTCCAAGGAACGGCATCGCAGGTCCTAGATTTTTCCCTATTCCTGTAGCATGTTTTTATGCACCTCATTATTTTCGCAAAGTTAGAAAATAATCAATCGGTCTCACAAATCGAACAGCACACCTCCCCCCCCTTTTTTTTCCCCCTGACACTCGCATGATCTCAAGCGTATATGTATTTTCTCAAATGATTTGGTATGCATTCTTAACCCGATGGAGTCTCTGAAAACCAGCAAGAATCAGGTTCATCGGATCCCCACCTCACGTCCAGGGTGTAGCACAACCCAAACGTTGACAACGAAACACACAAGTCCGAAAAACCCCGAATAACATTGGATCGGGTTGGAATAAAATACGAAATCGGTGGGCCGGCCTATCATGAGCCACCCTGGTCATTAGCGAAAATTCGCTGTCTCATTTCCCAGTTGCAGTTGTGACATCATTCTTACGTAAAGACTTGCTACTGCCTGATTTTATTCAGTCCAAAGAATTTTTTGTCTTTATTGGAAACAATAAATACACAAGGCTGTCTTTTTGCCTTTGAGTGAGTGATTAGGTAATTCGTTTGTGTTCGCATTATTGACGGTTGATTATCTTTTCGCATATAGTTTCCTTGGAAAATGAGTGCAAAATTGCGCGTAAATCTACGCATACTGTGGTGCACGGTCGATGTGCCCAAGCCCGACCATTGACGAATACAACTAATTTTACACTTGGAGAGGTCGTTTCAGAAGTGTAGGCGCACCTAAACCGATAACCTTTGGAATCTTCATTATTTCTCTTATCACACAGTAAAAATGAATAAAAATGAGTTAGAAAGTTGCGGCATGTCATTGAGGAACGTTTTGAAATCAAAAGTTTGAATGGATTTGTTTGTTTTTGTTTTGATTTGAAGGATTGAAAATTGAAAATTCACCAAAGACTACGGTCTAGGTGCGCCTACACGTCTGACACGAGCTCTACCTGAATTTCAACCTGATGTCTCAACGCAGTTGAACTCCTCATTTTTACAATTTGTTTTACTTTTGAAACGTTCATAGAGTTTCAGAATAACTTGGGGGGAATAAATTTGAGTTTAATGATGAGCACGTTCAGGATTTCTGCAAGTCTGTTCTGGTGGGGGGGGGGGGGGGGAATCTTTACGATGATGACAAATTGTGATACACGAGATTGATTTGAGGCTTTCATTGAAGAATGACCACTTAGAATCCAAAAATTTGTTCTCTTGAAAATATTCGCGCGAGATAAAAAAAAATAAACATATGACTCAACAAAATTGACCGCGTCATAACAAGGTCTTTAGATAAATCGGTCAAGTTTACACGAAAGTCGCAAACTGTTGAGCTAAGCTCTTTATGCAAATTGTTATCTTCCCTTTTCCTTTATTTACAGATTTTTTCAATTTATTATAATGACGCTTCTAGCGTGCGGAACCGACCCACGCCCACGGCAAGTCAAGCTCGCTGAATCGTTTTTTTTTTTTTTTTTTTTTTTTTTTTTTTTTTTTTTTTTTTTTTTTTTTTTGCGATGAACGATTTAATCAATGTTCCGAGAGAATTTAAAGAATCGATGGATTGAGATTGTCCTTTCGGAAGAAGGAGAAGCGATGCGCTCGGCCATCACATTTGAATATATTTATGGTCATTATATACGATTCAACCTTCCAAGCATATTTCATACAATTTTTTCCCGAGATTTTCTATTTTCATCATTAAAGCTCGTTTTAGAAAAATGGCGGCGGTACTCATTCTATAATATCTGGGATTTTTCCTACTCTATAAGCTTAGTAAAATTTGCCGACGGTTTTTTCCCCGTGTATTACTCATATTACGCGATGGAATTGAATGAACATGAATTTCATAATGTTTTCTCTTTTTACTGAAAAGCGCTTTGAAATCACAATTTCTAAGTCTCAAGCAAGTTTTGTTTTGATTTGGAGGAAGGAAAATTAAAAATTCTATGTAACCCATGTCAAGCTATTTCCATTCAAGCCACTGTAGGTGGTCTTAAAAATAAAAAAGAATACGCCATAAATTGGTGACAGTCTTTTTGTCGTCCATATTACCTTAAGAAAAATATTATTTTAGTAATATAATTAAGGGATCATTACTCAATGCTCAAAATTAGTGAGGTTTTGCTTTCGATCCATCGATTACTAAACATGCCCAGTGGCAGATTTGTCATGATTCAAGCCTTCTCAACCATTGAATCGGCAGAGGAGGTGGACCGTTGCTTACAACCGATGCATGCATGGGCGATGAGGCATCAAAATATCGAGCCATCACCTCTCGTAAAAAAGCGCAATAATTTTGTGTCAGTTGCGAAGAAGAGCAATTTTTCAAAATTAGAAACCACCCAAGGCGCGGACAACAATACCATTCGAGGGCTTCGGAAACCTACCTACTATATTGACAGTGAATGATGGTTGTTTTTGTGTATTAAACTTTTAAACTGCAAGCAAGCAAGCGCGTCTCGTTGTTTTTCGAAGCGACCGCGCGGCCCGCCGGCGTTTTTCGTAATAATTAGTCGGAAATTAACGAACGGGGAATATCTACTAGAGAGGTGGAGAAGCGTGTTCGAAGCCTATCGTTGTTTATGTTTATTGCCGATCTCGTTTCATAACCGAATGTTTCTTTTTTTATGATCTTGTGATACACGCTAGAACCCACTTTTCACAACTGTTAATACTTGTTAATTGGTGTCCTTATCGCCTCTATTTTTATCTCTTTCTTCTTCTTCTTTGTTTCAGAAGGTGCAGAACCTTAGGTGAGTCTCGTGTCCACAGCAACACCTCCATTGTTTTTTGTTCTCTTTGGTATGTGTTTAAAGCTTTCACAACTTTTTTATTTGCACCTGATGCATCTGACAATGGCCCGAAAAAGAGCAGAAAAAAAAATAAAAAATAACAGTAATCAAAAAGTGTCAAAATAAGGCAATAAAATGCACGCTCTGCAAGGGTATATACTTTTATTATCTCCAAGAGAATGTTGTTTGTTACGGTGTGTGAGTAATTTGGTTCAAGACATAATTATTTACGAGGGTTCGAAAATTCCGGAGAGTGTCAAGGCTTTCGTTTTTAAAGTTATCTGAAAATTCGAAGCAGATGCTGTTTTTGGACTTTGTGAAAAAAAAATGATGAATTTGACACCAGGATTGCCGTTATTGCGGATCTTAAATAATTTTTTTTTTTTTTTTTTTTTTTTTTTTTTTTTTTTTTTTTTTTTTTTAAATGCACCGATAGTTCCACCGGTTGATTCAACTAGACTTTTGTCTCATGTTATTGAGAAGGGACATTTTCTGGGAGTCATTGGGTGTCTCCCTTAAGAATATATAAGTAGTATCATGTCTACGTGTCTAGCTGTTTTCGATTCATGAACTACCTGCAGCCACTCCTGGAAAATATCGCAGTCGTAAACAATTTTTTATTTTATATACCTTGTGAACGACTCTACATTTGTCTTCCTTTGATGAACGCACAGACAAATAGAGACCCAGCGAAAAGCATGCGACTGGTGTCTCTTTTTTCAGATATTTGGTCGTACTCATCAAAGCAACAGCCAACAGTTGCCTACTTTTGAGTGATGGAGATGTATGGGTTAAGTTTTCTTTGTGGTTTCAATATACCTACACGCTTTTATCGACAAAGTATTGGATTCTGATCCAACACTTTTCAAATTTATACGCCTTAATGAACTGAAATTTTGATTCAAATCTAAAGTGAAGCAGGCAGATTTCAATCGGTGCATGCAATGTTCACCACTCAACAGTAGGCGACTGTTGGATGTTGTTTTGACGAGCCCTCGATAAAAAATTACGAATCCATTTGACTTGCCTCACTTTCATAACACAGGAAGCATAGCATCTGTTGGCTCTATTTGTCTCTGGATAGACGAGACAGCCAAATGTCGAAACTATGAAACTTCGGAGTTTAAACTTCGCTTTCAAATGGAATAAAAATTAAGAAATCATGTTTACACTCGGACCATCACCAAAAAAAAAAAAAAAAAAAAAAAAAAAAAAACTGACATTCGGGAAAAGTAGCAAGTTCATCATTTATAATGGAATGATAATCTTACAGATATCCTCTTTGCCTCCCCTCTTTCATTCCTACTCACGCTACTCAGTAACGCTATCCGTCCAAAAAAAAGTGATGTCGGATCGCCAGAACATTCGAGCTATCGTTTTTCTCGAATTTGGACTGATAAAATAATTAATATCGATTCTTTGAACTTTAACAGTTTGATTGAACCCACTTCCTTTACTTTCTTTATCATCTCATTTCCATTGGTATTTTTGGAAGAGAACTATGAATGGCAACTTTACTATCATAATTATATACGTAAGTACCGCATACACTGAAAAAAAAGAGATTTGGTTCGCCCCACTAATTATGAGTGAAATTTGCGCAACTAAATTGATTCGTTGGTACTTATCCTAAAAGTAGGTACTCCAACCAATAATTGGTAACTGGTACCATAATTATATTGGGTAAGTGCAACCAATAAAATTGGTGTACCATACCACTACTTTGAGTTGGTATCCGGTACTAATTTATTGGTTGGAGTAACTAATTTATGGGTGAGTACAACCAATACATTTGATTGCGCAAATGTCACTATAATAATTAGTAGGGCGAACCAATTCTTTTTTTCTTTTAGTGTAGAACAAAGAATACTTTGTAATAGAAGCGTCTCAGTGGCCGATTTTTCAATCGGCAGTCGTTGACCTTGAATGGCCTAGAAAAGATTACATTGGGAAAGATGCCTCAAATTCTGTAAATTTTTCATTTAACGTCATCAGCGCGCGCGGCGGTCGACTTCCCACCACTTACTTGGTCTCCCATCAGTCTCCAGTCGGCTTATTTTGAATCTTCGCGGGTCAGCGTGTTTCACCAAGTCCACCGAAAAGAGACGATACAATCTGATGGCAAATACGATTCTATCACGAAGTAATCTTTGCTCTAGGAATTTACTTTGAATCAAGTGAACTGTCAGATAAAATAAACGTGTGCCGACATCCATGTAATTTGTGGTTTTAATGTTCTTTCGTTTTAAGCCAGAAACCGCAAACGAAATTAATTCATTCAATATTCAAACCACACAACGATTAATGTTGAAATTCAATCGGAATACCTACTCAAGTTTGACATTTCGAAGTAATTGATTCACTCGGCTAGATTTAACTTGGATTTTTCTCGGTAAATGTGTGAAACGTTAAAAGTTGGCAACTTTGTGTCCATCGACGGCTTTTTCGAAAGTCACAATTGTTACCGAATTCTTTTTTGAACAGCTGAAGCGGAGTCTTTAATGTAATAAAATCAAGTGAGCGCCACTCCAGCAGAGCGGAGCGCCTCTGCGCATACCTATCGAACTCGTCAGCAAATGCGCGATATGATCGCACCAATGTTTTACCATAAACCGAATCGCATTCAATCAGCTTCGATTAACTTCACCGAAATTTGTCCTCCCCTCTCCTTCTCACTGTCCTATCCGCGCCCTTCTCTCGTTTCTCCACGATTTCCGAAAGCGCACGATCGAAATCGTCCCACAGTCAATCGAAATCGGTAAATTTATATGACGGCTCTCCCTGGTTCGCAAGCTCAGTTGTCAGACTTAGCAGAGAAAAATCTCCTAAGTTTACGTAAATTTCAACGATAAAGCGCAATTACTAGCCCGAACATTTTACTACAACACAAAAGAAAGGAAGAAAAAAAAACAAACGCAAACAGTACTATCGACGAATGAAAGATCGTCGCGAGATTTTCACGAGATAGTAAGTTTCGCCTTCAAGGTTTCGGTTCGGCCACTTTTCATACTCCTGTCGCTTTGAAGGCGAGAGGCCAGTGCGGTTGAGGCGCCAAATCTGTTGCAGATCAGTCCCACATTCACATTCATAACTGAAAATGTGTGAAAATCTCGCGACAATCTTTAATTCGTCGATAGTACAATAGGATCAAAGCTAAGAAAAAACAAAAAGGCGTTGTAACTCAATTTAACGTTTCAAATTCTTCCATCACAGTATCTTCCTTTACTTATAAGCCATGCATCCATCCAATCTTTTCGTTTATATGTGAGATTTTCCAGGTTGCACGCAAGATTAGAGGAAAAAACAAAAAAGTTTCAAACTTTGGTTTTTTTCTTTACACATGAAACACAGTAATACGAGATTTTGAAACGTTGCGTTGTGAGTTACGCCTCTTTATGAATCATAAAATATCGGTAGTTTTGGGACTGAATTGCACCTGTCATCCGTCAAATAGAAAAATAGGAAAATGCTGTGATGTACACACCGTCAGCAACGAATTAATTTTTCCCATCGCGATGCTAGGAGTGAGCGCGTCGCAACACTTTTTCTCTTTTCTTCCTGTTTCTATTTGGCTGTTAATGGGTGCAATTTAACCCCGAAATGTTGCATTTGCATTAATCTGTAGCTTTAATCCCACCATAACAAGTGAAATTATATTTTTGGTATCGTACGTACTGAAAAAGAAGAATTGCGTCTCCCGACTAATTATTAGTAAAATTTGCGCACGCAAATTCATTGTTTGTACTTACCCAAGAAATTAGGAACTCCAACCAATAAATTAGTACCGGGTACCAACTCAGATTGGTATGTTACACCCAATTTTATTAGTTTCTGTTACCAAGTCTAATTGGCACCAGTCACCAGTTATTATAGTTATGGAGCACCTACTTTTTTGGGTATAAGTACAACCAATTAATTTGATTAAAAAATTTCACTTATAATTTTTCGGGCGAACCAATTATCTTTTTTTATTTTTCAGTGTAAATTTAAATGAATTACATGGAAAAAAAAAAAATAACAAAAAAAAACAAAAAACAAAAATCTGATGAATCTAGCAACCATGTCTTTTATATTAGAACGGTACAGCGAGTCAAGTCGAATCTCTCACGCACTCTTATTCAGAGTAAAAGTAAATTAAGTTGGGAGCGGCGAAAATTGACAGGTGTGATTTTTTTCTTCTTTTTTTCGGGCGAAGAACTTGTGAGAGTGCTGGACACGAGTTCACGTATGAGAGTTCTAGAGACCGATTTCGAATAAACATTTAATTTGCTCTGATGCCTGATGCCTGATGCGAGAACGATATGGTATCGGTATAGGTATCGAGACACCTGCTCTGTTAAGTATACTTCTGCGCAGTAGGTGACGCGCAGAAAAAATTCGTTGGACTAGCTCTCCCCGTCTCAAAAATGCGTGGTTTGCTCATCTTGAAATTTCCGACGAAGTCAAGAAATTTGCTACGTTTTTAGAATCGTATATTCACCGGGGTTCAGCTTCAGCATCTAACCCCAAGGATATAGCCTTTTCTTCTTGTCCTGTCGTTTAAGTCTCTCAAACGCTGAAATGTGTATAATAATGTGGCCAAGCGTGACGCAATTTAGCATTGTTTCAATTTGTCCATTTAACCCCTGTAAAAGCTCGAATTCGAGGGTGTTTTTCAATACACACCCAATAGTTCGATCTTTTTACACGTGTTCTGATGGACAGAATACAACGCAACGGCGACAGAATGCGTATTTTGTGGCTAGAAGAGTATTTCATTGAAGTAGGCCTCTTTAACGACATAACTGTCCGCGAAAACACCAAACATCAGTGTTTTTTTAAACTATATTTCAATGTATTTCAATGAATTTTTTTGTTACATACATTAATAGTGTGCCAATCAATAGTATTTGGGACGCTGATTTCTAAAATGGTATCATTTTCTACTTAACTCGGCCCGATTTTACGCATATTCTACTTTTAAAAAATGTTCGTGGTAAAGTTTAAATGGGTCTGTTGCAAACTTTTGCTACAACGATTAATAGTGTATAATCTAATGTAAAATTTCCTGAAAAGTCCATTGGTGGCATCAGAAAGTAATAAAATGCAATAATAAACTCACATGAGGCGTTTAGTTAAATCCAAGATGGCGGAGAAATATCGAGCAATTTGTATGCATGCACCACGAACATCCAAGGATGGCCAACTTTGAAAACCTCACTGGAGGTACAGGTTATGTGTTTGTTTACGTTGTGATTGGTTGTGATCGGTATTGTGAGGTTGGCTATCCTTGGATGTTTGTGGTGCATGCATACAAATTTCTCGATATTTCTTCGCCATCTTGGATTTCATTAAACGCCTCTTGTGAGTTTATTATTGCATTTTATGACTTCTTGATGCCACCAATGGACTTTTCAGACGATTTTACATTCTTAATCGTTGCAGCAAAAGTTTGCAACAGACCCATTGTGGAAAAACTAGATTATTTCGATCAAAACTAAGGCCAAATTCGAACTTGGCAGGTCAATTTACTTCGGAATTTACGCTATACCCGCGATTGCAGGTCTAATTACAAGAAAAAAGCCCATGTTTGTGTCTAGGGACCCTTGTTTTGTATTCATTGAGGCCGGACACCTAATACCTATGTCGTTAAAGCGTAAAAATCATTTCATTGATCCTCGCAGACAAACATCAGCAGACTTTTATTTTTGCGAGCGGTTCTCTATAAAAAACAGTCGGTGTTCTGGATTTGTGTTGAGAACGATGATGGCTCATAGTTTCAACTTGCATTCAACAATATCTACTTATTTATTTGTAGAATCTCATGATGTAGGTTTTTTGCTTTGCTAGTGTGCTTTTTGATACTGGCGAGATGTTTAGTTTTCAAGGAGTCATCTTCAATTCGGCAGGAATTTTAATTCGAAAACCGTGCACTGAATCGAGATTCGGACGAGGCCAGGGGATTATCGAAAAATGGAATCAGCGTCGCTTTGCGTCAGTCGGGCCGGTTTCGCCCTCTCCCTCTCTTGTTCTCCCAACCCTTCCTTCCCACCCCTCCCCATCGCCCCCCCCCCGGTATTCTAACTCGAAAATCGCCTTGCACACCGCCTTGAAGCTTTCTCATACGATTTGAAAACAGAGTAGAGCATGCTCATGATGCGCCAGAGCTGCCACTTCTTGTTTATTAGTATTTTTCAGTTCACCCGCGATTTAACCGGTTGACCCAAAGATTATACTTATAGTTCAGCTCAGAATATAATTGCCATGGACAAAAATACTCTTATACAGGGTGTCTCAAAATTCATAGTAAATATTTTTACCACGTATTTTTGGGGTCAAAATAAGACTTTAAAAAAAAAATAAGACCGATAAACGCCTTTTCTTTGATTTTGTCAATTCTTGGCCGACTATTCCAACTTCAGGGACGATTTTCTCGGTAATGGTTTGCAGAATGGAAAAACTCGTAAGGACCAAAAATTCATATTTTTTTACGAACTTTTGAATAATGCTAATCGTTTTTGGGTTTAATGAAACCGAAAGCATGTTTTCACATAATTTGGGCAAAAAAAGTGAGAAAAATCAAGGAAAACCCCCCGAAACCTCCCTCAAATTTTTGCATACAGCATTTTCACGGCCAAAATTGGCAAGAGCGCCTAAAATTACAACAGAGTACCTATTTACGAGCATTCAGAACAATTCACGAGGGAGTTATCACAATTTTTCAATTTCTTTTTCGGAAACTTTGCAACACTGTGACTCGAAAAGACTACTATTTTGGACCCATGTTAGTAGAGAAAAAAAAATCTTATTTCGACCCCAAAAATACTTGGTAAAAATATTTACTATGAATTTTGGGACACCCTGTATATCTGTAATATTTTTTCAATGGACTCAGTCTTTGTCATTTGAACTTGGTGAATATTTGAATAACTTAACGGTGATTCCACCGATTGAGAAAATATTATGTATGCTTGTATTTATTTCTTGCATTACAATCTGACCCTGAACTGAATTGTGCAATCTTTTCGCTAACCGGTGGAATCATTGGTGCATCGAAAAATGTTTGTAAATGTACGAAAAGTGGCAGCTTTGCGATGCGCCCAACCTTCGACTCGCACCCCCTCCCACGTATTATACCAACTCATTCATTCTACCCTGCTCATCACGTCTTCTCATGAATCCAACCACCTTACCACCTCCTTGTCAGTGGTGGCGTTGCCAATTTTACCCTATGTTTGTCTTCTTTAATGTTTCACAATCAATTAAAAAAAAAAAAACGAAATGATCGATACTCTTTTTTCTACCGCGGTCAGCATCCAAATTATCCTTAGAAGAACGATCCAATGAATGTTACTGTTGATTACTCAAAGAACTCAATACAATATACTACTCTATACTACTATCTACTTTACTCTAACTACAACTCTATACTGTAAGATTACTCAAATTACTGTTGAGATCCACACAAATTTTGATATATACATAATTTCCTTCCATTTGATCCTATGGAAAAGTATCGCTTGTTTTGAGGTTCATTAATGAACTGCCTAAGATGCGATTTATTTTCATTTGTTTTTATGGAAAGAGATGTCGATGCAGCGCAATCAGTGGTAGCTTGGAAGAATTGATAGTCGTTTATCTTTCTTTTGGACGCACGCTAATGTATCGATTCTTTGGAGGCTCAATTGAACTATACCCAAAGATCGAGTTGTTTCAGAAGGTGTACATGTACATAAGATATAATCTATGCATCACAATTCATTATCAGTGATCGCGGTGATCCACTGGGATCATCACGAAATAAGGAAGCGTCAATGATGTACTTACATTAACCTAGAAACTCGAAGGTTTTTTCTGATGAGATTCTCCGTTTATTTCCACGCTGCCCGGCGAGGTTGAACCTTTCGTCCTGTAATCGAATTGCTTTGCTTGCGCTCATATTATGAGCAATTCGTTCCGGTATGATCATTGATTTAAAGTCCTCTTGACCTTGTAGCTCCAATTTTACCGAACATTTTTTTGAAAAATTGTACCCAAAAAGCATTTTCCCGACGAATTGTGCCCGAAAAAATTTAAAAAAGAAGCGGACAAGGCCTCCCTTCCACCTCCCCTTCATTCAAAGCCGTTCACAATCGTCCACAATACTCCATAAAAAAATTTCTGTGAACAATATCGATGCAGCGGTGCACGCAGGATTTTTGTTGGTAGGGACTTGCAATAATGAACGCCACTGGCCACAGATACTCACAAAGGCGGCTGTACTTTGACTTTCAAAAGAAAGTACCCAGGTCAAAATTTTTACTCTTTAAATCTCGTCAATCTTTAGACAATTTTGCACTTACAGTGTTTATGGACTAATCAGAACGCCCCTTTTAAAGTACGTCATGAGAAATTGAAAATTTAATTGAAAATAGCGGAAAAATGTAAGTGTAAGAATTTCGACCGGGTTACTTTCTTTTGAAAGTCATAGTACGCCAGTGGCGTCGCGTGCATTTTGGCAACACTGCATTCGGTCCATTTGAACTCATGTGAAAGGTCGACTTCAGGGGGTGCACAGTGC
>VMOF01000369.1:19416429-19486040 GCA_011764245.1 Trialeurodes vaporariorum | reverse complement strand
GGGCACAACTCCAACCCGGTAGGGCCCAACTCCAACTCGGTAGGGCTCAACCCTAACCCAGTTCTAGCCCATGACTCCAATTAAGACGGGGTTTAAGAGTGGTGTGATTTCGTAAACTCGCGGTAGGCTTGCACCACAACTGGTTAAGTAAAGCAAATATCATTACCGCCCGGTCGTGCACAGCTCCAATTTCCGTGGCGCAGCACTACCGCATTTCTTTCAGTGTATGTAGTACACTGCGTTTCAAACTGCATTTAATCTTTAAATTCATCAATGAAACCATGCACCGTCACCGTTGAATCCGGAAATTCCATTATAAATTCAACGGTGTTTCCACCGGTGGAGGAAAAGATTCAAGACCAGAGCGTCTTTACGTGATTTAGTCAAACTGCATGGTTATTCGATATGCTCAATCTTTTTGTACACCGGTGGAATCTCCGTTGAATTCTGGGATTCCACTGAATTCTCGCGAAATGGCAACCTTGCTCCTTATACCCGTTGGAATTCAGGCTCTGATCGAAAACGCATGTAAATTCCTAATCACACCCGTCGAGTTGTCTCGCGACGCTCGCACTTCCACCGGGCATGGGCATTGGGCACCGTGAGTTGTTGGTTGTTGCCAATTTTGGCCAAGTTTCGTTGATCTCGGCTCGAGAAATCGGATTCCAGTCACGTCGATTTCGGTCGTTGTACGTTATGATCACACCTGAGATTGGCGTTTCAGCCAATGTGGAGTCAAGGTTCTTGGACAATGTTCATTGACCTTGAGATAGGAAAAAAATGAACGTGATGCCATGTGGCGTGAATGTCGTATTTCTAACGCCCCGGCCGGCCCGTTCATTACTCCAAAATGACGATTTGTATTGACATTAGTTTAAGAGGGTGATGGAGGGAGATGTTGACATTGACCCAGGATGCACCACGTACTGGCTATTTCTCAACTTTAGTTTGTCACCGTTTCTAATTGTATTGACTCAAGGTAAGCAGTGATTTTAAGTCTTACTAATGAGAGGCCCATAAACAATAAACAAGTGTACTTTACTTGGTACTCACTTAATGTTTGACTCATTCACTTTTTAAAATATAAAGATTGTGAGGTCTTCAGATCCATTTCAAGACTGAATTGTTTTTGAAATTATTCTGTAGGGAACGATTATTGTTCTTTAAAAAAATGTAAACTTAACAAAGTAGAAGCGTCAATTTTACCCCTAGATGCTACCTTTATTATTTAGCAATTTGGGTGGTTATTACTTAAATGCAGCGCGATGCGATTGAAATGATAAAGGATTCACAGTCATGTGTTTAATAGTCACAAACAGTAGAGAGTTATTTTCCCCCCATCTCAATCGTTGTGCATCGTAAGGACTCTAGGGGTGAATTTTTAATTACCACTTTTTTCAGTGCATTTGCTTGATGTAAGATGAGTTTTTGGGAGGAACGGCCTGATCAGTTCATGCAGTGGAGAGGAATTTGTGGTGAATTCGTGGTGAATTCGTGGTGAATTTGTGGTGAATTTCCGATTTTTTAAGATGTGACATCCTACTAAACCGACCAATAGTAAAATTGGTTTTTTTATTAAAAAATATAGGTCTAAAACTCTCTAGGCAACGGATTTAGGTCTTTGTTAAATTTTGAGCTCTCTGCATGGGAAAAAACTATTTAAAAATTAAACAAGCAACAAAAAACAAAAACCGGGTTTCATCGATTTCTGAAAAATTTGGTCCGGTGATGTATGCATGTTTTGTTACTAGAGGGGATGACCCAAGTATGATAATTTTTATTCCATTTTCGGACGGTTGACTCTCTCTTGAAAACCGACGACCTCGTCATAATATGTGGCACCGTCATCGTCACCTCGAGCTCCCAATCAACTTTTGAATGATTAAAATGATTTGATGACAATATCAAAATAAAGTCGAACATTATTCTCCAGAGGGAGTGTGACGAGGTTGCCGTGAAATGAATGGATAATTGAAAAAAAAAAATCGAAAGTTGCGGCACGAATGTGAATCATACCGTTTGACCGGTGTCCAAATTCGAATCATCATTGCTTTGGGCGCCGACCAATCCGACCATAATTCCGTCACCGCAATTAGTTTTGCTATTTATGGTGATTCTTTGAGCTGATCTATGTAATTTATCCCATTTCCATCATCCGTGCTGATTACTGGTTTGGTACTTGTGTGCCCGCACGATCGATTCATTAGGATAAATTCATCGGTGATGTATTTTGGCCTTTCTCTGTCTTAAAATAAAAAAAAAATATAAATTAAATTACACAGCTTGTAAATTGTGTTGATGGTGACTGTTACGGCGATTTGTCAAGTAAATCCTCAAGGTTGTTGGATTACAAACGATCCGTTGATCGCAACTATTGCGAGAAAGGTCAAGAAAGATCAAATTTTGATTTAACTCGATGATGCTCGAATCTTGTCGACTTTAGCATGGGCCGAAATTCACACGCAGCCCCCAGTCACTCTTTTCTTTTTTAACCAGTGGTGGCTGGTGCAATTTGGCAGCAGTGCCCTCCTCATTCCGATTTATAATATTATAAGACAGTTGTTTCTCCAAGAGGATGTCACTTTGTTAGCCTCCTCAAGAATCGATTGTTTTACCTAATATTAAATGACAAAATTGCATGGTTGCCAAACTGCACGAACTGTCACTGCCTTCAACTGATATAAATGAGGGCGAACACCCTCCAATTTGACTTTTTGCAAGAGTTCAAATGCACGAAATGCAACGTTGCCAGTTTACATGCTCCGCCATTGATTTTTGTAGCGAAATCCTATACGAGCCTCCAAATAGTGGACTCAAAATGGAAAAAAGTCTAGTTTATTCCGTGTCTCTCTCTCTCTTTATCTCTCTCTCTCTCTCTCTCTCTCTCTCTCTCTCTCTCTCTCTCTCTCTCTCTCTCTCTCTCTCTCTCTCTTACTCTCTCTCTCTCTCTCTCTCTCTCTCTCTCTCTCTCTCTCTCTCTCTCTCTCTCTCTCTCTCTCTCTCTCTCTCTCTCTCTCTCTCTCAATCTCTCTCTCTCTCTCTCTCTCTCTCTCTCTCAATCTCTCTCTCTCTCTCTCTCTCTCTCTCTCTCTCTCTCTCTCAATCTCTCTCTCTCCGTGTGGATCGAAAATCGGACTCGTGGATAAAACCTCGGAGCGGGATTCTCGATTGTTATAAAATCATTACCCGGGGGGGGGGGGGGGGGGGGGGGGCACGACTTGGAGCCATCCCGCTAAAAAAAAGGGGGAAAAAAGTAGCGGCGAATTGCAGCTTGCAATAAAGCACGTAATCTTGGTTTCATTTTTCGAGAGGTTAGCGTAAGGTGACTTTTTATCGCCGGGGCTAGAGGTACAGCTACCTAACAGCTTAATAACTTTTGATGAGTCATGATCGAAGAACCCCCCCTCCCCCCCCGCCTTCAGCCCCTCTATACCCAGTAAATATGAGTTCGTATATAAGACGAGCAGGCAAAGCTGCACTTATAACTGGCATGGCGTGGCGTGTGCTGAAGCTGTTACCTGTTATGTTTTGCGGTTATGCAATCGGACGAGCATTATTTTCGATGTCGTGCAATAACAGGAGACGCGATGGGGATCGTGGAATGATGAACACAAAGAGAAACGTTTCGACCGAGGAATCGTGGAACGCGGATCAATAAAGAGGGATCTGTCTTGCTGGACAGATGCTGCGACAGATTTGACACTGCAGTGCAACGATTTTTTCCCGTTTCAAAATGAGCTCTTGAATGCTTGTCTGGTAGATGTTAGGGAATAAAATTTAATGCTTTTAAACCTTTTGAAAACATTGATCTGTTCTAAAATATACATTATGGAACGCTGTAAATTATTGATCCCTTGTTTCGAATTTGTAAACAATGTATTTTTTTTATTTTTATTTTATTTTTGATGTATTTTGTGAACGGTTTTGCCAGTTCTAATTATTTTTACACTTGCTTTTCCATCCATTGGAATTCTACATTTAATAGATGAAATAAAAAATCCTACTTTGACTTAAAAGGCTTTAGGTCATCAGTGATTCTGAAGCCACGAATATAGGGACTTTAAGCTATTTGAAAATTGAATTTGATTCTTACGAATGGTTTCTGGTGAGCGTATAAAATACATGTATGTATTTTTCCCACGCTTGTTTCTGTTATGCGTCAGTTTCTTTATCCTTCAAATCCTTCCAAAAGAAACACTATCATATCGATTTCTGTGTCCAGCCACTCTATACCCCTGACACTTTCATTTCAAACCAATCTCAAATGTATTTGTTACACCTTTTTTTTTTTTAAAAAAAAAAAAAAAAAAAAAAAACTTTTAAGGTTAAAAAATAAGAGGCAAACCAATGAGCTATAACTTTAGAGTGACACATCAAGGAACGTTCCGCTGGTTCATTGTTGTCACCTAGGGCGCCGCCATCTTGCCGTAAAAATTGATTTTGAGGTTAAATTTTGTAGGTTGTTTCCGGTCGTTTCGTAAACAAACTCGGACATCGCCGGAAACGACCTGCAAAAATTAACCTCAAACCTTGGAATCTGCCGTCCAAATTCCGCTTTTTCCCGGGATTCCTTCTACCCTGTGTGGCACAAGGTGGACTAGCCCGCTGCCACTCTAAAGTTATAGCTCATTGAGGCAAATAAACTGAGCCTGTTTGAAAATGTCCATAAGACATTTCCATCATGGCTGCCTTTGTGGTGTTCCCAAAGCAAGCCGCAGAACCACCACCCCTTCCCCCCATAGTTATAGCTCGCTTGTTTTGACTTGAAGGAATGAAAATTGAAAATTCGCCAAAGATTATCGTGGCTAAGCCGGACGTCTCCATTTCTGATGAAACGAGCTTCATATCAGGGTAAAGCGCCAAAACGGATAAACGCGCACTATCCGCCGCTTTTAGCCATTGTTAAAGTTCACACCTCAATTATTCCGATGAGCGTTCGCGTTAACCATGATTCACAACATGACGAGAGCTTTTATTTGTGTACGCGAAGCTCCTGGCAAGTGATCGCTCAATAAGTTAGGATGAGTCATGGATATTGTCCGCGCGCCTGTCTGTGATTGTCTATCCCCCGATAGCATCTCCTCTTCGTCCTCGATGTCCGATCCATCGATCCGCGATTATTATGCAACAAGGACTGACTGAGTTATTTTTCAAATCGATCTTTTGCCGGTATATACATAACGCGCGGCGCCGACGTTTATTTCGATTCTCGCGCCGAGAAGTTGCAATCATTTATCGAAGTTTATAAGCTCGCGAACGCGAACGGTGGGTCAGTGACAGAAACGACTTTTGCCTCGCGCACGCGCAGAGAAAGTTCTTGGCCCGATGAGCTTTGTGAATGCCGGACGGACGCTTTGGATGGGTAGACATCGAACGTGCAGGTGAAACATCGATTCTATCGCTTCTTCTCGCAGATTAATCGCTTCCGAGCGTTTTGCTTTCGTGTTTTTCTTTTGCAGAACGTCTCTAAGATGGATCTGAAGGAATTTGCAAACGGCGTGTATAGTTATTTCAAAACTTCATTTTCTTTTTCTTTTTTCAAATAAAGTCGATTCATCGAATCCTTTGCAGCAACAGCTCTTGAACAATTGATTATTATATCCCCCCCCCCCCCCCCTATTAGAACCTGTTCGAAAGTATCGATTTCTTGGGAGTTCATTTGCACCCCCGGATAATCGATTCTTTTTCATGGTTTTTTTGGAGGAGTTATCGATGATCGATTTTCACGAGCCGCCACTGACACTGTGATACCTTTTATAATCGAATGTTTTCCAAGTGGAGTCGTTTGCAGACAGCCTTAGAATGGTGCATCAAATTAGGTAGAGTAACGGACTTTAGATGATCAGTCTGCAACACACACCAATTAATGTACAATGATATTCATAAATCAATAAAAATTTATCTGCAAATCCTTCAGAACTATTTTCAAGCCTTACTCCCCCCCCCCTTTTACGAGTGTCTATTAGTTTGGAAGCGCATGAAGGAACTTGGAAACGGCAGCATGTAATTATTTCAAAACTATATTTTTCTTTTTTCTTCCAAATAATTTCGATTTATCGAATTCTTTGATATACATTATACCTATTTACTCTTATCGATTATTTTCAAAGTATAGCCGTTTGAAGACGGTCTGAGAGCCTAATTTTCTGTGATTCCTTACGTCAGGAATTTAAAGTGAATCAGCTGTATTGATCAGGGATATTCTCCGATTGAAAAAAGTTTTTGCATGGAATACTATACGAGCTGATTGCAAAATTCTCCGCGATTACGTGTAGGTTCAGCTTTTAAGTAAGCCGATTCGCACTCCATATTCAATTCTCACGTCTTGATAAAATGCGCCTGAATCACAGCGCTAAAGACTTCAAAACTGAAAGCTTGAAATTGGCTTCGAGAAGCTCATAAAAGATTTTTTCTCTCGGCTCGATTTAGGTTGAGAAACTGAATAACCTCAATCTGACCGCGGGTGAATCGTTTTATTGACTTTGCGTTCGATGGATTATAGAGACTAAAAACGTTGCCGGCTCGCACACCTTTTGCTTGGCTAACCGCACTTTTTCTCGATCGGGTTTCGAAAAGAACATTTGACTTAAAGCCAAAACTCCATCCTTACCAAACCAAGCCGTGCATCATTATAAACCGTAATTGATGCGCGTTGATTTCTAGAAGAGCATATTACCTTAGAAAAACATGTGCTGATGTGCCCTTTTTAAAATAAAGCGTTCCATTCATTAATTCGGTTTGACAACAATAATATTATTAAGTACCTAATGATAGGATCAGATTATTTTAATAGATCTGGTCAGACTTGATCAATTTTTTGTAAACGCAGTATTTTCTTCTTTGTCACCAGATTTTATGTGGACCTATAAAACTGGTTGCGTTGATAGATCAAGTTCTAGCCTTGAGACGTATACTCTTCGAAATTTTCGAAAAATTTTGTGGGGATGAAAGAAACTGCTAGAACTACACACAAAATCATTCTTCTTTGTATTATTATCGTATTTCTGTCTCGCTTTACAGTGTTTTAAAGCGTCCATTCAGGAATACAGAATTTCAATTAGATTTGTGTCTGTTATGTGCTAGTTTCTTTATCGCGCAAATCTTTCGAAAAGGATTAACAGTATTGTCGATTTCTGTGTCCATGTGGCCACTGGCCACTCCAAATCGGGTTATCCTTCGTTTTAAATAGATCTCTCCCAACTTTTAATTTAAGGTAACAAACTAAGAGGCAAACAAACGGAGACCTTGTAAAATTTCCACTTTAGATCTTCATCTTGGTTGTCTCCATGTTTTCTTCAAAATTGCGTTTCAGAAGACCCCTCTAAATGTTATATAACTCGTTGGTTTAGCTTCAAAGCTACTCCATGCTAAACAAAACCGTGAGTTTAGAATTTGGTAATCTGTATTTTTTTTATTTGAAAATGTTTCGCGACAATATTTTTGTACGATTCAAGGCATTCAAGCACCCAATAATAAATATACACCTTTTGAATGTCTTCGCAACTGACCCTGCGCGTAAGTGATTACTTTCACCGTGAACTCCTACCAAAAATTGAGCCGTTCTCCAAAAGGAGGGATCACAAAACATGAGTCGCGCTCTTCCAAAGGAATTCTAACGGAACAGCAAGGCTGATTCCTTCTTCAGAGCTCACCCATAGTTTTGTGGCAATTTTTTTCCTCGAAAGTATGCTTCGATTGCTTTGACCGTGCGCGCGATTCTGCAACCACGCACGAACGGTCTCACGCATATACGTACACGAAAGTCGAATGGGTGCTTGTATTCCGGTCTGATTGTTTTCATTTCCGCGTGGACTTCTCCTCTTCTCTCAATGGCGCGGAGAGTTAATGACCGACATCCGTCTGAAAGTAAACATTATTATCATAAGACACGTAAATTAAAACGCATCGGACAAGACAGAGGACAAGAGCATGAGAAAAGAAGCGAAGGAGTAATTACCCACACAGCGCTCTGTGGTCTCTGAGATCGTCAAAAAATGGCCAAAAATTAAGACAGATTAATTTCTCATCAATTTATGATTTATTAACTTTTACGACCGACTTAAATCACAGAGAACAGTTTCAACAATGTAATTCAAACCTGAAAATGTCACTGATAAGTTTTAAACAAAGATTTAAAAGGTCGAAAACGATGATATTTGATGACTGAATAAATCAGGCCTTATTTTTGTCAAACTTAGACTATTGTACTGCGCAACGCTACACTAGCTCGCTCTTGTAGGGAGGGAGCGGAGATGTCTCACGAAAATTGAGGCTGTCTCCGGGATTGCCGCTTTAAAAACTACAGGTGTCCTCGTTCGTAAGAATCTGTTATACGGTTAAATTGGTTTTTTTTCGGAAGAGCACTCCTGTTGTTTTCCAAGCCCCAGTACGTTTCGGAGAACGCTTTAATTACACCCGGCAGCTCCCTCTCCCGAGATTATTGCGTTTTCTCAACAGGTGTTTCCACAGCTCTGTAATGATCGGACATGGTTGTTTCGTTGTTTCGGGAGGTAGGTCGAATGCTTCCTTCTTCAGCGAACTGGGGAAAATTTAAGTGAGAGTATATAGGTGAATGGGTTTTTATTCATTTCATCGATGCCTTTATGTTCTTGCGATTTAAGGTATTTCTACTTCCTTGTTTTTGTTCAGTGTGTCTTTTGAGCAAATATTATTAAAATATAGCGCGTGCAGGATTCGGGTCTCTTGAAGGAAATTTTTTTTTGAGAGTACCGACACGAACTCAACGAGTTCTGATTGGCTGTTGATTCAACAAGGTCGATTTGATATCTTGCCGCAATGTTACACTGAGAAAAATGTGTGTTAGTTCATCCGGAATTTATTTTAGAAAATTATTAAATAGAATTCTTGTTAAAGTAACCGGAATCATCGTTAAAGTACCGGAATGCCGTTTACACTTACCGAATATTATCTGTTACATTAACCCAGAATTCCGGTTGCTTCAACAAGAATTCTCTTCATTACTTTCTGAAATTCCGGTTATTGTAATTGGAAACTTTTCTCAGTAATTTTTAAATATAGAGTGGGATTCTTTAATCTAATCTATGATCGTCGTGTCGGTTTTCCCTATCAAAGCTTCTATTAACGGACTCTATGCAGGATATTATGTAGCATCAACAAATGGAAAATGGCGAGTGCCTGCAAATGAACCACCAACTAATGTGCCACGCTACACCTGTAGTAACACTGGTCCGCTTTGAACCTCCTATAGCTTGTCCCAGAAAATATTGGATTTAACACTTCATGGTTTTCATGAAAACATCAGCTTCCATCCTCAGATAGGGCAACCTGATTGGTGAAGGATCAGTAAGAAACTAATGTTTTCATTCAAACCTACTGTTGTCAAATCCAATATCATTCTTGGGACAGTCTATCTATAGTTAGTTTTGCGATGCAATTTGACCGCATGTTTTGTGTTTGAAGTTATGACCAAAAAATTTTTTAGCTTGACGGTCCTCTCCGTAGATAGATGGTGAGCACTTACCGGGGGGGGGGGGGAGGGGTTAAAATACCATGCAAGTGCTCATCATCCAACGTCTCTCAGGAGCGACATTATTTAGTCATTGAACCTAAAAAATGTTGGTCTCGTTTTCGATGATTCGATTTCACTCACCATGAAACATCACAAAATTAACTGACCATTTGTGACCGCTACAAAATGGCGTGATATTGGTTATTATTTTCTGACAGCGTGCATATATTGTGTCATTATGGTAAATCGTTGTGATGTCATGATGTGTGATGAACGTAGCGCGCGAGCGGTTTCAGAAGAATTGTAACTGCAATGATTCAAGTTTGAAGTGCGTTTCTTTTTACTTTGTCGCAGACTTGTCAGATTTCCTTTTAGATTCTGGTATGCTGTCTTGTATTGATTCGCATGGGAATTGTATGTACAAAGTTTGAAGCCTCAGATCCGACAACACTGGAATCAGCTAGCACTCAATGTCGAGAGCCTTCTACCTCTGTCTATGTCCTGAGTGGCGAGATCTGGTTGCGTCTCAAAAAATCTTACGGAGCACATTTTGTGAAAATTCGCTAACGTTAGCGCGTTTCAAAAAATACCCGACAAGTATCATGTTCCGGATTAAATGCGCGCGAGTCAGTTGATCAAGTGAAAAAATAAAAGAAAAACAAGGAAGAAAAAACGGAATTGTTTTAATTGAAATAATAAATATAGAAACGTAGCAATAATGTAAGTATGCAAAACAATCAGCCTATAAATTTTCTCAAGTTCGCTGCATACCGTATCCTTTTTATGCTGTACACTCCAGGGTGTTCTGAACTCCATTTAAATCCCTCTCCTTTAAACACTTGGAATTTCACTTTTTTTTAGACAATGCTAACTTTCAGTGGAAGAAAAAAAATAACAATGTCATAGTTAACCGTATCCTTTCTCGAACTTTTAAGGAAGTTTTTAAATCAAGTAAAATTGAAAAACTCAGCAACTAATAGCTCTAGTGTAAGTATATACACACTGATAGAACTTTACCGAGTAAAAACCACGTTTTAAAAGTGTGAAATTGAAGCCAGTGGAAAAAAGGCCCATGAAACAAAACGGGTGTGCTCTTTCTGAGATAATGTCATGTCTTTGTTATTGGATATAGGTTTTTTGTATGAAGATCGCATTTATTGTGTCGTGGGCCTGTTTTTACCTCAAAAGGCCTCGATTTAAGATTATACTGCATTCAGTCATCCATATAACCAGAAGCTCACCAGAGTTTTTGACAGTTCTTGCTTTTGAGTAAAGAGCCTTTTTTGATCATTTTTATACGAAGAAAAAGTCGATGTATCAAAAGTCATTTAGTTGAGGATAGAAATTGCTTTAAAGTTTCATAAAATGTACTGGTTTCAAAACAGACATTCTAAACTCTCCCTTGACAAGAAGCCACTCCTATACAGACAAATGATACGTCCTGATGTGTGGAGTTACGGTTGCCAGCTGTGGGGTTGTGCTAAAAACTCGAATTTAAAATTAATATCAAACCAATATCCAATGCAATCTGTCGTCTATCTTTGGAGTATGTTTTCACACAGTAAAATTCCAAGAAAATCCTCACGGTGGTGCTCTTGGAAATGGGTATTTTTCCTAATTTTCCCCACCTCCCCTCTCCTACAACTACCCTTGTTTGAGTTTTCTCGAAAAAATGAATGATGCCATTCAATGTGTCTGTCTTAGGAGCATATTTTTACTAAGTTTCAAGGAAATCGTTTGAGCCATTTTTTAGAAATTGCAATTTTTACCCGACTTTGTGGGTAACCATATAAGTTGAACAGCCCCCTCCTCCCAACAACCCTCTAATGCAATTTCATGGAAAAAAAAGAAAAAAAAATTGAAAAAACCTAGTCTAAATATCAGAAAGAATCCCGCTTCTCGCCAAATTTGAATGCATATGGACAAATCGTTCAGAAGTTATGATGTGACACATACAGACGGACAGACATTTTTTGGGATTTTGATTTTTGAGCTCAGAGGCACCTGAAATGGCAAGAAAAGAAATAACCCCAATTTTAAAATTGTTCGTGTTGACAATACTTTCTCTTTCCGGGGGGGGGGGGGGGGCGAGAAAGTAAAAATACATGATGCGCTTATCGAATGGTTAAGACGTTAGAAGTAGGTACTTTGATAGTATATTCATAAATTGTTTCAGAGTTGTGATTTTATTTTTTGAACGCCCTGTTTATCGGCGTGCCATAAAACCCGCACCTAGAAAAGAAGACAATGCATTTTTGCGGCCAAGATAATAGACACCAAGAGGCATGTAAGGCGTATCTCTAGCTCACACCTAATGAGCCGAATATACTTGTATTCAGAAGTTCCCTTGCTTTTGGTTGAAGGAGAGGGGTATAAAGTATGTTCAAAGTAATTGTGAGGTAACAGATTATTCTCTCACCGCCTGCATCCTTGGTCAAAATGCTCGCGCGCCGCGCGCTATCTACCCGACAAAATCTCTAAATTCTCTCGACTATAAAGTGCGTTTATAGCACTTTACTAACACCTTTAAGATGTGAACCCTGAACAAAGGCACTTGGACTTAGGTGTGTGAGAAAGTCAGTGATTCCCAGCGTTCTCAACGTTGCTATCGTTGCACCGATGCGATGGATGTTGCTCCTGTGATAATACATAGCCATCGATCGATTGTCTTCACATTTGAACCGATTCAAAAGTATCGATCATTTGAAGGTCCGACTCCCCCCCCCACCCCCGTAGGATTCTATGGATGAGCCATCAATACGTCATAATTAACGCATCGCCTCTCTTTGTCCCTGCCAAATTTCTTCATTTTTTAATCAGTAGTTTGTTAGTAGAAACCATCCAAATTGCTACACGTAATATAGGAACCATCTGAGGGTTTTTAGGCTCCGATTTTCTCAAGGTCGGGCCAGTTTCATGGGACTCAATGCGTCAAAATTAATGAGTGAATTTTACACGGAAAAAAAAGACTGGTATATAGAATTTACCATCTGTATATACAGGGTGTTTCACATAACCTGCTCACTATGGTTTTCTTGAACGGGTGACGATGAAAAAATCTGGAAAAATCGGTTTTATACTAACTCGGACCTGAAATTTCATTTAAAAATACTGCCACAACCCAAAATTTGGTTTTTGGGGGGTTTTCAGGGGGGGTGCCCCCCTAATCTCGAGATTTTCAAATGGCAACCCCTATCTTGTGATACCTCGTTTGAAAGAGGGTAAAATTCTAAGCATTTTGGCTTAAACCGGAAGTCGATAACTTTTTTCTTTTTCGAGATATCGAAGGACGAAGATCGATATAGGACCAATTTTCGAAAATTCTTAACTCCTACAAAAAAAGTCGTAAAACAAAAAACTGCACATGTAAAATGCTCTACTTGATGAGTACTTTCAAGAAAAAAATACGAATTTACAATCAAATAAACCGGAAGTCGACTTTTAGGCACCTTAACATTCTTGGCGGGAAAACCCCCATTTCTCAAAATTTTCAAATGGCAACCCCTATCTTTCAATACCTCATTCGAAAAGGCGTAAAAAGGTGTGCAGTTTGGCGCAATCAAAAGTCCGATATCATTTTTCTAATTCGATATATCGAAAATCGAAGTTCGATTTAGACCATTTTTCGACCCAGTAAAAACCGGATCCTATCGTGTGCTACATCATTCAAAAGTACATAAAAAACCAAGAATTTTAGTGCAAACCGGAAGTCAATACCTTTTTTCGCGGTCGAGATATCGCAAGTCAAAGTTTTAGGTAGGCCCTAACCAAAGACTAAACTTTGACTGGCGATATCTCGACCGCGAAAAAAGGTATTGACTTCCGGTTTGCACTAAAATTCTTGGTTTTTTATGTACTTTTGAATGATGTAGCACACGATAGGATCCGGTTTTTACTGGGTCGAAAAATGGTCTAAATCGAACTTCGATTTTCGATATATCGAATTAGAAAAATGATATCGGACTTTTGATTGCGCCAAACTGCACACCTTTTTACGCCTTTTCGAATGAGGTATTGAAAGATAGGGGTTGCCATTTGAAAATTTTGAGAAATGGGGGTTTTCCCGCCAAGAATGTTAAGGTGCCTAAAAGTCGACTTCCGGTTTATTTGATTGTAAATTCGTATTTTTTTCTTGAAAGTACTCATCAAGTAGAGCATTTTACATGTGCAGTTTTTTGTTTTACGACTTTTTTTGTAGGAGTTAAGAATTTTCGAAAATTGGTCCTATATCGATCTTCGTCCTTCGATATCTCGAAAAAGAAAAAAGTTATCGACTTCCGGTTTAAGCCAAAATGCTTAGAATTTTACCCTCTTTCAAACGAGGTATCACAAGATAGGGGTTGCCATTTGAAAATCTCGAGATTAGGGGGGCACCCCCCCTGAAAACCCCCCAAAAACCAAATTTTGGGTTGTGGCAGTATTTTTAAATGAAATTTCAGGTCCGAGTTAGTATAAAACCGATTTTTCCAGATTTTTTCATCGTCACCCGTTCAAGAAAACCATAGTGAGCAGGTTACGTGAAACACCCTGTATAGCTTATTTTCGAGTCTACCATCGAACAAGGTAAATTTCACCAGATCATGGTAAATGTACCAATATGTTACCTCAATCTACCACAAACGTCAAAATCAGCTGTGCACATGGTAAATTCTACCAGTCTTTTTTTCCGTGTACAAATCCTGTCACGAAGAAATTGGTGTCAACGAAAATAATAAAAAATTCTACATTTCTTAATAACTGTCAAAATAGCATCTGAAATAATGACTCAACGGCGTCACAGGGTTATCAATGTCGGGAATATTTGTATGCATACACTATAGTGTATACACTGTGTGAGTACAGTGTTTACTGGCGCGGCTCTGATTGTGAGTGCTGAGTGTTCGAATTGATGCAAACTAAGTAATGCATAATCATGGAGAAGTAGACAGGATACGTTGAATGACATCATCGTTACACGTTTCTTTAACAGCTATATCCTCTGATAATACGCGGCGCAGTTTTTTTTTTTTTTTTTTTTTTTTTTTTTTTTTTTTTTTTTATGGTCATTACCGCAAAAAAGGGCCGCAAGATCTCCACATTTAAAACTGTTCTTAACGGTATTAACTATGAAACTTAATACATGTTGAGAGCCGCATGCCGCAGTGGCGAAGCGTGATAATTGGCAACATGGCATTTTGCCCATTTGAACCCATAGAAAAGGTCGAATCCGATGGTCATTGGCGATTCCTAGATAGTTCGATATTTTTCATGGGTTTTAATGAGCCAAATTCAACGTTGCCAGACTGCACGCTTCGCCACTGGCATGCCCCATGCTAAACAGGAATCGCCTGTATTTTAGAGCTCTGACCATCAGCAGCTTCACGTGGAACTTGGCAATACCGTGTCTCGCCCATTTTAACACACGGAAAAGGTTGAACTGTTGGGGGTTCACAGTGCACTTCCCTCGAGTCGACATTTTTACTAGGGTTTAAATTGACGAATTGCAACGTTGCCAAATTGCACGTTACACCACTGTCCACCAGCGTCTCCTTCATTTCAATCAGTGTATAGCAATCCATTGTTTAATTGACACAAAATCAAATGAATGAAAAACATTGTTGCCAGTTTTCACGAGCCGCCACTGCCGTCTCCTTACATCGTCTTCGATACACGACTCTACGATATCGAATTTCGTTGTATGGAATGTGGTTACATCACCGAAAAACGTATCGAACTTTGATTTTCCGTATCGTTTGATGTATCGCATTGCATTTTTTTTTTTTTTTTTTTTTTTTTTTTTTTTTTTTTTTTTTTTTTTTTTGTCTCCATACAATCGCGGTCGTTTGAGAAACACTGTTGATGTTCACGTGAGGATCTTACAGCCAACTGAGTCTGCGCACAGTGGGTGACTCGGATAACACTAGTTTTCAGGACGTAATCGCAAGAACAGTAAAACGCGGTAAAAGTCAAGGAAACTTTCAAAGCGGAAGTAAGTTATTGCGATTTTCATGAAGTTGTTGATGTCAGGTTACGAAGAATTTTGAAAGATAGTGTCGACTCTGAATTTTTCCAAGGCCGGAAACCAAACATTTTTTTGTTGTTTTTTGTCCTGTAAAAATTCATGTTTCGATCCGGTTTGCGACGGGCCAAACAAGTTCTCGGGACACGGGAAAGACGGTGATACAGATAGACGGCGCACTAGGCGTCTCTGGATGTAATACTTTAACTTTAAGCCAATAAACGATCGGAGCCTTAACATGTGTAAATTGCTCGAGCTAACAAAAGGTCATAAAATGGAAATGTGGGTAGATATGCATGTTTGTCGCGTGTATGTTTTCGGCTCGTTCTGATTTACTTTTTCGCCCACTGTTGCCCGATCGAAAGTGTAGCTGTGGTGGGTGGCTCTAGAGTCCTATATACTAAGAGAGTTGCGCCAATGTTGAATCCATTTCTGATTGGCTCTCAGATTTAGGCTGTGAAGAAAGCTCCAAGAGGCAAATGCAAATGACGGAGGGTTTGTTTACTTTTCCCGTACTAGCTTTCATCACTCATTTGAAGTAACAGTGACCGCAGTAATTATTGTTAATTTTTCCTCTGCTTGAATTTTATTCTGGAGAACATTATCTCTTTCAATAAATACCGTTATTGTCGAGAATCTGAACCTAACCTATAAGAGATAGCGAAATAGCGGCAACAGCGCAGAGGCAAATTGCCATCCGCCATTTGCAATTTGCCTCTTGGAGGCTCCATTGATCCGCTTCTTCTTCTTCATTTTGAGAGACTTGGCACAACTATCGTAGTATAAAGGGACTCTGGGTGGCTCGTGAACGGCGCGATATATCGTTTTCTCTTTCGTATATGGACCTATGGAAAAGACTTGATCCATTTGCCCTTATATATTAGTTCCACGAACATAATCGATACTTTTTCATTGGTTCAAATGAGATAAAAACCATAGTATAGTTTGTTCACGAGTTTGCAACTGAAGTATCGAAGCAAGTTTTGTCTCGATGTTAGATCTGACAATAACGCTTGATTTGGTCACTAACGATATGACGTATTGGTCTCTAAACCAAGAGAAATGACCCGACTCAGAATGGAGAAATGCTGCTAAGCGGATCTTGAGAGGAATTTTTTAATTCACCGATAATTTCAACCGATTGATTTCAAGATGATTTAGCACAGTTCTGCAGTATCTCGTATCTCTGTAACGCACAAAAATGCTTGATGCAATAGATACGCATTCTTTTTTTCAACCGATCGAATTGTCAATAAATTCTATCAGATTGAATGAACGCGGAGCTCGTCGAAATTTTCGATTCGAATAAAATTGTCTCTACGATTGTCGTTCGATCTGCTGCTGACAATGAGAAATTTATCAGCAATGTCTCTCAGCAACTTCTCTGGCTCGAGTTTCGTTAATATCATCAATGTTTTCGGTGACATCGATGGTTGATTCGATCCAGAATCTAAACCCAGGTTTAAGGTTTTGAATGCGAAGATCGCAGTCGAGAATCTGCGATAACTACGACCATTTTGGTTCGATTTTTTTATTTATTTCTTTTTAATTTTTTAATTTTTTTTTTTATTATTTTCATTCCGTATTTAAACGCTCGCGTGAACACGTAGTGATTAGATTTGATGGATCTTGACTCGTGAAATCCCGTGCAAAACGGTTTTCTTGTTTTTCTCTTTCTTTTCCTAAAAAATGTGAAATGAGCAGAGGAGGTTGTTCAAATCACTACACTAGTATTTTAAATTTGGCATCTTAGTTTACCAAAGAGACGCTCGTAACAGACGTGTCGATAGCTTCGCCGTTTAAGCCAGATGTAGGGGGGAAAAAACCAGCGCCTTGTTCAGACCTATAGATAGAAAAAAAGTGAAGTATTTTAATTACTCCGCACTAAAGTTTCCAGTTCGGAATGCCGAACGGAGAACCGATTTCAGGTTTGTGTTCGTCTTCCCTCTCTCTTGAGATTCCGAAGAATTCCGTCGCTCTGCTCTCGGAAAAAAATACCCTTTTTGGATCATGGTATCCTCGTATTGTCATTTCAAGCGTACGTTTAACCTTGAGTATAGTAAGGGTAAGAGAGGTCACCGCCTCCCTATGATGATATGTATGTGAATGTCAGGTAATTGGTGGAAAAATGACTCTGCCCGCGAAAAATGCAGGAGCCTTATATTTTTATAACGCTGCGCTTTCTTTTGATCGTCATTTCTTCTTCCAAGAACGAATCTAACGTGTGATGAATTCTCTAATTAAAGGAACGTAGCAGAGAATTTTGTTACTGCGTGGTGGTCTTGAGATGCGTGTTTTTTTTTTTTTTTTTTTTTTTTTTTTTTTTTTTTTTTAATTAAGAAGCGTATTTTCGCGAATAATTTGGTGGATCATGATTGCCCGATCCACCCATTTTGTATATTTTATTTTGACCGAACCCAACATTTTTCGAGGCTCGCCTGAATGATGTCTGATTTTGTATTTTATTTTGACCGAATAAGAAGTTTTTCGGGGCTCATCTGAATTTATTTATTTTATTTATTTTATTTATTTTATTTATTTTATTTATTTTATTTATTTTATTTATTTTATTTATTTTATTTATTTTATTTATTTTATTTATTTTATTTATTTTATTTATTTTATTTATTTTATTTTTTTATTTATTTTATTTATTTTATACGATTTAGCCTTGTGGAAGGCGTGGTACAAGTCAAGTTAGAAATAAGCACATAATAAGTAATACAATAAATACAAAAAGTTAACATAATCTTAGTGAATAATTAAGGATAACATATATTGTAAGTTCAAGTGCTCCCGTTCCCTTTTGATGATGCATAATATTCCTTTACATGATAAAATGCATTTTCTATTAAAAAAAACTGCTTAACCCTTTATAGACCAGGTTTGTTCAAAAGGTCGCCACTTTTTAATTTATAAAGGAAAGGTAGTTAACTGTTCGTACTCGGGAGAGTTGGAATTGCCTATACGACGAATTGCAGGCGCCCGACAAAATCTCTCCGTGCTAGTGTCGACATCCAGAATTGCATTAATTCGGAATCATGCTACTGGAACAATGTTAAATAGACTAGAGGAGAAAAATGTGTATACTCGGGCTTGGTCCATAAAGGGTTAAGATTTTTCATGAAGATGCTGCATTGATGGAGATTCTGAATGATGCGACTGGTGCGTTCCGTAGTAATGGTTGGGGTTTTTCTGTACCCTTCGCGTAACGTGGGCTTCAGATGAGCCTTATGCTTGCTGGTTTCCAACAACTCCATCGGGTCAAGAATTCACGCCAGATCACTCGAAGAAATGCGCTAAAGGTGAATTTTCAGTGTTCAGTGCCGATTGCTGTCAGTGTCACCAGAGCTCTACCTTATAAGTTCGATTAAAGTTAATTTACAGGCAAAAAAAATAAATATATTTTTAAAAATACCGATTGTCAGGTATTATAGGTAATCACCCGAAGTAAGGTTCTGCAAAATATTTCCTCAAAAACTCTAGATTTAAGGACGGAAAAGCACGGAAAACCGGAATTTTGCATTTCGGTGTAAGAATCAATCAGTGTTATTTCGTTATTTGATTCTTTCAGGCTTCTTTCTGAACTTTTCGTCGAGGTATATTGCAAAGACTATCTACAGATGATTAGCAAGTACCTGACACTCGGTATAGTTCTTTTAAATGAAAATTCCGTTTTGACTGTATAATTCAACATTTGTTGAACGGTAGCGCTCCGTCAGCGGACATCGGTACTGAACGCTGAAGAATCACCTTAGATTTTCCTTAGAATTGTGAGACGATTCGACTAACTTTTAATTTTCCGAAAAATGAGCTGAAAACATCATGCAGAAATTGGAAAAATTCTACTCTGAGAGAATTCTTCATTTAATCCAAGGTGTATTTCTTTTGTTTTAACCCGTGTGAGCCTAAGGGGGGGTACATTTGTACCCCAGGCCAGTTTTTTTGACGCCATTTTGTCAAAACTGCTCAAAATTTTTTGGGACTTCATGACATTTTAAGTTAGGATACTTAGAACACGTCTACCAAATTTCATTAATTTTTATGAATTTTTGTCGATATTATAGAAATTTAAAGTGTTGGGGTACAAATATACCCCCCCTTCGTCCTGCCAGTTTTAAGTTTGGAACCATCTATTACAGTGAATTTTACGGAAATTTTATGTAGATTAAGAATATTAAGTCAGATCATTGAAAAAAAAATTGAAAATTTATCAAAAATGGAAAAATAATATGGTACCTCATTTCATTTTTTCCATTTTTTTATTTTGACATTTTTTTTAAAAGTAGGTGTAAATTTGGCAACATAGCAAAAATTTACTCAAATTTCACATAAATTACTCTCTTAGGGTACTAAGTACATAATCCATCCAATAAAGTTTCAAAATTATTGATACTGACTATGCTGCATGAAAATATCTTTGGGGTACAAAAATACCCCCCCTTAGTCCTTTGTGTTACCGAAATACCTTAGGCTCACAAGGGTTAAAGAAACTGCACAGTGAAATATTGACTAAGGGGGAATTCCTTTAACCCAAGGAAAATGTATTCTGCTACAAGTAAAAGATTCTTTGTTGTGACAATGATTCTCTCCTTCATGCAACCAAACTTTACCTCGCGCAAGGAAAACTGTCACAAGTGAATGTGTTTTCTTGTTTTTAAAGAAGTGATTTTCTCTCGGTGTAGGATCTTCCGTTCTTTGGACTTCGGTTTGGTTATACAACCATTCTTTCTGCCCATTCGCGTCATGCATGGGAATTTTTCACCGTCCCTCGTGGCCTCGTTATGTTCGGTCCCTGGTTGCCTGCAGAAGTTAGTTATTCCCTCTACAGCGCCTCTAAATCTGACGGACTTCTGTCCAGTCTCTATGTCTTTACGTTGCAAAGCACTCTGTAAATGAGATGCATGGGGTGGTCCTCTAGCCAGAGTCCTGAGTCCATAAAACTATAAAACCCCGGGTGTGCTATTTTCAGTAAATCGGCTTTATGGTCAACTTCAGATTTCTCTGGTATAGCACACCTGACGATCTATGAGCCTTTCCTTCCGAAGATCCTTCACCTCAATTAGCGAACAGGTGCGATGCAGTCTGCCGCATGCCGGATCAAGCGGCGCGTGCACTGCGGGACTGCATCAACTTGGAATCAAGGCGGTCTCTCCGGAACTCGGAAGGAAGGAAGGCCTCATGAAACTGCTCGTCTGCTCTTCCTAGGATATTTCGCATTGTGATTCAATTTGAGCGCTTTCGGAAGAGCAGCACGTGATTTTTTCTAAACCTCCTGAGACCGCGACCGCCGCGCCGTCTCATTTTTGTGCGTGTGTGTATGAGTGTCAGTTAGAGAGAGAGAATTGAGAGAGAGTGCGTTTGGACGGTCAGAATCGATTGAGGAAGCACCTGATTCGCGGAGTCTGACGCGCTGACCGTTTGACCGACTTGACATGAACATCGAACATGAACATGACTTGACATGACGTGCGATGACTTGACAGAGATGGAATCGAGGCAAATGGAATCGGAATTGAGAACGCAATGATCTTCTCTCTCTCTCTCTCTCTCTCTCTCTCTCTCTCTCTCTCTCTCTCTCTCTCTCTCTCTCTCTCTCTCTCTCTCTCTCTCTCTCTCTCTCTCTCTTCCCTTCTGTCTTTCCTATTCACCTCTCAGACTCTCTCTTTCAATCGCGCGCTCTCTAGCTCTCTTTGTTTCTCTACCTTTCTCTCTCTTTCAAGCATCACACACAAATCACGCATCAAACAATCCAACAACATCGAACCGATACGATGCTAATTGTTTGCGTCAAATTAATCGAAAGAACGAGAAAGGAAAATCTCGATGAGGTGTGCGAGAAGTATACACGCGCGAATTTGGGTCATGGGGCCAGAGGGCGCCCCTTCTCCCTTTCCCTCTCAGGTGCCGAATTGCGTCGTATATGCTGTGTTTGTGTTGCTTGCATATGAGGTGGTAATTTTCACAGTAAAATTTACTGTACCTTTATTTTTAATTGCTGGACTGCTGGTCAAAATATTGCAGTTTCGCTCAGTTATTAATTTTGTCAACACAATTGAACTTTCAAGAAAATTGCGTATCCAGTTAATTTTCAATTTTTTGTTTGTTTATGTTTTATTTTCATGATAACTTACCTCCGTAAAATCGGATAGGGGCTTTTTTTTCGGGGTCTCAACAATCCAATTTTCAACTGGGCCCTACGTCGGCTGAGGAGCAAACACTTGGAAAAATTTCCTGTTTCGATTTTGGTAAATGTTACCGGCATTTTGACTCCTTTAACAAGAATTCTGTTCAATGATTATTCCTGAACGAAATTTCGGTTGAGTTAACAGGAAAGTTTTTCTCGGTAAAGTGTTGATGTTAGTAGCCAATGAGAGCAAAGCATCGGCTTTTTTGTCGTTGGTCATCGGTCGACGGAGGGTGCAGTCATCGGACAGTCTTGAGCCTCTGATAAAAAATTCCAACCCATTTCATATTTCAATAAGACTTTCCAACTACACGACTCGGCTCCACCAATCACCATTTTCAATCTAATCCAGCTTACTTGAAAGTCAGAAAATTCAAGGGTCAGCCTCCTGACGTTTTTTTTATTTGTCCCATTTGAACCCACGGAAAGTATCAAAGTCTTGGACGCACCGCGAACACCCTCAAAATCGATCCTTTTCATGAGTTCAAATATATAAAGCACAACGTTGCCACATCGCATTTGACATTACGATTTCTAAAGTCGCAGGCGACAGAGCGCGGCGATGCGGTGGAAAAGAAGTGAGGTTGGTCAGAAATCGAGGGCAAGGCATCGAATCGCATCTCTCGCCGGTCGGTCCGGGCCGCTAAATAATGAGAGATGAAGTAATGACAATTAGTCACGAGTACCCTGCTGTGTTGTCTTATAGAGCAGGAAAATCTTCAATTACATTTATTAAAAAGCATGGTGTCTGGTAATTATAAATGTGCCCATTGGTTGATTTTTAGAGCATGATTTTCTAGAGCTTTTTTTCTCGACGCTTGTTCTGGATTGCTCTCCTCAATTTATTGTGTGTTTCTCGATATTTTTTACCATTGATAGTTGTGCCTCGTTCCATTTACTCTACTGACAAAATTCCTTGATTGTTCAAATTAATCTGCTGATCGGACGAATGCTGCATTGTTCAAAACAGGCGAATACTTTTGACTGAAAAAGTTGGCGGGGAATTTTTCGACACGGGTGTAGAAACATAGCTTTTTCATCTCCAAAAATTGCCTCGATTTCAAAACTAAAATTACCGTTGGAAAGCTGTAAATTTGACAAATTTAACCGTATAAATAAAATGTTTCTAGCACCAACAGGGCCAGAGATAAAAAATAGGGAAACTTATATTAACGCCCCTCGTAATAGTGTAATATTTATACTCAAACTTGGTCAAAATAAATATCTACCGAATAATAAATTTTAGATAAACTTCTCAATGTTTTAAATTTACTACTTTGTTTGGTCAATTTTGTTATAAAAAACTCAGTAACATAAAACCCACTAGACGGGATTTACAAGTAATTAAAAATTGTCTTTAGTTGTTATTTCTTCCTTCTTAAACCCACTTTTGGCAACTATTACGAAAGTATAGCTTTTTCAGAATGGGTAGGATAATTTTTTCACGACGCAATCTTACAACCATGGTACCCTGACTCCCACCCCTCAAATTACCCTTCCCCTCCTTGGTACATCCACCACAGTCTTTTCCCCTCTGGAGCACCGACTAGACTTTAGAGATACCCATTCCCTATTATTTGTCTATCGAAATTCAGAGCGGAGGAGGGAGTGAGTGAGTGAATGAAAGAGTGAGTGAGCGCAATCCAAGTCTCTTGGGTCATTGAGGACTCGGAGAGGGAGGGGGGGGGGGGAGAGTAAAAACCTAGTGAAGAGAATGAAACTCTCTTTTCATTGTTTACTTTCGGCTTAGTTTGTTTTCTCGATTAGCGCGGCGGACGCCCGCGCCCGCGCATTGTTGCCAACAATACTTACTAAAATCATCATTAGTAAAGTTCGAGCTACTATCGAGAACAAACATACCTGGCCAGCGTATGCAATACTCAATGCACTCCATATCACTCTTTCTACACATGTATTAGGTGTGTTTCGTATTGCATACCCTAACTTGCCGGGCACCTTTGCCCCCACTCTAGTACAAAAGCGATGGTTTCGTTTGATTCATCGAATGAAATTGGACATTTTCCCAAGCATCGATTGCAGTCGCATTAAAAAGGTCAGATGTTCAATACATTGAAATTCTGATAATTGTGTCTAATCGAGTGACGAGTGGTACCAGCAAACAAAGCAGACACTATGTCTACCCTAAGACTTTCTTAATTATTCTATAAATTACCCTTTAAACCTATATAATAATTTCAATACTGCCATTCGACTAAATTAGGTACTACGGAAGTAGGACATAAAGGTTTGTTTTTTCTGAGCGATGACACACCATGATACTCATCATTGCTGTACAGTCAACGATTAACTAATGTCAGTTGACTCGTTAGATTTTGGTTTAGGTAGGCAACCTGCAATACATAACACAATGAATTGAAGCATTGCGAGTAGCCTACCTTGCCAACATTGAAGGAGTCTTCTGACATTATTTAATAATTAATTCGTAGTCTAGCTGCACGTATATTGATTGTCTTAATTTTATATCCACTGCACGCCACTAATCAAATCCTTAGCTAAGAGTTATCGAAATAGCGACTGCCTCCGTGATTCTAAACGCCAAAAAATTCAAATTGAAAGTACCCCGTTATTGCGATGCACTGTTGCCATTTGGGCTAAAACTCAAACGACGATAGAAACCATTATTGTGGTTGAAGGTGCGAGCGATCGTTAGTTGCCAAAAAAAAAAAAAAAAAAAAAAGGTATACAAAGCCACCGCAGTTTCCACATAATTTACTGCTTTATCAATGGAAATTAACTTCTTGCATTAAGTGAAAAAACCTGATCTGGACTCATGGATGAACTTTTTCACTGGTTTTAGGCACGTTTATAGGTAATTATTGAATTTTTACTCTCAGAATGAAATTTAAAACACGGTGAAGCAACTCCAGACCCAAAAAAAATTGACTAATTAAATTCGTTTCCGCAATGCTCATTTTCCTTGGAAATTGAAAAAAAAAAACAAAAACAAAAACAAAAACAAAAACTGGTCAAATTCGATTGGAGCACATGTGAGGAGGCAGTTTTACCACGCATACTAAAAATACGTTAAAGTTGATTATAATTAAATCATTGGATGCGGTGTTGATAAAATTTTGATATGAGGCAAAATATTATAAAAAAATTGAACTTTTTAAACGATAATCACAGAGAGAGCGAGAGAGAGAAAAAAACACCGAATGCATCGAAATAGCACACCGTGTTTGAGAGCTCAAATTAAGCAGGCGTAGCGACATAGCAATCATATTTTTCTCCTCAGTATTAATCAGTAAAATATATTTCACCCCCTCAATCCATACTCGAATAGATCAGCTCAGTGATTACGTCACGAGAATTTTGTTTACATTATGTTTTCACAAAAGTTTATATGTACAGGTTTAGGTTTGTTTGGTTCATGACTACCATCTTCAAGCCCTCTCACTCTCATGTGACCCCTCAATACAACTATATCTTTTTTGAAATATCCAACTCAAAAACAAAACATATTTTGCAAAGACTTTTGCCAGAAATTAATTTTAAATGTGTTTTTTTAAGATAAATTTGTGAAGAAAGTTGGAAGATAAATACCAGCTAATAACAATCTTGGAACATAAATTCAAGTTTTAAAGAGAGAAAATATTAGTAGTAATCATCAGTAGTATAACCTCTACAACGCTTTTCGGGCTTTCTCGGTCTCGGTCGATAGATTAGGGTGTCTTCTGGGCTTGGCCTCTAGCATATAATATTGCCTGTTTAGGCCGCTTCATCAGACAGTTAAATTGAATCCTTAAAGTTCCAATTTGTTTTTTGCTGATCGGTACGCTGTAATTTTAAAATATGCGCAAATTAACGGATATTTGACGTCAAAACATTCAAATTGCTGTGTATCTTGGCGGGAAATGGATCAATAGAAATGGATGATCCCCGACCACATCAACATTCAACAATCGTCAAATGTTTGGTGCTGGATGGTGCGCACTGATCACAAGAAGCCCACTTTGGAGCTACTTTGAGCGAACCAGTTTTTGTACGACTTATAAGAGGCCTTTTGAATCTCTCTGTTTTATGCTGTTATGTAGTTAGCTTGCATGAATGACGCTCTTATTTCGCTATTCACAAGTTGAAAGAAAGGGCACTCCTTGCAAAAACATAAATGAAAGGATTCCTAAGTGACGAGCGTCGGCAGTCACAGCCTATCCGCGTTCGCGAAAAAAGAAAGAGAGTAAGAAAGACGAAAAATTATTCGCATTCTCCTCTCGCGCTACCGCTGCGAAATCCAACGAATTTTTGCAATCAGCGCAATGCATTGTTCTTCCCAAAAAGAAAAGAAGAAGAAGAATGAAAAAAAAAGTAGCCTCACCAGAGCAGTTGCTGAATCACACGGTAAGGTGAGCCTTGGCGCACACTGGATCGAAAAGGTAGTTTTTGTTGACATGAAAAAAGCAAATTTTTTACTCCCGAAACATTTCAGTGTTGAGTTGTATTTTTATTTACAAGAGAACCATTAAATCTGGATAATTTTAAGCTTTAAACTCAGTCCTTACTGTCTTTGTATATGCTCATCAAATGTTTCAAATTCAAACTCACACAAAAACTCGTAGAGCTATAGATTTCGTTTTTTATATAGGACGAGCATTAATCTCTGTTTTATATGTGATTTTTCTGCGGAACTCCCCTATTCAGTGGCGTAGCGTGCAATTTGGCAACGTTGCAGTTTGTCCATCTGAACCCATAAAAAAGGTCGAATGCGAAGGTGTTCGTCGAGCACCCAATAGTTCGATATTTTTCTTGGATTTAAATGGACGAACTGCAACGTTGTCAAATTGCACGCTACAGTCGCTACGCCATTGCCACTATTACTGAATGGTCAATTCCCGGTTAAGTGTCCCTCCTGTCACATTCTAGATCTATATTTTCATTCTCAAACTTGAACTATTTTATTTATACAGGGTTGTGAAGGGAAAGAGATCGGACATTTACAAGTTTACACTCTTTAAATCGCCAAAAAGTTCACAATTTCGAACTGTAGGAAAAAATCGTTTTAAAATGTGACGGGTGGGGCATTTACCCTGGGGGCTGATTCTGCTCTTTTGTACGAGACAAGACGAGACGAGATAGCGGGAATCGACCAATCCCATTGGTTTAAACGGCGTCACGTGACATATTTAGAGTCTTTCGATGGACGGAAGATTCATTGTTTCTGAAATGAACGACTCGAACGACTTCAAATTTGTCACGTGACGCTGTTTAAACCAATGAGAATGACCAATACCCGCTATCTCATCTCGTCTCAATGCAGTATTTCGATCCATCCTCTGTGTGACGGTTCGGTGCAGCGCAGCGCCTAGAACGCGTACGTTGCGCGTCTTGACGCGATATACCTCGCGGCGGCGCGCGCGGGTGCTAAACTGCCGGCCGTAGTGCTATCTTCGCGCGGATTTCGAACCAAGGTCCACTTGAATTGCCCGTGTCATCCCATGACAAGGTTACCACTCACCGCTCGCATTTTTCTCCCGTCTCGTCTTGTTTCTACTCACCTAATAATCGACATTTTTACTGTCATAACAATGCTCGATATTTTTTTCGAGTAACCCTGGAGTCGCCGGCCGCCGCCGCGCCGCGCCTTGGGCTTGAACGATGCGTGCCCGCGCAACAATGCGAGTTTCAGCGATTCCTCGCTTGTCTATAAATCTATTCTCTGAGTCATCGGAAATATGTAATTGCATCGATTGCAAGTTAATCGACTTTTTTACCGTGGTGGCTCTCAAACTTACTTTGCATTTTAATCCATGACTAGTTGTCGATTTTAGTTCTGGGGCCATGGGGGCCAGAGATGGGCTCATTTGCTCCCGGGGGACACCCGGAAAACCGCGGGCCTAAGGGCTCACTTACACTCACAATCAGCTTTACAAATGACGAGTGCCGCCTGCAACCCGGAATCGGTAGCTTGAGAGTCTTTCGCTTAATGTTTAGAGTGTAGACTTTGAGAGAGTCTCGACGAAAAAATGCCTTTTCAAAAGGATAGCTATTTTCGAGAGGTAATTGTTCAGAAAAAAAGGATTGAAGACACGTTTTAGGTGGACCCTACCAGCTACCTCCCCCTTATCTCTCATCTACCCACCGCGTTTGACATGGCACCCAATTTTCAAGACTGTCAATATAGCAAACGCTCTTGCAGGTTGCCTACCGATTCTGAAGTGCAGAACTGAACTGCAGACGTCACTTGTCATTTGTATGCACACCTTTAGAATCCTGTGATGGAAACTCTTTCCAGTTAGTTAGCTGAAGTCCAGAGTTGGGCAACCGAAGAATCAGAAATAATGAAATGACTCCGGCAACACTGAAAACTGGGTTTGCTACCTGAGTTGAGGAAAGGGAAACACACGGAAGGTATAGGTCAATTGTAGAATTATTCGTCGAATAATTCGATTGACTCGGCGTTGCCGGACACACCGAATAATTTCCGAATAATTTTTTGCCCAACTCTGCTGAAGTCGAGCATTTGAAATTCAGTGGAACCCCGTGCAACTCGGCAACCATGTTATTGTTCGCCATTCGAACAGTTGAGCCGATTACTATGTGAAAGATCGAGTTATTAGAGATTCAAAGAATCCTCTGAAGATCGATTATTTTACGTGGGTTTAAATGGAGAGAATCCGTTGTTGCCACGAAGATCGATTATTTTACGTAGGTTTAAATGGAGAGAATCCGTTGTTGCCACATTGCACGCGAAACGCCATCGCCGTGCCACTGATGGAACTTTTTAGAAATCTCTTTTGACTGAAAGCTGAAAAGCATCCTGTTTTGCTGGAAATTGAATTGTTTTTATTATAATTTTTTATTCCTGTCTGTTAATGTTTCGTTTTCAACCATTGTACTTACAATCGTATGTTTTTTTTATTTTTTTGGTGTTCCAGGCAGGATTCAGAGCCATCAGGAGAGAGAGAGTGAGACCCACCCCCCTTGAGAGAGGGATGCAATGCGGTGGTTTCAGAAGCCCTCCTCGGACGCTCCGCGACTCCTGAGCCTCTCGCCGCTCCGCAACGATGCGGACGTCAACGGAGTCAACGGCAGCGGAATAGACTCCTCCCCCCTCCGCCACCATCTTCACCCTCATTACTATCGCGGACGAGTAGCAGGGGGAGGGGGAGGAGGAGAGGGCAACTCCACACCGGCGTTACGTCACAGATCAAGGATAGGTCAGTACCCACTGTATTATTTCCATTTCGCTATTAGTATGCATCCTAATAATCTATTATCTTGTATCTTGTATCTTATATGCTTTTATCTTGTATCTTTTAGCCTCTAACATTTGAACGTTTAACCAAGCAACCGGCGGCGGCGCTAGGCGACTTATAACCAGTGCCTACTGGCGGACTAGGCATAGGCATTTGTCTCTCTCTCTCTCTCTCTCTCTCTCTCTCTCTCTCTCTCTCTCTCTCTCTCTCTCTCTCCCTCTCTCTCTCTCTTTCTCTCTCTCTCTCGCTCTCTCTCTCTCTCCCTCCATCTCTCTCTCCCTCCATCTCTCTCTCCCTCCATCTCTCTCTCCCTCCATCTCTCTCTCCCTCCATCTCTCTCTCTTCCTCTCTCCCCCTCTCTCTCCCTCTCCATCTCTCTCCCTCTCTCTCCCTCTCTCTTCTCTCTCTCTCTCTCTCTCTCTCTCTCTCTCTCTCTCTCTCTCTCTCTCTCTCTCTCTCCCCTCAGTTAAGTACATGTGTTAGAAAAGGATGGAGGAGAGAGGAGAGGGCACATACTTAACTTGTGTCCCTATATCTATCTTTTTCTATTATGTGCGTTTAAAGGAGCAAAGAGGGAGACGGACGAATTCCTGGATCCGCTAGTGCCATTGTCTGAGCCCCGTGATCCATGGCTTCTTTCTTATGGTCATTGGTGTATTCCTCACGCTTGTATGGTGAGTCGTATTGTATAGGGTGCTTTGAAGTGAAAGTGCTGCATACGGCCGATCTCCGCAAAGACTTCAACCGCGGAATGGGAATGGGGGCTGTTGCAAATTTTTAGTTTCGAGGATTTAAGGTTCGATTCGGATGTAAAACTGTGCAAAAATACTACAGTACCCGTAAAAACTCGGGAAATTCATAAAGTCCTAGGATTTTTTTTTTTTTTTTTTTTTTTTTTTTTTTTTTTTTTTTTTTTAACGCGCAGTCGTTGTAGTGACTTTGCGCGCTAGTAATTGGAGCCTATCAGAAAATATTGCCCCTCAATCAAGAAGTGGCCAATAAGAGACGAATTTCCTTTGGTACCTGTATCAGGGTACAATTGATCATCTGTGAATCAGTACGCTGTGTTGGCTAATTCTTCTGTGAATTTTCCTTCCTATCCTAGAAAGAGAGGCAAAATTAAGATGGGAATCTCCCGTTGTTCATTTAATGAAGATTGTGCAATGGCGGCGCCACTACAAACTCGCGCATTAAGGAGTTTGTACAATTTTAAGCAAAAGTCTAGCAATAATACTAAATTCATATATTCAATGAAAACAAACGGAAATACCTTTTCTGGTAAATGTAATTACCAAATTATCAGTAATTTATAGTATTTTTTATTATATTAGATTGTTCTAATACATAGTCACTAGCATAGTCAGAACCTTCTTCAGAGGGTAATTTTTTTATCTTTTTTTTCGGTTTTCTACGTATCCTTACAGCGACGTTGTTGAACGTGTTGGCCACTAAAGTGCGCTTCAAGAAGCCCTTTTTTTAAAAAAAACAAAAACAACAAAAAAAAAAAACAAAACAAAAACAAAAACCAATTCGCCCAGGATTGTTCGTTATCATCAAACGGAAAGTAGGTACTATCAAAATCTATCCGACCGCACAAAAACCCTCAATTATTTTGTGAAGAAAAATAAACACGAAGGGACTTTTCATATTTTTCATTTTGCTCTTCATATACTTTAATACGTATTTGTTTGGCTTTGCTTTACATGCGCCTTGTTTTGTGTGCATTCATGACATAAACTCTCGGTAACACACTTCTTATTAGCTCGGCCGGCCGGCAGAATAGTTGTTCCCACTTCCTTCATCTATCCCGTCGCGATTACGATTTAGCGAAACCGCACATCTGTATTATTCTCTCGATGCCATTCTTCATACGTGCAGTTCTTTGATCTCGCAGTTAGAGAGTCGGGCAAGCAAGAATTGTGGAAAGGGGGCCGGGGGGGGGGGGGGTAATAAGGGGGAGGGGGATAAAAACGTCTTATTAAACGTACGACTGGCCGGTCGTGGTGCTGCGACGCGACGTATAATACTTTACGTTCAAACCGCGGCACATGCACGTTTGAATTTCGTGCTGATCCGATTCCGATAAACATATCTCATTCTCTCATCGTTAGCATCCAGTGTTGCCAGATCGAGGGTAAAAAGCCGCCTCGTCCCCCATTTAAATCAGTGTAAAACATACGGCTTTTTCACCACAATATGGCAACACTGTATAGCATCTGCCGCAGCACTATTGTCAAATCTTCCTATACGTTTTGATGTATCTATTATGCTTCGATTGGGTTACATGCTGTGATAAGTATTGGATTTGTGGGTAGCCTACCCGAGCAAAAATCTAAGGCCCGATTTTTTAAGACGTACTATGATCTTCAAAAGAAAGTCCTCTCATAGAAATGATCCTTGAATATGATACCCATTATTTTTCAAAGAGTTTTAGATTTGTTAAAGAATAATTTCAAGTGGCAATGCTTTTGGACTCTGAAACACTTGAAAACTGCAAAAATAATTAAAACTGGTCGAGGAATGGAATTATGAAAATTTCTACCAATATACCTACTTTCTTTTGAAAGTCATAGTACCTCAACTTTTTCTCTCCTTGAAAAGTGCCATTTGAAGTACGTGGAGGATGGATAGACGGTGAGGACCAATGGGGCTCTTGCAGACTTTTGTTGTGAGCAAATGTATAGTTGAATCTGATGTTAACCAGCGAAAATCAAGAAAATCACACTAAGGAAGTCTAAAAATTCAGTAATAAACTCGCGCATAACTGCTATAACGGCAAGATCGTAATGGCGGTTCAGCGCAGGTATCATGGGAGATTCCTGGCTATTATGTCACTTTCTCTGCGGAAACACAGAGATGTGTCTCAATTTAGATAGGAATCTCTCATGATACCTGCGTCTCTCCGCCATTAAGCCCGATTCTGAGAGTGAATTTCGTGATTTTTTAGTGCGCTCATCGTTATTTTTATAGGTTTTTATGCAAGACACAACTCTTCAATCCCCTATAGCAAAAGTTTGCAAGAGCCCCATTGGAGGAGGATTTAAGGCGAACAAGGTAAACATGGGGATTTGTGAAGCATTGGAATGCAGCAAGAAAAGGTTAAACTGATATGAATGGAACGGATATTTATTGTAAGGAAATTCAAAATTGAGGATGGAAAACATTAAGATTTGGAGGACTTTTTACGGCTATTCCGGCACAATTTTGAGTTTTCCTTAAAATATTAACATTTTCCATTCTCATTTTTAATTTATTAATTTAAAAAGCCCTGTATACGAAATTCAATTGTTGAAAGAGCTAACTATGCGAAAGGATCCCGGGAGAGTCCGAAAAAGAGATTGTATCAAACACTACGCGAGTTTTGAGACTGCTAAATATATGACCAATGCATACACGTGTTCATTGTTGGCTAGCCGTTGACTTCTGTAAACGCCGCGCCCGCCTCCGCACTAAAACCGTCTATTTGATTTGTTATTGCATAACCGGTGAATTGAAGGAGCTATTGAGAGCATCTCCGAAGCTTTTCTTTTCTTTTCTCTTTGCCGTTCCTTGCCCCAACTTTTCTAAACGGTGTTTTATCCAAAATCGACTATTTTCTGGTTAACGTTGTTTTCTTCTCCTAACTATCCTGTTTTCAATTCATCTTCGCAACATCATAAGTAAATTGTATCCAGTATAGGAATACTTGAAAAGCTTGCATTTTTTGAAATACCCACAATTAATTTTGAAAAAACTTGGTTTTTCGAAACTCACTGTCTATTTCTGTACTGCCATAAAAAGCGCTGAAAAGCTTCCTTTAGAAAATTCCGCGTGCTGACTGAGAAATCGAAAAGTTTTCTCCATGGAATCGCATAATGGTATAGATTAATTTTGCTGCTTATGCGAGGTACAAGTGTAGCCAAAATTGTACCATTAACACTTAGGTAATGTATCAAACCCTTACTCTAAATAACATTTTATCCTACAACTTATTAAATTTAGCACACTAAATCACACGTAAAAATTACTATCCATTAAATTTTGTGCTCTAAAATAAACTGAAAAGCTCTAAAAATGTGCTTGAAATGAAAACACTTGGGAAACTCTAAAAATGTGTTTGAAATTACTAGCGAATAATCGAATATGCTTTCTCTCGTCTTCAAGTCTGCGCATTTGCCATGTTTCACCCAACTCCCCCAATATAACATCAGGGTACGTATTCACAGTGATTTACACCAACACTCTTATTCCATAAACCTCTCTTATCCTTTTTTTGGACTTGCGTCGTCTCGAATTTGGAAACTACGCTAACATTCACCTGAGTTTCGCCACAGAACGATCAATCTGCTTAGCTTAATAATTATTAACGTTTATGTTCTAAATTAAGGATTTTTAGATAACATACAATGCGCCCTACATAATATAAAATGCTCGAGGCTTTCTCGTGTGAACAGAATGTCATTAAAAGTTTAAAAAAAAAAAAAAAAAAAAAAAAAAAAAAATTATTTGAATACAACTGAATACATATTTTTGGCACGCAGCGAGAAATGTATCGGATTTTACCTCTAATAACCCGAAAGAGCATAACTTATAAAATCATGACAATAATGCGGATTTACTTACTTGTTAATCGTAACTGCCGATTCATATGCATGGGCGCCCTAATTCACTTTAACTACGTTTAAAATGAGCCAGTCATATAACGTTGACTTAATAAGTATTTCATAACGGAGAAAAAAGTCGCAGATTTGCTTTGTAGAAATTCGGCGCTAATCTTTAAATCGGAAATCCAACGTCTTGTATAAATACCACCTCTTTGGCCCATTTCTCTCCGGACCCCGACATGATTGTGAGTATATAAAAAAAGCAAAAACAAAAAATATATCGGTCCCTGTTTATATTGTTTTTGAGGATGAAGAATGTATATGTGCTCTCTGCGTATATCTGACAAATTAATCATGGAACGCAAAAGAAGCGACTACAGTTTTGAAATTAATTACGGCAATTTCCAGCTTAACTCAAATAGTACAAAAATTGATTTTCAATCACCATACTGGATGATGGAGCACACCCGTTGTTTTTTATGGGCCCTGTTGCATAATAATGTAACAACAATTGAGCATGAATATAATATATTTATTTATTATATTTGATGGATATTTATCCATTATTACCAAGAATTAAGCTCATTTAGAGCAATTGTTTCAAAAGCAAGTCTACCTTACTTGGAGGTTGGAATGAATGAAAGAATAGATTTTAGCGTTGCCATGGAAAGAGTTGTGCACATATGATTGTTAAATAAAAGATTTAACAGGGCCTTTTTCTAGAAATGGCCTCCATTTGCTAACTGTCCAGGAGAAAAATGTCATTCCGTTCTTGTTATGAGAGTGCTGCACATCTCGCAGTTAGTTAGCAGCCGAATGCATTCCCATCTCATCAAATGACAAGCTATAAATTGTGAGAAAAACAGAAAATAATAATGGAATACGCTTGAAAGCATGTTCAATGCGCTTAATAATAAAGTATGCTTGATGTATGTTTAAACTCAAACTAAAATGTGTGACATCCTCTCGATTGCCAACTTTCGTGGAGAAATACCTAAAGTAAATCTATCCCATATAGTCGAGTTGTGGAATCGGGATAAAAGATGGCGCCACGGGTTAGTTTAACTACACTGAAAAAAATAAGCTAAATTTAACTAATTTCTACTTAAAAGTATGGACACCACTTAGAAACTGTTTGTTTGACTACTTGAATTAGTAAAATTAACTCCGTGCCGTGTTAATTCAACTGTTTTTTCACTATTTTAAAGAGTTAAACTAATAGTTTTTAAGTGGTGTCCATACTTTTCACTGATTCAGCGATTTTTTTTTTTTCAGTGTACGGCACTTGTCTCAACCTGGCAACGTAACATTTTGTCCTTTTGAACCCGTGCGATTTGTCGAATCTGAATGCGGAACCTCCACGCCAATGCCTTAATTTGTCGATATTTTTCAGAATTTTAAATCGACCAGATTCACACGTTATCAGCTTGCACGCTTCTGCACGTGGAAAGTTAATAAAGACGGTTTGACAACTGAGCACCAATGGCGGCGTAAGCCCAAGCCTCGAATTATATATCTCAAGGATTGGAAATTATTGTGATAAGTATGCAATAGTGATGATGAAGACTAAAGAAGGGGGGGATAGGTGGCTCTCTTCCAACTCTGTGACAGAATAGTTATAGTTACAAGTGTAAAACGTATCGTGCATATGAACTTCGCATTATGCGATTGAGTGCGAGGGTGTTGGATTATGTGGATGTGAGTAAGTGTATTTATGTATGTGTGCATACATTGATATAATCCACAATTCCTTTTACACACACTCATTATTCGTCTGATTTACATGAGCAAGCGAGGTAATGTTGAAAAATGAAAATCTTCAACAAGAGGCAGTGTTGCCTATAAAAGGAACTTAAATTTTGTTTCGAATGAATGATATTTTGTTGCTGTGGGAGCAAGAAAGCATGATTGAAATGTAATTTACGTATTGAAATCATTTATGAAAAGAAAAAAGCTCGTTTAGTATAACACCAGATTTGCTCGTAATTATAGAAACTTCAACCACTCTCTGCGTGAGGACCCCCCCCCCCCTTGAGCCCTTTTTGCGTGGATCTAAACTTGACTTCGTGAGGCTCAAAAGTCTGTACCTACACGGAGAAAAAAAATCTGCTATGAGAACTGAACTACGGCTTATTTGGAACACCGAGATATTCGGTTACAGTAACCGGAAGTTTTCGGTTGTGAGTACCAAACTTCAGGTAGGACTGTTAGTAGTACCAAAAATGTCTGTAAGTGAAGCTAATACTATGACTTACTCTTTACTGGAATCGAACACCCTCGCGGTGTTCCATATGAACCTACATTTTTTTCTCCTTGTAATTTTGGCAAGGAAAGCCTCCCGCCCCTTCACGCATATTTTATGAAAATACTCACTTTTAATTAATACCAAAACTGACAAACCAAAGCTCGAAGAACTGAACAAATATATGGAGTGTTGGTTTTGAAAAAGGGGTTGTCCTAGGTTCTCTATTAATTTTTTTCTGTTTATGCCTTTATCTTGAGTGCTGCGGTCTTACTTACAACGTATTTACGTGACTCGCATCATTCCTTGTATTAAGTACTCTCGATACTTACGTATTCTAATATAACGCACGAGAGGACGCAAAAAAGTCCCTGCATAGGCTTCGATGTACAAATGAATCATACCATACGTAGAACGGTAGACTTACCGATTCATGAATATTCGCTGAATGGTTAAGCGCGTGCATAATAATAATACGCATCGATGCTAGACCACGTACGTACGAATATCGATGGCTAAAAGTCAATATCACGTATCTCATTTCCATAAACAACAGGTTTGCTCGTATATAGTCGGTTGGCATATATTTATCAATTGATTTATATGAGAAATTCTTTCAACCGCGAGCTAACGAGCAGACCTATTTTCTATAGAAAAGAGATACCCAACACCCAAATCGAATACCGCGTATCTCATTTCCACGGACATGGGTTCCGATCGTCATCTTGTGGTTGAAGAATTTCTCATGTAAATCAATTGATAAATATGCCAACCTACTCTTTACGAGCAGACCTGTCGTTTATGGAAATGACGTACGTGGTTTGTATTGACATTCAGCCGTCGGTACGTATAGGAACAAGCCTATAGGATAAACCACGTAATTACATTGTACTTACGCACTTTGCCTTGTGGAACAATTTCATTAGCCATCATACCTCCATACCCGACTATCGACGGTACGTTAGCATTTAGAGTATCATTCACCGAGACCAACCTTTTTTAAAAGATGAAATGAGTATATTTTTAATTTTCCTCGGAGCTTTTCTCGTAATTGTAGGTACTTATATCATTGAGCATTGACTTGTACACTTGAACGAGAAAATGATGTTACTTAAAGGCTTAGTCACCCTATTGACTCGATCTTTCGCTAGCTTGTTTTCCTCGTGGCTTGGGTTTTTTTTCTACCTTCTCAACTTTTCCGTCGTGGAATGTGGTTATTGACAGCAAAGATTATGAAAGGCGGATCTGTCTCTATAGTTTATCCACCCTTTTGTATGCATGTGTTAGGAAAGAATATGCGAATAGAGAGGCATTGGGCAATCACGCGTGACTTTCGCCCCTATCTCTGTCTTTTTCGAAAGACTGCGCTCAAATGAACAGAGAGAAGAAAATACGAATTCCTCTGCAAGATTGAACGCGGCATAAAAATTGGTCTGTTGTGCACTTTTGCTACAGCAATATGGAATTGATTCTGATGGAAAATTCCACATAAAAATGACGCTCACATTAAAAACTCTCAAGATCCACTCATAAATGCAGGAAACCACTTTTATTTTGAACAACCCGACACAGACATACTCCTGTTTAGACGAAAACACCGTATTTACGTATCTAAACGTCATCGTATCCTCCTAACGCTAGATCTTCCATCAAAAAACATGAAATGAAAGCTGCATTCTCTATTTACCGGATTTGTCTACTTTTACAGAATATTATTAAATATTACAATAATAGTTTGTATCTATAATCAGAAAATACACGTTTGTAAGCTGTGTTGATATTTTTATGAACGCGGTGGTTTTGTCTATATGTACTCGGGAAAAAATAGTTGGTATAAGATTTACCATCATGATGATTGATTTCTGCACCTGCCAAAAAGATGGTAAACTTGCCCATACATCGGGTTGAATGAACATATCTGATAAAGGTTACCATCTTTTTGGCAGGTGCAGCAATCAGTCATCATGATGGTAAATCTTATTAACTATTTTTTTTTCGTGTAGTTATGTAATGTATGTGTTAGTGAGAATAGTGTGTAGTGTAGCACCGGCTGTTTAAAACGGAAGAGATTTGCTGAAATGACAAGTGGAATTTGGAAGTTTTTAACTCTCGAATTGTTATTTCCTTAGGTTTTTGTTCAGTTAGACAACCTACAGTACTTTTCACAATGATTCCTTGAATTGCAGGTGGCCTACTTAAGCCAAAATGAAAGGAGTTAACTGACATTATTTTATTTGTTGACTGTACTTACGTTATAGTGCCAACCTTCCATATTGTTAAAGAAAAAGCACTCAACAGACCCATTGTGGGACGGCGAAAATAACCCAATCTGGGTACTACAATCACTACTGTGCTACTACAATTGTTTTTTCCTCGTTTACTTGTTTTTCAAATTTTGTGAATGGAAGTGCGCTTTTAAGTAAAGATTGGTATGTAAGTATACCAAAATAATCGTACTCTGAATGTATCGATGAAAAAAGGATCCTATTACTGTCATTTGAAAGTAACAAAGATAGGATCTACTTAAGTTGGTGTGGAGATTTTATAAACGAAAAGACTCTCAAGACAGAATGGAAACCAAAAGTATACGTACGCGTTCCGTTAGAAAAAAGAATTTAAACACGGCTACTGGTCACCGAAGTAATTCAAGTTGAAATTCCACCTAATTAACATTCTGGTTTTAGGAATTTGGAATCCTAATCTGGATTTTTTTCCCCTCGAGGACGCAGAGTTGAGAGGCGAAGATTCAAAGCAGGCTGGGTCTCTCTTCTTCGATATGCTCAAGTCAGCTTGGAAAATAACGATGGCGTTGATTGCCATACTGATGGAGGAAACGCGCATATTTTTACTTGAAAGTAAGTGAGGAATTGGCGAGTTTTGATTTTAACCGGTGGCAACTTCTGCAATGGATCAACGCTGATTCAGCTTCTGTATAGTCTTTGGTCAGGTCTTTTAAGTAATTTTATCGGGCGATTGGCTCTTTAAATATTGGTTGCGTCTTGGAATTCATAGACAATGAAAAAATAGGCATAAGTCGATTTTTGCAACTTTTCAAGAGACTAAAAAAAAAAATGTCTGACTCCTTGACGTAACTTTAAAACTTTTGAGACTCTAGTATTTTTGACTTGGAATCAATGAAAAATTCTATTCGACAAATTTCTGACTTACGCATATGCGTCAAATCCTTTATCCACCTCAAAAATTGGGACTCATTGAATCAACTTCAAACATAGTCACCATCTGTGAGTGTTGAGCATCGGTTAGGTTCTCCTCGTGGATTAAATAATAGAACTGCTGTCTTACGGCAGAATAGCGGTTTCTGATCAATTATTTAAAAGTTATAAACCTGAATATTATTTGAAATTTTGACTTTAAAGTAAAATTCCGGGTATATAGATTGCAATTGGAGCAATTTTCAGCACTCAACTGTATATAGGGTGACAGGTGTTTGTTGCTTTGTTGAGTCCGCCAACAAAGATGAATCAGTTTTTATATATTTGCCTTTCATTTTCATAACACGGGGGTCGGAGAGCATAGCGCATACTAATTGTAAGTCTCTGCTTGTCTCCGAAGAAAGATTACATACAGTTCAGAGCTGCGCCACGATAATAATGCTATCTGTAATCTTTTCCAAGCTCCGTGTGCAGCACTCCGGTGAATGAAAAAACGCCCCAACTGTCGGTAGCAAATGAGACTCAAAAGTTTCCTTAATTCTTTTCTCTCCTTTTCCTCTCTCGGTGGGCTATTTCGAAGATTCCTGATTTGAATCAGGAAACATTTGACGACAGTTTTATGGAGTCACGCGACGTTGTTGCCAGTTGGGACTGAAAATCACGAGGTTTTTTATCGATTCCAACAAGAAATCCGGCGATTTTCCCTCCAATTCTGACAACCATGGTCGCACGACTCGTTCCTCTGATCTTTGATGTCTTTCGGACAAGAATCTCGGCCCATTTATACATTTGTTTTATTGTTCTTCCTGGTTCATTTGCTTGTAATCATGAAATTAAATGTGATTCCATGGTTGTCAGATGTCTCCGGCACTGACCGGCTCGTTAACTATCGAATTTCGTATCTCTCTCCTATTTGACTTGTGCAAAAGTATCTATGTTTCAAAAACCTTTGGAACTGTCTATAAGGATTGATTCTTTATTATGGGTTTAAACGCTGGAGGAGACATTGATTCATCTCTTAACAGGAACCGCTTCTGTAAATTTGATGAAAATAATTTAGCTTGGTTCCCATTTAATGTGACGTTAAACTTTAATTTGAGTTTTCGGAAAAAATTGATTTCATACAAATTCTTGGCCGTTCTTTTATCATTTTATTTTCTCGCACATTTGTGCGTGTAGTGCCATTTTGAGCAGTGTAAGTCCAGAGGTGTTTGAATTATTGAGGTGTGAAACAACGGAAACGTGTTTGTCCAGCAAGATTCAGTAGCTGATAGAGGCATCCGAATCCTCCTTAGTACAGTCGGGCACAAAAAGAATCTTCACCGTTTAGCTTAGATAGGCAACCTGCAATGCTTAATAAATTCATCGAAATATTAAGTGTAAGTATCGCGTGTATCCTGTACCTTCAGGAGTCGTACGACATTCTTTCTTCCGCGACTGTACCTGCGGTATGGTGATATTACCAGTGGCAAAGCTTGAAATTTGGCATCAATGTATTTTCTCCATTTAAATTCACCAAAAAAGTCGAACGCTTCAGTCATCGGCGATGACCAGGCATTTCAACCTTTCTAATGTGTTTAAATGGGGAAATAGGAACGTTGCCAAATCGCACGCCTCGCCACTGGATATTACGCTTGCGCGTTCAAAAACAAAAGTGTGAGATGGAGATTTTGGTAGATTTTAGTTTCACAACCGTTTTTTATACAAAGTTGTTTTAAACTTTTTTTCGTCCTTATCAAAAATTTGCACTTTCCCATCTAGGGAGAACAAAACGTTTCCACACCGAAAGAAAAGAGTTGGCATGGCTGACTGATAAGTGTATGGAATTCGCGCAAATTATTTCTTTAATGTTTGTTTTAACCAACAACAACAAAAAAAAATGGTACTAAAACCAATCAATTGGGCGTGTAAACAACCAATAAATTGGTTTTCGCTAATTTCACTCACACTTATTAGTCTGCCATACCAGCTTTTTGTTTCAGTATCATAAGGAAATACTAACTCGCCAGTAGCGCAACGAGAGTTTCTTCATCTCTCTCTCTCTATTCTCCATTAAGAAACGTATGTTAGACAAGGATGGACAAGGGAATAAAACCCCCCTCTTTCTGTCCTTTTCCTACTTATTCATTCTAATAGGAAATGAGAGAGATGGAAGAGATCCCGGTTGCGCCATTGTGACTCGTTAATGAACATCAAATTTTTACTAATGGGTCTGTTGCAAACTTTTGCTACAACGATAAAGAGTGTTTCATCGTACGTAAAATCGCCCGAAAAGTCCATTGGTGGCATCAGAAAGTCATGAAATGCGATGATAAACTCACAAGAGACGTTTAATGAAATCCAAGATGGCGGTAAAATATCGAGCAATCTGTATGCATGCATCTTTAACATTTAAGGATTGCCAACGTTGACAACCTCACAGCTTCAGAGGTTATGTGTTTTTTACGTTGTGATTGGGTGTGATCGATATTGTGAGGTTGGCTATCCTTGATGTTCGTGGTGCATGCATACAGGTTGCTCGATATTTTACCGCCATCTTGGATTTCATTAAACGTCTCTCGTGAGTTTATCATCGCATTTCATGACTTTCTGATGCCACCAATGGACTTTTCGGGCGATTTTACATACGATGAAACTCTCTTTATCGTTCTAGCAAAAGTTTGCAACAAACCCATTGATTGCCATCTCCTTGCATGGGCGCGTTTCGTGATCGATAAAATTGCGTGTCATGATCAATAGACGATCAGCATCAAACCGTGACCTTGACCGTGACGCAGGCGAAGTGAGTATATGAAAAAGTGGCGAGGATTAATCAGCTCGCGAGATCAGCGAAAAAGGATCAGCCGCGTGTTCAAGTAAAGTGCCGTCTGACGAATCCATGCAAAACCAGTCTCTTGACTACTCTTGAGTCGAGCGTATATAACGTGTATATCGCTCCATGCCGTTGAGACAGCGTATTTTATTATGGCTAATCAACACGATCCACCCAAAACGGTGCATGTGTGTGATCATGATCATGATTCATGATTCATGATCCATGATCCCACCTAAAAGAGCTACCTGATTACGGTCAGTAGTGTAGCGTATAGGTAAGTAAATACATCTAGTCTTCGTGATCCGAGTGAAACCGATTCATCAATGAAAACGATCGGTTCCCCTCTTTGAATGAGTTCTGATCGCTGACCACATGATTAGCTTCATTTTTCTAATGCGTAAGATTCTTTGAAGAATTGAAATATTGTTAGAAATTGGTTGAAAAATGAAACGAGCACTGTATGCTGCTGGTCAGAGGTGCAGCAGTAGCATAGCGTGTAATTTGGCAATGTTGTAATGTGTACATTTAAACTTATGTAAAAGGTCGAATGCGCAAGTGTTCACGGAACACCCCATAGTTCGATCTTTTTTGTGGATTTAAATGGAAGAAGTGCAACGTTGCCTAACTGAATAACTATGGCTGCCGCATCTTGGATTAGGGAATTTTAAAAAACTAATATCAAAAATGAATTCAGCGACCCAAAAAAGCCATCCAGAGGCATGAGGCGACTCACGCAATCTGGCAACCATGTTTTTTATCATTTAAACGGACGAAAAAACTCGATTCTAGAAAAAGCAGTCAGTCCAACTTAAGGTTGAGTATTTATTATTATTAATATGAAACTTTTCAACTCGATGATAGTATGAGTATGGCAGAAAAAATGCTATACATATTTCAAAGTAATCAAGCATTGGAATGAAATCCTCTGCCTCTTCGAGGATTGATGTATCTAACAGTCAATCGATTTATTTCCAGAAGTAGACTGATGCACGTACACTCGCGTAGAACCATATTTTTTATGAATCAAATTCCTGTAGCACGATTGAAACAATCGAATGTCCTGCGTTTAAATCGCGGCCCGTTTATCACCGAAGAGAAATTCACTCGAACGCACGAGTAGGAGCGCCACAGTGTTCATAAGCTTACGCAAGCTCCTGGAAAAGCTTTGTAGTGGCCAGGTCATTGATGTGAGCTCATCTGAATTGCGTTCTTTGCTGAAGCAACCCAAGTTCATTTCAACGTGAGCTCTGCTATGAATGATCTCTCATGGCTTACATGAGCCACGTTATAGGATGGACTTGGACGATTTTAGCAGAAAATGATTCATCAGTGATGTTGAGGTTATAAATATTTTCACGTTTTTGAATCCTGACCATCCAACGACTCCAACGTTGATCAATGTAATTACAAGTTACGCTCGCAATCAAAACCGCGGAGTCGTTGCTCCATTGACGCGGTCAGCGCAGTCCTCATGCGTTGTTGTCGGATATTGCGCCGATAAATCTTCACATTTTGATGCCTGAAGTAGTTGGTCGTTATCTACTAATTTTGCAACTTTTCCTTCGTTCTTTCTAAGCGGAATAATTGAACGATATCGCAAGTTTACGCTGAAAAAATTAGTGACAATTGCAGGAGTTGTCGCAGTGGAATATTAAGTAAAATGGCCTCTCATCACTGCTTTTCTTGAACAGTAGAGAAGTTACAAAATCAGTGCAACGCACACAGTGCTTTGAGAAAATGGCGCCGAAATCGCTTTTTGCAGCTTTCCTCGACAAATTATCGAGTTATTTAAAAACTGAAGAAAACACGTTTTTCTTTTAAGGAAAGGAAGAGATAGTCTTTTTGAATTCTTACTTATCTCAATGTTTTAACAAAAAATCCTGCTCCTGTGAAAATTTCATGGGAGCACTATTACTTGGTAAAAAATTAAGATAAGTAAGAATTCAAAAAGGCTATCTCCTCCTTTCCTTAAAAGAAAAAAGTGTTTTCTTCAGTTTTTAAATATCTCAATAATTTGTCGAGGAAAGCTTCAAAAAGCGATTTTGGTGCGATTTTCTCAAATCACTGTGCAACGTGGCAAGTCACTTATCATGTTTTTTCTATGTTCCGTGTATTCTTCATTTGCGATTTTAAACTCCAAAGAATCGATCCTCAGTGGTTGCTATGTGTCTCTGTCAAACGTTTGCTACAGCGTTATGGCCGGTCAATTCTTAAGCAGGGCTGCCGTTTTGCGTGTAATAAATGCTATTTTTCTATTCACCGATGATTCCACCGGTTGAGAAAAGATTACACAGTTCAGTTCAGTGTATTACTGTAATGCGCACGAAAATACTCGCATCTATAATCTTTTCTCAACCGGTGGAGTCGTCGATGACTTTAAAAAACTTGCGGATATTTTAATTAATCAACGGAGTTTCCACCGATTGAGAAAAGATTACAGATCAGAGTATTTTCGTGCATTACGGTAATACACTGAACTGAACTGTGTAATCTTTGCTCAACCGGTGGAATCATCGGTGAATAGAAAAAATAGCATTGATTATACGCAAAACGGCATCTCTGTTCTTAAGTGAAATCAATTCGAAATAACATTGAGAGAGTCAGAAAGTTCCAAAATCCACTCATGAACGCAATAAATGCGTTTAGGAAAATTCAAATATGGCGAATGAGCGGGTCAGAATGGACCAATCTAATTGCAGCTTTCTCTTTGATGCATCACTTATCTCAGCATATAAATGTTGCGATAAAGATGAGATTCCCCTATAATGTCGCCCGTTCAATTCATGGGCGGAGCCAGCAATTTGGCAACTGTGAATTCTATCCATTTGAATGTATGAGAAACAATCGATTCTTGAGGGGCCAAGGCCCAATTTCTAATCGATTGTTTCTCATACATTCAAATGGGAAGAATCAACAGTTGCCTAATTGCTGGCTCCGCCCGTGCCGTTCATTCGACCGCCATCTTTGTATTTTTTTAAAACCCATTAATTAAGTTTTTGAGTAGATTTTGGAACTTTCTGATGCTCTAAACCTTGTTTTCAAGAGATTTTATTTGAATTAAGCCTCCATAACGCTTTAACAAAAGTTTGCAGAAATAGAATCATTGATCCCTCGAGAAATACCCGATTCTTTTGCGTAGGCTTAAATGAAAGATTTATCGATAATCGATTGTTCATGATGCAAGTTGCCTTAATTTTTTAAATTGAATTTATTTTTGACGTTTTTTTTTGCCTGACTTGACAACCATGTCCTCAGCCGTATCGTCCTCCGTTTATTAGTCTCGACTCTGTCCAAGACGCATTGCACCGAAACCTAAAATGAATGATAAGAATCTGTGTAGGAAGAAGATAAAGGAATAAAACCAGTTTTTTTTCCCCTTCTCATTTTTTTTTCTCCCTCCTCTCTCATCATTAACAACAAGAAAAACCTCCCCTGTTGTAAGACATTCGTTTATCCGTCAGACCACGAATGACTGTAGCAGTAAAAACGTACCATAATGTACTAAGACTTTCAAAAGAATCTTCCCTATCACGGCGAGAGGGGAAATTTTCTTACCCCCACTCTAACGCTCGAGGAGAGAGAGAGCGACATTGTCTCACTCTCTCAACTGCCGAATAATTGGGAGGAGGGCGGGCGGAGCCATCGAGTCAGTGCGGTGTTAGTTAGCTGTGTGCTTGCTGCGAGCAATACCCGTTTTGTTATCTCGATACGAGTCAAGGGCCGAGCCCTGCGAGTTCTCGTCGTTGACCAAAACAACGTTGGATGAGTATGTGTGTGTGTGTGTGTATGTTCTCCTCAGTTTGACACACAAATGTCTCGAGCAGATTTTCATGATCTGCGAAGCCGAGTCTATCATTTATCAGTTTTTTCTTTTTTTTTTTTTTTTTTTTTTTTTTTTTTTTTTTTTTTTTTTTTCGATCTGGCTTAAATTATCCGAGAAAGCAAAAACTGTCTTGATGATTTCTTGACTTTCACTCTGTGTCCGGGAAATGTATTCGTTCGGGTAAAATTGACGGATACGTGGGGGAGGGGAGGGAGAAAGAAAGGGAAGAAAAGGAGGGAAAAATAGGGAAGAAACGGGATAAAGAGTGAAAATAGAAGCATAAATTGTCTTGATGATTTCTTGACTTTCACTCTGTGTCCGGGAAATGTATTCTTTCGGGTAAAATTGACGGATACGCGGGGGAGGGGAGGTAGAAAGAAAGGGTAGAAAGAAAGGGAAGAAAAAGAGGGAAAAATAGGGAAGAAACGGGATAAAGAGTGAAAACAGAAGAGGGTGCATAGTCGTGGGGGGGGGGCTGTATCCACAAATGCCAAGTGAGCACAAAAAAAGAAGAAGAAGAAAAGTGGTTGACTCTAAAAGATACGCATTTTTTAAAATTTATGTTTGCTTCTCATTATGCAAAACGAGAGAACCAGAACCATTATTTAAATTGCTCCATAGATGTTAAAATAAAGTTTTTTACAAGGAGGGGGGCGGTTCCTTCCCAATTTTTGAGTAAATTTATCCGCAAAGTTTGAGATTATCTATGTCTCAATTTTTGTTATTCGTGTGACGTCTAAGAAGTCAAAAGTCGGCCTTTAATGGCCACATCCATGGGCGTAGCTACTATGGGCCCGGGGGAAAGGGCCCCCCTAAAAATTCTGATGTTGAAAAAAAAAATTGTAAAATGTAAAGTGAAATAAAAAACTCTGTCAACAGGCATGAAGTATTTTTACTTTTGAGGATTCAACGGAAAACATCGAGAAGGTAATCCGTTCAGAAAAGGTCCTTCTTTCCCTCCCCCCCCCCATTCTTTCGTGTTTTACGATGTTATTATTAGTTGAATTCGTGAGTACCAAAAAATAAAAGTCTAAGGTTAGATTTTTCTAATTATATCGGTTTATGCAAAGGAACATGCAATTACTTTTTGCTCGATTGTTTACTTTCTTACTATCATTTGCGAGGTGAAGATAGTTTGAAATCACTTCTTAGGGTGGCTAATTGCGGCCAAATTGGCCAAATTTTGGCAAAATTTGACCCCCACCCCACTGGGGTTTCCAAACTTGGCCCCCTAGAAAAAATTGTCTAGCTAAACACATCAGTCTTCATTGGCAGTCGGTTGGTCTCTCGGTCTTGGTTTCATTTCAAAGGTCAATTTATTAGCTATTATGTGAGACCAAGTTAATCCCATTTAGGTAATCTAGTGCAAAACTGACAAAGTTCGGACAGTTTTTAAAAAATCGGAGTAAAAATATGGCGAACGAGTTTATATAAAAAGTAATTAAAAATTCAGTCCCATTTGTGATCCCATCATCCATTTCTTGGTTCCTTTGAAACGATCAAATGGTTTACCTTTCACTCGGGCCATATTAATGTAACTGTAAACCTCTCATAGCTTTATATTATTGGTCCTCACTTTGAGAAATTCGGATCAATTCGAATTGAATTAGAGATCTTATGAGACCTCTCGCGGCAGCAGTTATAGAAACTTGGGTCACGCTGGAAAAGGGGTCGCCTCCCCCCCCCCCCGACTACATTTTTTAGTTCGATGCTCCTTAAAGCCCCTTTAAGATATAACGAGGATTCGAAAAAGTGCTCTGTCAATTTTTTAGGGCACGTATGACTGGTCTTGAACCTAAGAAATTCGTGAATTTTCAAGTAATCGCACGGTCAAAAATATTTGATCTGACCTCCTCATCGCGCCTTTGATAAATCAATACCTCAAAAATGTATTGATGGATCATTATTTACTTTCGACCAATCAAAACCGTCAACTTTCTAGTGCTTGCCGTAAAAACCTTGGATTTATTTGAGTTTTTTATGACCATCTCGCGGCTGCGCAGTTAGAAATTGTTTTCAGAGAATCAGATATACGCTGAAAAGCGGGTTGCGACCCTCCTCCCCGTGGATACGCTTTTTTGGTTCAATGTTCCTTAGACCCCTTTCAAGACACTATGAAGACTCGAAAAAGTGCTCAGTCAATTTTTTAGGGCACATGACTGGACTTAAAGCTAAGAAATTAGTGGTTTTTTGAGTAATCAGCGGTAATCAGAAAATATTCAATGTGACCCCTCATCGCGCTTCTGAAAAATCGATACCTCGGGGATGAATTGATGAATGGCAATTAAGTTTGGACTAGTCAAAAGCGTAAGCTTTCTGGGACTTGCCGTCGAAATCTGGGGTTCAGTCGAGTTTATTAAGAAAACCTTACGGAACCTCTCGCGGCCGCAGTCGGACCTTTATTTTCAGAGTTATACGATTGAATGGTGGTCACTCCCCGCCCCCCCCCCCCCCCGGACGAGATTCTTTAGTTCAATGCTTATTTAGGCCTTTTTGAGACACATTAGGAGGACTCGAAAAAGTGCTTGGTCAATTTTATGGGGCGCATGACAGATCTTAAAGCTAGGAAATTCGCCAATTTTTGTGTAATCCGCGGTCGAAAAGAACCGATTATGACCCCTCGTCGCGCCATTGAGAAATCGATAGCTCGAAAATAAATGGATGTTTCGCAATTTGGTTTCAACTAGGTGGAAGTGTAAGTTTTGCGGCATTTGCCGTAAAACTCATGGATTTATTCGAGCTCTTAAGAGGCCTTACTTTGCAAATCTCGCGGCTTCGCATAGTTAGACATTTTTTTCAGAGTTAACCTGGGAATCGGATCGCGATCCCCCCCATACAAGATTTTTTGGCTCGATGCTCCTTAGGGCCTTTCTGAGTCATTATGAAGACTCGGAAAAGAGCTCAGGCAATTTTATGAGGCACATGAGTGGCCTAATTAAAGCTAAGCAATTCGCGGATTTTTGTGTAATTAGCGGTCAAAAAGATTCGATCCGACCCCTCATCACGGCTTTGAAAAATCGATACATCGAAAATGAATTTAGTTAATTTCGCAATTTAGTTTGGACCAGTCAAAAGCGTAAGTTTTCTGGTTTTCTCTGCCAAAATCAGGGATTCATTCGAATTTGTTAATAGACCTTACAGAACCTCTCGCGGCCGCATTCGGACATTTATTGTCAGAGTTACGATGGAATGGTGGTCGCTCCCCCCCCCCCCTTCCGGAGCAAGTTTTTTTTGTTCGATGCGATCCTTAGGGCCCCTTTGAGACATTATGAGGACTCGCAAAAGTGCTCACTCGATTTTAAAGGACACATAGTCATGACTGGTCTTAAAGCGACGTATTCCAAGGGTTTTTGCAGAATCAGCGGTCAAAAAGATTCAATCTGACCTCTCATCTCGCCTTTGAAACATCGGATTCTCGAAAAAGAGGTTAGCAAACGAGCAATTTGGGTTCGACTAGTGAAAAGCGTTAGCTTTTCGGTGCTTGCTGGGAAAATTTTGCATTCATTTGAGTTCATAATAAGACCACATCTCCCCGCTGCAGTTTGAATTTCTTCTTAGAGTTACACGCTGAAAAGGAGATCACCTTCCCTCCCTTCCCCTCTCATAAACAAGATTTTTTGGTTTGACGCTCCTTGGGGCCTTTTTGAGACATTATGAGGACTCGAAAAAAGGCTAAGTCAATTTTATGGGGCACATGACTGGTTTTAGAGATATGAAATTCGCGGATTTTCGTGTAATAAGCGGTCAAAAAGATTCGATCCGACCCCTCATCACGGCTTTGAAAAATCGATACATCGAAAATGAATCGATGGATCGCAATTTAGTTTGGACTATTCAAAAGTGTAAGCCTTTTGGTGCTTGCCACGAGAATTTCGGATTCATTCGAGTTGATTAAGAGACCTTATGGAATATGGAACCTCTCGCGGCCGCAGTCGGGCATTTAATGTCGCAGAGTTACGATAGAATGGTGGTCCCCCCCCCCCCCCGGAACAAGTTTTTTTTGGTTCGAGGCTCCTTAGGGCCCCTTTGAGATATTCATTGGCGGATCTAGGAATCTATCCTTCTCTCTCTCTCTCTTTCCTCCATTAGAATGCGTGTGTTAGAAAAGGACAGATCAGAGGCAGTTACGTGATTTTCGCCCCCTCTTTTGTCCTTTTCTAACTCATGCACTTTAATGGGAAAAGAGAGAGAAGCACAATTTCTTGGATCCGCTAGTGGAGACATTATGATGACTCGCAAAAGTGCTCACCCGATTTTAAAGGACACGCGACTGGTCTGAAAGCGACGAATTTTAAGGGTTTTAGCATAATGTCGGTCAAATAGATTCAATTTGACCCCTCATCGCGCCATAGAAACATAGGTATTTCGAAAACGAGTAAATGTTTCGCAATAGGGGTTGGACTAGTGAGAAGCGTTAGCTTTCCAGTGCTTACCGGGAAAATTTTGGATTCATTTGATTTTATGATGAGACCTAACGGGCCATCTCCCCGCTGCAGTTTGAATTTTTTCTCATACTTACGCATGCTGAAAAGGAGGTCACTCTCACTTCCCCTCCCCCCATCATTGGACAATATGTTTTGGTTTGATGCTCCTTAGGGCCCTTTTGAGACTTGATGAGGACTCGGAAAAGGGCTAAGTCAATTTTATGAGGCACATGACTGGTATTAAAGCTAAGAAATTCGCGGATTTTTGTGTAATCAGCGGTCAGAAAGATTCGACCCGACCCTGCATACATCGCGTCTTTGAAAAAATCGATGAGTTGAAAATGAATTGATGGATCGTAATTTAGTTTAAACTAGTTAAAAATGTAAGTTGTTTGGCGCTTGCCACGAAAATTTTGGATTCATTCGAGAGTTAATTAAGAGACCTTATGGAACCTTTTGTGGCCGCGGTCGGACATTTTTTGTCAGAGTTACGCTAAAATCCCCCCCTCCCCCCCTTGGACAAGATACTTCGGTTCGATGCTTGTTAAAGTCCACTTTGAGACAATTTGAGGACTCTTTTAATTTCTTAGTGTTTATTGCAGTGTTTACAAGGGCATATATACCACGGTATTTTTCTGCCGCAAGTTTTGTAAGTAATTCTTTCACCAAAATCTAATTCAAAGTTTGTTCAATGAACAAGAAGACAAATGTTTATCTACCAGCCCGGACTTCGTGGAAAAGTTGGGGGGGGGGGGCTTGAACCCCCCTATAGCCCTTATGAGGCGCTGCCACATTCTACTGTTAACGAGACGAATTTTGCGGATTTCTGAATATGCACCGGTCAAAAAAGAGTCGAACTAACTCTACATCGAGCCTTTTGAAAATGAAGCGATGTATTGCAATTTGGTTTAGATTAGTCTAAAACGTAAGCTAACGGGTACTGATCGTGAACATTTTAGAATGAGTCGAGTTCGTTAAACGACCTTTTACGGCCATCGTTCGGACTGTTTTGATGTCAGTTACGGCGTTAGGAGGCACGGGCGCCCCCCTCAAACAGGACTTTTATCGGTCCCACTTTCCTTGGGGCCACTTTAGTGTGATAATCTGATCTGAAAAATAGGCACAGTGATTTTTCAGGGTGCATACAGGAAAAACATGAGGTCGGAACTCGGAACTCGCGGATATCAGCCTTCTCAGCGTAAAGTTATATTAGCTCTGGCCTCACCTCGCGCCCTTTAGAAATCGTTTTTTTTTTTTTTTTTTTCGAAATTTAATCTCGAAAAAGATTGACGGGTTGCTCCCGGACTTCGGGGTTCAATAACCTTATTTGGTACTCATGTTGTTAGTTTCCAGTTGACATGTCGAGATAATGGCGGTATCTCAAGCTTTCATTTCAAATCATTGATATACGAGGGTCGTCTCAAAAATTAAGTATTTTTTTTTTTTTTTTACAAAAAACTATTGACGTTAGAGAAAATCTGAAAAAAGTGTTAGACGCACCGTATCCGCAGCTTTAAAAGAATCTTTTGGATTTTTAGTACCCTTAAAATTGAACAAAATTTTATCGCGACCATCACAGAGGGCTTAAATTTTTACTCAATCAAAGGTATCGTTTTTCAGACATGGGAAATGAATGTTGTTTAAGAGAACAAAGTGGAGGTGAAAAAATGTCAGAACTAATAAAATGGCATCTAAATTTACTTTCCGACAAAGTTTCCCGCTTTTTATTGACATTTTTGATACCTTTGGCAACAGTTTCCTTATTTCATTAGAAAAGAACGTCAATATTTGGATCCTAAATCAGGATATACAGCCTTTTTCTGTTAGGATGAGGAAACTGTTGCAAAAGGTATTAAAAATGTATAAGCATAGCAGGAGTGGAGACCACATCAAAACGTAAAGTTAGATGCTATTTTAATAGTTTCTGACATTTTTTTTAACCTCCACTTTGTTCTCTTAAACAATATTCATTTCCCATAACTGAAAAACGAAACCATTGATTGCGTAAAATTTTTGGCCCTCTGCGATGGGAGGTGGTCACTGTAAAATCGCCGCCATTTGTTTCATTTTAAAGATACTGAAAATCCAAAAGGGGGGGGGGTCAAAAGCTGACGATATGGCTCATCCGCGCATCCAACACTTTTCTCAGATTTCCTCTAACGTCAATAGTTAAAAAAAAAAAAAAAAAAAAAAAAAAAAAAAAAAAAAAAAAAACCGTTCATACTTACTTTAGAGACGACCCTCGTATATTCGAAGTTTTAAAAGCCGCTGGGGGGGGGGGGGGGCTTCGGTCTTTAAAAAACGTTACGTTACGTTTTACTACGTATGCGTTTAGTTTTCGGTTGACGTGCTTTTATCATATCATAGAGGTATCACAAGTTTTCATTATTATTTCATTGTTTCTATTATTATTATTATTTTCTTGTAATAAAATAAGCAAATTAAAAGAAAATGAGTGGGCGTAGAAAAAAGGGGGGAGAGGAGGAGCTAATTCATAATTTGTCACAAAAACACTGCTTTTTAGGTCAAAATCCTGCAATGCGCGACTGCCCGCCCCCGCTCCCACCTTTAACGCAAAAGAGACTCCTCGCCGCGCACTCTCTGCTTTTGAAAAGCCCGCCGTTAAAGGAGCTCTAGCATCGAATCGGATACAAACAAATGGACCAGCACGAAGTGATTGCTTTATCTTCCAACGGGCCAACTGCGACACATTTGCGACCAATACAGATCGTAGTAGTAGTAAATAGTAAAAATCATGAATGAATTCTCTTATCTCAAAGTGAGTTCGCACCCAGAAAACCAGGTATCAAAAATGAGCGCAGATTACCCAAGAACGCACGCCCGACCTGTAAAGAGGACGGGCCATCACTGAAACTGGTTCGCATTCGCACATCACCTCTGTCGTCTTTCTTGCGCATTGGAGAGGGTCATGATGGAAATATAATGGTGGAGGCATCCCGCGATTTGTACCACGATGACTGGCGGATGACGTAGTACCTGTCGGTACGGCGGGGTACGCGGGGACATAAACAAAGTTTGAGGTTATGTTCATGTCTCGCTCTCGATAATCGTGGTACTGCAGATTTGTTGTTGGTACTGACCAAATATTCAAGATCAAGCTCTTTTTCTGACTCCTCGTTCAAAAATACCACATGCGCCGCCTCAAATTAGTCGCGGTACACCCAGGTACACCTGATTTGGTTGCGGTACGTTGCAATGAGCTATAACTTTAGAGTGGCAGCGGATTGGTCCACCTTGTGCCACACAGGGTGGAAGGAATTCCGGGAAAAAGCGGAATTTGGACGGCAGATTCCAAGGTTTGAGGTTAAGTTTTGTAGGTCGTCTCCAAGTCGTTTCCGATGATGCCCGAGTTTGTGTACGGAACGACCGGAAACTACCTGCAAAATTTAACCTCGAAATCGATTTTTACGGCAAGATGGCGGCGCCCTCGGTGACAACAATGAACCAGCGGAACGTTCCTTGATGTGCCACTCTAAAGTTATAGCTCATTGGTACGTTGTGGTACATTTTAAAACGCCGCGCTCAATTTGTACCACGATGATGCGCAAGATGGCCGCCAGAAATGGGATGCCTCCACCATTATATTTCCATCATGGGAGAGGGTAAGAAAATTTCCCCTCTCGCCGTGATAGGGAAGATTCTTTTGAAAGTCTTAGTACTTACTACATAGTATATGCTTGTTTGAACAAAGATATACCGGTACATGGTGTGCGATACATATGTATTTGCATCAGTGTGAAAACCAGTCAGAGTTTCTTATCATTACAAAAATATCATTTCTGACAAGCGTACAAAGTCTACCCCTTTTCAACCAGCATTTACGAGCAAAAATGTAACAATATTTCTTTTCAGGGACTTTCATTCAATAATGCTTATTACCAATTTTACCAGTACCTCTTTCTCAATGTGATTGCTCAGAATAATTCACAATAAATGCTGAAAATCACTCGGAAAGAAGTGAGTTGTAGAGCTTTTATTTGATTCCTTGTGATTCGAAGACAAAGTTGGACTTTCCCCCTTTCTTCCTCTGGACTTTTCAGAAAAATCTAGAAAGATTTGTCTTTAGAGAGAGTGTAACCCTTTCAATACCAGGCTCGAGTATATCAGTTTCTATGACTAGATCACCTTCACTCAATATTTAGTTTTTTTTTTTTTTTTTTTTTTTTTTTTTACAATAATTGCGAGTCCGAATTGTTACCGAGTCGTTACCTCGGAACAATGCCTCATGGACCGCCTTCAATAAATTGTGTATGCAAAATCAAGACTTCGGTGCAGGAATATTTATCTTCTCACTTAATTTCACCAAGTGAACATTGATTTATCTTCGTAACCCGCACCAGATCGTAAAAATGTCAAAGATACATATCCAATTCGTTTATAAGTCGCTTTGAGTTAATAATTTCTGGATGTAAATCTTTTAACCAAAAGGAAATGAAAACTTTAACATTTGGAATTCTAGTAATCCTTTTGGTAATGCGTATTCAAGCATTTCAAGCTTTTTATGAGAGTCTACTTGTGGATTCAAACTTTCGGTCCATCAAAAACCCATTTGCTTCCAATTTTTTGAGATACTGGAGAAACACTGAAATACTCAGGTACTTACATTTGAAACGGTACACTGCTGGCTGCAACGGAGGTTCACTTTAATCTCGCGAATGAAGCGACTCAGCATTCAACAGCGCTCTGATTTGGTCTTGTGTTGAATGGTGAACACCTTCCTCCTCACATCTTGTATGAACGTCACCAATTTTTTCGTCACCGAATTATGGAGGTGTTGATTATTGTTTAGTTGAATCCGTGAGATTAATTTGTGCCAAAAAACTGCGCTCGGTTTTTTTTTTTTTTTTTGCTTAGCGCACTGTATCTATCTATATGTCTAGAAATACTGGACAGTGAATAAAAAAAAAAAATTGTTGGCGTAGAAGATTTTAATTCATTCTATGCTGGCATATTTTGTTTTGTTTTTGTCTTTGCTTTCGATCCAAAATATTTTGTACCGCGTTCCTCTAGTCTTTGTAAGACGATGGTCACTTGGTCACTCGGGCCGCATTCTTGGATGCCCTACGGCATGATTCCAGCGTTCACCCAGGAATGCAGCTTCGACCAGAACCTATGCGTGTCGCGTTGCTATGTTGCCATGACAACAAGACACAGAGATAAGATTTGAGGTGCGGCGGCTAATAATTAAAATTGATGCGAAAGGTTTTTCTTTCATTATAAACCCACCAGAATAGTGATTCTTCGATGATTGAACTGACCTAAGAACAATCATGCATTTGGCAAAAGTTCAAATCAAAGGAACATGATGTCAAGCGATTTTGAATCGATTGTTTCACAAGCCACGATTAATTTGAAAGATTCTGTATTTTTCTTTTAATCATCAATAGAAGTATTGCAAAAGACAAGATTTATAGGAATAATAAAAGAAAAGGAAAGAAAAATTACATCAATTAGCCAATTTTGCACTAAATAAACTTACTTTTAAAGTGGCAAGCCTTTCCATCTTAGATCATCTTAAGTGCCTTAAAATAACATTTAAACAAATAAAAACGTTTATTTTGTTTTTGTTTTCTTATATGTTTTGGCATCATGCTTTTGCTACTGGTTTACGTTGTTCCAATTGCTTTTATTGTTATTTTAATTTCATTTGTTTGAATGCTATTTTAAGCCATCGAGGATTATCTAAGATTGAAAGGCCTATGACTTTAAGTAAGTTTAATTGATACAAAGTTGGCTAATTGGCATAAACTCTTTATCATTTTCTTTCTTCTTTATTTCAAATAATCAAGGATTACTTGTTTTAGAAATTCTATTTATGTCGTGATGCCAGCTCGTAATTTCGATGCAGTATCATAAAGCTAACTTCGGATCGGTCAATTTCAAATTTGGCGCTCTGTACTGAAACAGTCAAAAGGCGAAGCTGGAAATTTGACATCGGTGCACGTTGTCCATTTCTTGGGCATGTGAAGAATACTCTCGAATTAGATTTTTATGGACAAAATGAAACGTAGTCAGATTGCACGTTATGCCGCTGAAAATAGTTAATAGTAAAAAGAAATGGCAACCAGGAAAAATATTGCATCGTTTAGATCGATGTGAGGACTCGCCGCTTGGCGGTCGCAGCGCTCGCCAGGCCCGTGAACTCTTAGACTGCCAATCTAGAATCTCCAGGAGGTGAGAATGTGAGATGTTGGCTCGGAGGATAAAAATGTGTGCAGCTAAGAAAGATATTATATCTATACGTTTTACGACTGTACGCAAATTTTACAGTGAAAAACTGGGTACGATTTTAGGAGCTGAATGCAACCCGGTTGACTTATGATGAGACAAGCAATAAATATAACAGTATATGATTTGAGGTTACAAAATTCTAAGAAAGTCAAGAAAGAAGAAACGTTGGTTGAATAGGGTGTCCTTGCTCTCATTCAAAAGTAAGAGTGCTTACACTATATAGCCCGCCCTTTGATAATCGTAAAAGTTACAATCAGTTAGATACATTGATCGAGATGCAAAAGTAATAATAATAATAATAATAATAATAATAATAATAATAATAATAATAAAAAAAAAAAAAATATTGAACTGACAAGAAAAATGTGGACCGGGGGAAAGATTTTCTTCGTCATGCAAAGATACTAAACTGGACCCAGATAATGTTATACCTCTTTACAGCTCTTCCTGTAGATGGATGATGAGTACTTTTAGAGGGGTTAAAACCCTTCACAGCGAATACCTGCTGATGACCGATAATAATCGATTGTAAGACTGTTAGTGTCCAGAGGCAGAGGCTACATTTAACACTATTCGGGTAGTTTACACTTAAGAGATAAGTAATTGTTAGTAATCGAAGTTAGCTCCGTGTTCAGGGGCACAGGGGCCGAAAGCAACCCGGTAGCTCAAACAAAGGTTTTGAACTTATGATAAAGTCAAAAAAGTTACACATTTAACCGCTTAAGGGCGAAGCCCGAGTATACTCGTTTTTCTTCTCTAGTCTATCTCACATTGTTTCGGTCTTCATTCTAGATAAACGCGATTTTCAATAAAAGCACGTACATGCTAAGGTCTCTTCGGGCACCTTCAATTTATCGTATAGGCAATTCCAACTCCCCCGAGTACGAACAGTTAAATACCTTTCCTATCTAAACGGTAGAGCGGCGTTTTTTCGAAAAACAACCTGGTCCTTATCGGGTTAGTTTGAAACCCCTTAATAGCCCCCCCCCCCCCCAGTATAATTACAAGTATGGAAAAATTCTTGCTTTCATGACCTGAATTTTTGTTTAGAAATATATATTTTAATTTCTTTTCGTGGAATCATTTACACTGCCGTTTTATCGCCAGAACTTTTTTCTCAGCGCAGGATGAACATTGAACAAAGCTCATTGAACATATGAGGGATAGTTATTATCTTTAATATTGAAGAGAAAGTTGCAAACTGGCGATGCCCTTACCTCCTTTTACCTCCCTAGGCTTTCCATGTGTGTGTATAATGTTTGCCTTATTTCGAATGGAGCGAACGGACGCATCGCCCTGGTAAAAATGTTCCATGAACTCTGTTCCAATTTTCCATGTGGACATGGAAATCGCCTTGATTTCCGTGTAAATTAGGTTGATTTCCGTGTAAATTTACACGGAAATCACAATGATTTCCATGTCCACATGGAAAATTGGAACAAAGTACACGGAACATTTTTACTAGGGCGTACCGTGTCCCCCCCCCCCCGCTCCCCTCCCGGTGTCATTAAGTGTGATCGCCCATGCGCAGAGATAGAGGTCGCCAAAAATATAAGTCAATCGTCGCGTGTATTTTAGACGCGTCTGTTTGTACACAGGTCGCGGTGGTCCAATTATTTGCCCAACTATTGTGTCCGTTTTTGATGATAATCGAGTTTTATCATATAACAATTTTCGAAACATCGTATAAAGACCTGCGATTTTGTTCACTAGTCATTTAACAGCAGATAATTCGCCGTTTCAATTCGCGAAAAAAAGGAAGGATCCAGAAACGATGTGGAACACATTGTTGCCATTTTGTCGAGGCTGAGGAGTGGGGACACTGTAGACAGATTTTGCCGTGATGTTTAAATTGCTCAAAAAACATTGAGATTTTTGTCCGAAAAATCAGCATTACGGTTCAATGAAGGTTTCTTTGGACCGAATTTCTTATGGACCGATAGTTCTACGCTCTACAGTGGAACTCAAAGCACGATCTCCTTCAATACGTCAAAGAAAGAAAGTAATAAAAAAAAAAAACAAAACAAAAACAAAAAAACAAACAAAAACCTATTGATTTTAAAACAATTGTAACTTCAGATTAATAGAACTTCATTTCTATTGGTGCGCTGTTTCATTGCGTAACAAAAGCACGAAGTTTTTGAATTTTGTTGGAGATTACAGGTCGGCTTCATTTGCACCATCTGAAACGAGCTTTCAGAGTTTGTCTCAAAATGTCTCATCGCGGTAATTAGTCATCGTGTTCCGAAGGAAAAAAGTGCTCTAATTTTGCTTAGTATTACAAGTCGACTTTACCCTCGCAATGTCTGAAACAAGTTCCGTTTCAGAGACAGCCTCAAATGTTCAGACCGGTATCACTCAATTAAATTAGTTCCCTTCATCGTGTTTCAAAGCCATGTATTCTTGAATTTGCCAAGATCACAGGATGGATCCACCCTCACGCCAGAAAGAAGTTAAATTTCAAAGACCATGCACACTGAAAATACAGCTATATAGTAAGGTTTACCATAACTTGATTTAAATTTCCAACAGTCCAAGAAAATTGTAAATTGTACGTTTTTGGTTAAAATTTAACAAAAACGTTTTGAACTCAAACCATGGAAAACATAAAATTTACAATTTTCTTGGACTGTCAAAAATTTAAACCAAGTTATGGTACATCTTACAATTGTTTTTTCAGTGTATTATTCTTTTAATTAACTTAGTTCAATTTATCTTGTTTCAAAGGCAATCACTTTTTAATTTGTTTGCCATAGATTACAGGTCGGCTCCTCCCTCACTTCTGAAAAGAGCTCGATTCCGCAGAGACTGCTAATCGGTATAATGTTCTTATAATCATAATCGTTTGTTTGTGTGGCAACGTAGCATAATTCTAGCGCACCGCTGTCTACCGTGCCCTAACCTAACTGCCGATATTGGCCACTCCATCCATACTCCTAACAGCCCGCACAATGGACCCCATTGAGACAAATAATAGATATACAGTTATGATGAACTTGTAGTTCTCCTAATGCAACGTTCCATATCGCTGTATGTAGATCGAACATCGAGCTATCGAGGATAATTCAAGACTGTTGAGACCGGTTGCAAGACAAGACACGGATGCGACTCTAACGCCGTCAGCTGTCAAGCAACCGGTTCTCTTGTTTCAATTCACAGTTCGGCCTTATGACATGCAAACTGACCCGCTAGCTCCCCGTCCTGTCATCAGATATTCGTCATATAGATAGTCGATACTAGAATTTTTGGGCATCATCAGTCATCTCTTACTGGTCACCACTCACCATCTTTATGGTTCGCATATGGGTCATTCCATTTTAAATCAACCAGAGCCTGTGCTGCCTAGTCATGGATTTTGGTAATATTTTATGGGGTGATTGTAACTACTTTAGTAGCTCAAAACGTATTTTTTCATATTTTTTAGCTTACGGCCCCTGAGATATAGGCAACCGGAAATTCAAAAATTGCGATTTTAGGCTTATCTTTGAACGCGTGCCACAGCCTTGATTCTCAACGGAAAGATACGGTTGAGGTCTCATTTTGATGCATTTTGTGTCCTCTTTTCATTGCTTTAGGTCGTTTTTCATTAATTGAAGGTTTAGCAGGTTGCATACCTATTTTAACTTTGGGGACCCTATTGCAATTTTTCCGATCTTGATAATTTTTTTAATAGGATAGCGTTGGTAGAAAAAATTCATACTTTCCAAGCTTAAGTACACTACTAAGAGTACCTGCTCAAAAAAAATTGGATCTCCTGAGCAATTTTTTCTAGTTGAAAAAATTGCTTAAAGTCGGCTGAAATTAAGAAAGACCCAACTTTGAGGTTAAAAAAGTCGATGTGGGGATTCATAAAAAAATTTTAAAAAATAACTAAAATCACCGCTTTTATGTCTACTTTCAATATCTGAAGTCGAAAGTTTGTGTATTTGATCGCTACAGTCGAATTTTTTTTTCAAAATTGGTAAAAATACAATTTGCTCGAACACACGCGATTGAAGCGATAGAAGAGCCAACTCTTTGAGGTTTAAAAATCTCGAAAAATCTCTAAAATGATCGCTTTTAAGTCCTTTTTCAACCCCTGAAGTCGAACATTTGATTACTGAAGCGCTTCAGTTGTAATACAAGCTTGTAAAATCGGTAAAACACAATTAGCACGGCCACAATCTGAGCTCATTCAGGGCATAGGGGCGTCGCGTAAAATTTTTACCGTTTTTACAAGCTTTTTATTTCAACTGAAGCGCTTCAGTAATCAAATGTTCGACTTCAGGGGTTGAAAAAGGACTTAAAAACGATCATTTTAGAGATTTTGCGAGATTTTTAAACCTCAAAGAGTTGGGTCTTCTATTCGCTTCAATCGCGTGTGTTCGAGCAAATTGTATTTTACCAATTTTTAAAAAAAATAATTCGACTGTAGCGATCAAATACACAAACTTTCGACTTCAGATATTGAAAGTAGACATAAAAGCGGTGATTTTAGTTATTTTTTAAGATTTTTTTATGAAACCCCACATCGACTTTTTTAACCTCAAAGTTGGGTCTTTCTTAATTTCAGCCGACTTTAAGCAATTTTTTCAACTAGAAAAAATTGCTCAGGAGATCCAATTTTTTTTGAGCAGGTACTCTTAGTAGTGTACTTAAAGCTTGGAAAGTATGAATTTTTTCTACCAACGCTATCCTATTAAAAAAATTATCAAAGATCGGAAAAATTGCAATAGGGTCACCAAAGTTCAAATAGGTATGCAACCTGCTAAACCTTCAATTTAAAGAAAAGCGACCTAAAGCAATGAAAAGAGGACACAAAATGCATCAAAATGAGACCTCAACCGTATCTTTCCCTTGAGAATCAAGGCTGTGGCACGCGTTCAAAGATAAGCCTAAAATCGCAATTTTTGAATTTCCGGTTGCCTATATCTCAGGGGGCCCTAAGCTAAAAATATGAAAAAATACGTTTTGAGCTACTTAAAGTAGTTACAATCACCCCAAAAATATTACCAAAATCCATGACTAAGCAGCAACATATTTCATAATTTGGTTTATTTAAAATGGAATGACCCATATTTTTATTTGGGGTTGACAGAGGCTCAGTTATCTACTTTCTGAGCACATTTTATCTAGTTTCTGTTTTTTTGTTTTTGTTTTTGTTTTGTTTTGTTTTTTTTTTTTTTTTTTTTTTTTTTTTTTTTTTTTTTTTTTTTTTTTTTTTTTTTTTTTTTTTTACCGATGCGTTTTGGTGTATTTCGGACGAAGGCAACCGTTACTTGTCTGAATTTGATACTCAAAATATGCGGCTGCTCTAAGCATATTTTACTATCCGGTCCAGGTACAAATACGGTTCGGAACTTTTCGGGGCGCAACAGACATCAAACAACACAAAACATCTCAGACTAATCAGGATGCATCAGTGAGTTTTCGGTCTCACTGTTGAGAACTTTTTTTGTACCCGCTTCGCGAGCGGGCATTATGGTCTGAGATCGATAAAAGGGGGCCAAACAGTAATGAAAAGTCATCAAAAATCATTGTTTTCAACTTTTTAGGCTCAATTTTTAACTTTCCAGTGGCATTTTTATGGTTATAGAACTCGTTAAAATTATCACTATGATCGAAGTTTGGCTTTTGAAAGTTCGATAAATGATAAATTGGTGAGGAATTAACTTTCTGATTTCTAGCAATTTGTTGACGATTTCAGATCAAAGTGGGTGGGGGGGGGCATTGAGGCTCGGTTGACGAAACAGAGAATCGTATACTTCTCATCAGTGATGCATCGGAACCTTTGTCAATAGCCTGAAATTTACATCTGAATCTGATGACAAAATACATTTCGTCAGATAGAGAGAGAGCTCATGGCTGTTCTATCTAGTGGTTCGATAAGTCGATATCCCCCACTCCAATTCAAATCGTTAGAAAAATCTAAAAAATTGAAGAAAAAAAAACTACAAGAATCCTCGGTTTTGCGACTTTTTCGTACGTTTGCGTGGCAAAGATATCGCTAAATCGGACATCACGATCCACTGGATAGAGCTCGATCGATATATATGATTGATATCAATTTCGGATTCACGCCGATTCGAAAAATCCGCCCATGTAAATCAATGATATCGGAAGGCTTTTATGAGTCTTGAGATCGAGATTTTCGTATCGTTATTCGATGCGGCATGATTTTTGCCTCTGGTCGAACGCGCAATCTTGGATCTAATGAAATATTCAGATTCAGCTTCACCCATATTTACTCTGCTCCTACTTCTTGTTGGAGTGTGATTGCATGCATCAAGATCGAGTGAAGAACAGCTTTTGGACAAAATAAATCCTCAAAAAAATAATATGCTTAGGACGACCCAACCAACGCCCGCGTAAAGCATTGTTGTCAAATCAGACATACTTAACGGTATCATATAATGGAAATGTTGTGTATGTCCATTGTCCAGTTACCCGTGTAAAAAATTGAATGCAAATATACGTTCACTGAACACTCATCATTTCTTCGATCTAATGTCGCATCTATTGTAATCAGAACTGTCTTAAAGTTATTACCTTGATCCATATCGAAAACCTAACAATTTTCCCTGAGGCAAACATTATTTATAAGTTGTTTTGAAAACATTTGTACTATTTCCCTTCTCACAATCAATCATCATATGTACATCAAATGTGAAATATTTAGTAAATGTTGTCAAAACATCTCTTGTAAACTTGTTCTCTTGAAGCAAGGGAAACGTATCCTGGAAGAAGTTTATATTAACTGCTCTGAAAAAAGTTGTTTTTCAAGACGTTTTTAATTTTTTGTACAAGCTCGAGGAGGTTTGAATGTTCGCTTTTTGTTCTTTTCTTATGTTTTTGAAAAACGTTTTTTTCACATGGTTTTGTTTTTCCCTTTCAATGCCACGCCCGGCTTACTCGTCTTCGTAAAATAAATCCTCCTCACTCAATTCCAATTTTCATATTGACAGTAAAAAAAAACTGTCGGGATTTGCGAAATAATGTTTAGTCAGGCGCCTTCAACTAGTAGAATAGGCAAATGAACACAGCGAAGCAGGAATATTTATCTATCCACTGAATTTGAGTGAGCTAACGTTGGTTTCTTTTAGTAACCTGTTTGTAAAATGTAGGAATAATGATAATGCACATTACACAGGCATGGAATAGTGGTATTTAATTGTTTTGGTCTCGACGCTTCATAATTGCCTTCCTAAAAGAACCATTTAGAATTATTCGCTGCGAAAATCTCCAAATTGTTTGACGAATCTAGTTTGATGGTTAGGCAACGTGGTGATGTTCATCGTTAATTCGCCTTAAGCAGCGAGCGGCGAGCGTTACTTTACGCGCATTACTTATCACACCAATCCTTATAACCACCGGTTCAGCACTGACCGCACCGCGTGGTTAATAATACTCACTCGTAAACGGATTTTAATGAATAATGGTCCTCCTTCCAAATCGGTATTATTTCTTCCGGAGCATATACTGGGAGTGCCGAGTGTCAATCGAGGCGATTCCCGGAAGGATGGTCCGTATCACACCACGTTTGCTCCAAGGAATTCCAGGTCAATCGTAATGTTAAAATCATGAAAAGAGCACTCGTGATGTTTGATAGGCCCTTCGGTTAGGAATTGCTTTCTTGCCAAACGTATCGTATGCAGAACAACGCGATTTTAACCCCCCCCCCCTCCCACCGAACACTATTGTATGGTATATTCTCAAGCGGGTCGATAGGCCCGAATATCAAATTTTCTATACTTGTAAACAGGTGTCCAATTTGTGTGAAGTCCATTTTCATTTATGTCAAAATTTCCACAAAATTAGAGGCTAGCAAGACAACAGTAGTCAGTTCTTTCATTTAATGAAATGAAGCACTCATATAGTTACTTTCATTTACTTAATAATGTGTGCTTCATTTGATTGCATAAAATAACTGGTTGTTGATGTATTTTAGCCTCTCATTTTGTGGACTTTGAAAAAATTGGACTTTAATTTAATAGACTTTATGAATTGGACTTTGATTTAATGGACTTAAAAAAAATTGGACTTTACTTTATTTGACTAAAAAAATAACTGTCACAAAATCAGTGAACAATTAAACCTGGACTTATAGTCCGTTGACGTGTGAATCGTGCAAATTTGTGCACTAGGCATATCGGCGTAAATTAGCATAACAACGCGGCCAAAGCCCTTTACCACCTCTTTACTGGAGGCGATTAAAAAAATGTCACGCTTTCTTAATGTAACTCCATTATTTTTAATTTCATACATTCAACTGCATGTATTTATTTTATTTTTGCACATTTCCTCACAATATTTTGGAAGTTAGTGTAAAAAGTAAGACAGCTCAGTTTTGCACAAATTTGGTCTCGGCCCATCGATACGCTAAACTACGTTGATGAAGTCGCGACGGATCTCTCAACGCATCCGCAGTTTCTCACTAATCGTAAGACGATACATGATGCTCGGCATTGGTGGATACAGGCAATAGTCTTTCTCTCTCTTTCCTTCCATTTGAACTTATATGTTACAAAAGGATAGCAGAGAGGACCATCACGTGACTTTGGCCCCCTCTTCTGTCATTTTCTAACGCACGTTTTCAAATGGGAGGAGAGAGAAAAGGACAATTCCCTTTATCCGCCCATGATGTTGGGCATATAATTTCAATGCGCGGAAGTAAATATCGAAAGGGGCTTTGACCGATCGGGGGAATATAAACGACAACAAAAAACGTAGCATAACATTTGATTGATAAACCTGGCAACGTCGTTTGATTGATGAATAATGCAGGAGAGTAACCTGGATCTGGATCAATCGGAGGATGTGTGTGTGGCCGGAGAATATCGACCGCGGATCGCCGCGCGCCGGCCGCATGAGTCGCAAGATTTCGGGCCCCTCCCCGTGCTCTTGATCCGTGGCGACGACGGGTCAGCAAGATATCTGTGCCCCCCCCCCCCTCGACCCCCGGGGGACCTCTAAGGAGTCCCGCGCTCTTTGATCACCGCTCGTGATACTTTGTTTACATTTGCAGGATCATTCACATCGGTGACGCAATCGGATGGTCAGTCAGTAGGTCGGCTGCAGATACTATGTAACAGCGCTATCATTTGTAATGGTATAAGATTGTTACAGGCGAAACTTTTCCGGATTTCAAGCTGATAGATTGTAGATAGCGCCACTTGTCACGTTTTGGGATTGTTGAGTTTTTGGCAATTCAAACAGAAATTGGAAAACGCTAAATCTGAGACCGTCGGCACTTAGATATTGTTTTTTTTTCGGATTTTTTTTTAGCCTAAAATGAAGAAAAGTGGTTGAGAATTAAAACTGTAAAATTGGGAAGGAATTTTGCTGTAAGCTTAAGAGTGCCAGTACTAGCCATCTGCCACACTCGCGCTCCTTAGGGCTTATCTATTCATTTATTGTCCATAGTCTTGATTTGTTTTTTTTTTTTTAAATTGTGCCCGAGATATTTCTTGTTTCAATATACATATTATGCATTGCAGTGTTGCCAGATCGAGGGTAAAAAGCCGTGTCGTCCCCATTTAAATCAATGTAAAACGTATGGCTTTTTCACCCCAATCTGGCAACACTGATGCATTGTGCAACGGTGCCAAGAATAGATTTTAATTTTTTTGTGTGACAATTTCTTCTGTTGTAGATATCACACCGGCAGAATGGCAACGAAGCATAAGCAACGAAGAAGACGAACTGAACTGCTACAACGTCAAAGACGGCGTCGTCATGTTGGAGCAGCTGACGGCGGCTCACGACGACGACGAGGACGACGATCTAACCAACGACCACGAAGAATCTAGTCAACACTGGAAGCGCTCATCCAGATCCATAATACCCGCCGCGGCTCGTGAGGCGCTCCTGTGGAAAGAGAAACGCAACCCGCTTCTCGAGAGAGTCAAAAACACCAAATTGTCCTGTTTCAAATCCTCAACAAACATAGGAGGAGTGAGTCTCCAGAACCATCAGCAACCGGACGTGGCTGGAACTCGCACTCCTCATCACCCGCATACGCACACACTCACTCACGACAGCAAGGGCAAGGACTATGGTCAAGCGACGTCTCGATCCCATGCGCACATCGGCTGCGCAGATGACGACGATTGTCAGAGGTTAATTGACTCAGTCGGTGACATCGATGAGTGTTCAATTACCTCCTTGCCTTCCCCTCACCCGCACTCTCACTCAAACTCTCCTCCCTCATCATCGATGGGATGTGCGATGAGTGGGGCGCACCCTTCATCGATAGATCTAGTCGGACAAGACCACGAGCGTCAAATGCTCATCAGTGATGAGCGAATCTCTAGTCGCGACGCTGAGCTACGACCCTCGGTCCTCAACGAAAACGTAGCGTACGCTCAAGTTTACGAAAGACTCCGCATGGAGCGCGAGTCGTGTTCGTCCTCCAAAGGGATCCTCCGAGGGGATGTCGGTGTAGCGACGGGTAGCTCCGGATCAAGTCCACCCCATTCGAAAGCGGAAATAAATTTCAACAGTAGTTCGTGTCTATCGGCTAAAATCCGGGCGATGTCCGAAAAGTACCTTAAAAACTCGACTAACAAACTTTTGGCGAAACTCTACCGAAGCAATAACTCTTGCAAGTCGACCGAAGCGCAGAAGAAGAGCGGTGGCGGGAAAGCGAAACTACGGAGTTTCTCCTACGGCGCGCTGCCCGGGCTCAACGATTTTCAGAAGCGTCACAATCCGTTGTACCACGAGGAGGATGATGATCAGCTGGCTGGTTTTGTCGTCGTTAATGGTGGAGGAAATGGTGAGCCGCCATCGATGACAACAGCTCGGGATTTTGGTGAAGATTCGGATTCGGGGATTTTGGTGAACGGTGGCTCGAGTAACTCATCGGTCGTTGAAGTGTGCGGTGGGAGTTCCAATTGGTCACCGCCGCGCGTCGGTTCCCCCCACCATCGTTCCTCGTCCAATCGGAAGCCAGATTCACTCGCCTGCGATGCAGTGTTCGAGAAAAGCGAGTTTCCACCGCCACCTCCGTCGACGTCATCGAATGGAGCGGGAAGCGGGAAATTCAATTCCTCGCAACGCCTTTACAAGAGTGCTGCGAATTGTAACCACGCCAGGAGTTTGTCGAACGACGCTTACGATCCTTGTTCGAAAACGGCGAGGAATCGGTATTCGACGTCGTCGATCTCCACTTCACCGCCTGTGCCGCCTCCCAGACACGATTTCGATGCCCCTTCGACCGACAAAAGGGATTTCAGGTTCGTGAAACTGTTGCGGAACGAGCCGGGAGAAGAGATGGGGATATTCATAGCGAAAATCAACTCGAGTCGGGGGAATGGCGGCTACGCAATAGCTCATGTCGTACCAGGAGGACTTGTTCAAAGGTTAGTATTATTGCTCAGATCTCTTAATGTGATTCACAGTAAAATGATCATACCTTTTAATCTGATACATAACGTTACTAATCACTGTTCTAAATGTCGTTCTTATCCGACAGTTACAGTCTTACAGATGTCAATCCGTTAGATAGCGCTATATATTGCTGTCACTGTTCTATATTTCCTCCTCATCGGACGATTTGAAACTGTTACAGATATAACCCGTTAGATAGCGCCACTAATAACTGTTCTAAATGTCGTCTTTGTCAGATTATTTGAATGCAGTAACAACAAATAGTAGTTGGAGTAGTTGAAAAGTAAAACTCACCTTTCTAAGAAATTAGTATAATATTGCAACAAAAAAAAAAAAAAAAAAAAAAAAAAAGTCAAATGGGTCTGTTGCAAACTTTTGCTACAGCGATAAAAAGTGTGTTTATTCCAGTGTATAAAATCGCCTGAAAAGTTCATTGGTGGCATCATAAAGTCAATAAATACAATATTAAACTCACAAGAGGCGTTTATCGAAATCTAAGATGGCGGCAAAATATCGAGCAATCTGAATGTATGCACCGTGATCATCCAAGGATTGCCAACTTTGACAACCTCTCGGCGGGTAGAGGTTATGTGTTTATTTACGTTGTGATTGGTTGTGATGGATATTGTGAGGTTGGCTATCCTTGAATGTTCGTGGTGCATGCATACAGATTGCTCGATATTTTGCCGCCATCTTTGATTTCATTAAACGCATTTTGTGAGTTTATTGTTGCATTTCATTGCTTTCTGATGCCATCATTGGACTTTTCAGGCGATTTTACGTTAGATTGCACACTCTATAGCGCTGTAGCAAAAGTTTGCAACAGACCCATTATTAAAGTAAATTAAATCAGTCAAAATATATTATTTTAGCAAGAAAATTTTGACACCCAAACGTTTCTGAAGCAAAATCCAAACACGTTTTTATAATACAAGAATATACATACACTGCTGTCGGGTGCAAGATTAACTTTTACGCGTAAGCTGTTCTTAGTCAGTGTGCCTCAATTTAAAGCTAAACAAGAAAGGAACAACCCGAACATTCTCTTTGTACGTCTTTCTCTTTTTCTTCTTCAACAAACACCAATAACTAACGCATGCACTCGTAAAATTTTTATAATGTCATTCTTTCGGAATTTGGCCCCACAGCACGGAAATGCCGATCCACGATTCTCAGAATTCATACTCCCTCCTCTTCGTGTACATTCGTGTTTTCTCGCTCACCTTCGACATGCCCGTTGAACGTATAGCTTTCCACGAAAAATAGCAAACTCCAGATGAAACGGGCGAGAACTCAAATAGAGGATAGTGCATAGTGATAAATAATAACGCAACCAGGATCTCTTCCATCTCTCTCGTCTTCCCTTTAAATGTATAAGTAAAATAAAGACAGGAAGATGGGATTTTATCCCCTTGTCTATATCCTTGTCTAACATATGTGTTTCAATGAAGCAAAGAGAGAGATAGAGCGTTTCTCTCGGTTGCGCTACTATGAAAAAATCAACCCGCGAATTCCGCGGACCGACCAACGAAATGCACAACAATGTAGGCATCGAGGAGGGTGTCAACTGCCAAATTCAAAACTCCGCCGAAATGTTGTTAGAAGCATCGCGTATGGCGTAATTTTCATTCGCGTCTGCTCATCCAATAAATCAACTGCGGCGAGAATGAAAAATGAATTATGACATAATTAACACATTAGGTAATCCGAGAACTCTGCTACGCCCTCTGTGTCTAGTCCCCCGTAACTACTATCTAGCGAAATCCCACTTTGTTAGCGCGAGAGGATTTATTTTATTTATTTCTCTATAGGTCTTCGTTGCCGGATCTCTGTTCATGGGCGGATACAGGGAATTATCTTTCTCTCTCTCCTTCCATTTGAAAACTTGCGTTAGAAAAGAACAGAAGAGGGGGCCGAAGTCACGTGATGGCCCCCTCTGCCATCCTTTTCTAACACATAAGTTCAAATGGAAGGAGAGAGAGAAAGACAATTCCCTGTATTCGCCCATGCCTCTGTTAAAGATGGAAAGACACTCTAGTG
>VMOF01000369.1:19383373-19415929 GCA_011764245.1 Trialeurodes vaporariorum | reverse complement strand
TGGGCTGAGCAATAAAGAAGGATAGATTAAAATATCTGACTACTCTGAAGAAAACAATCTGACCAGAAGCGATGACGTTTAATGAGATCTGAGTATTTTTTGAACGTGAATCTGAAAATCTAAGACACTTTAATAAATAATCAAACCATCTGTCATTAGATGACAAACATTTAGATGCTGCAGAGAATCTAACCTCATTTCCACAACATGAATAACAACAATGTTTACGGTCTCCAGCGTACTGCACGTTGCATCACGGCCATTCTGCAGGCGTTTTTTACGGAACCCGGCCCGGTTCTTCAACACGGCGGAGATAGGAAGTGCCATATCTCTTACGCTTTAAGTAATCTCTGGATCGAAGACGACCTAAACATAAAAAAGTCTAGCCCTTTCTGAGGAGTCAATTAAAACGCTGTAGATTCCGTAGAGAGTAGTTGGGGGGAAAAAAAAAAAAAAAAAAAAGTTTTTCGCCGGATGATCGATTAGATCGAACAACCTGACGACTATCGATTATGACGAATCCGATCGCAGCATTTGAATGTTTGGCATATAATCGATCAATTTCGATAGCTGTCGATCTAGACTGTTGCTTATTATACAATGAAATCGTCGATTCTCGTCAGGCGATATCTATCGATACCTAGAGCCAGACCACAATAATATGAAACTGTAAGTAATCAATTAATATATATACTGCAAATTATTGGCACAATGGAGCGAGAAAGTCGCGTGCGGACCCCGCAACAGAATGTGCCCATGGGTCAAAACGGCGCGAAGCGCCTATAACGCCTGCGCGTAGCGCAGGTGCGGGGGTTTGGGGGCGGAGCCCCCAAAAATCGGCGCGAAGCGCCGATTTTTAAGTTTCAAGTCTAAATTGAAGGATAATACGCATAAAATACAAGATAGAAATCTCACCTTGTTAGTTTTCGCTACTTGAGTCCTCGCCCTCACTCTCCGACTCGTAATTTCCAAAGGATTTTTTCGTTAGCGGGAAACGTGAATTCAAAAAGGCAGATGGTGACGAAAATCCTGGTGTGTAGCGGCCGTAGAACAGGAACCAAACGATTGAAACGACGTGGGCACATGGTGAGACAGTTCTTGCTCCATTTTTGCAGGTACAAAACGCACTTATAATTGACTCCGTAGAAACCAGCTCCAAATCCAGAAGTATGAAAATATTATAAACTTTATTTGATACATGTCTCGATATGAGTTTAGCCCTTATAAGTAGGGGTCTCTGAACAGGGTGTGGGTAATACGGGTCAATTTTCGGCAGATAATCATCTGTGGCAATGAGGAATTCATAATTTTTGTTAGCGAAATGATCGCCAAGATAGCTTTTAGCGAGCTTAATTTGATAGGTTCCAGAGAACTTAGGCAGATCTTTTGGCGTCCACGGAGGAAGTTGATTGAAATGTTGCGCGGAGAGAGTCTCGAATAAGGTCTGTTGAAGCGCGCTCTAGTGGCCAACGCGCTCAACAGCGTCGCTACGGATACAAAGAAGATCACTCTCATAAGGAAGAACCTAACCTTCCTCTCTACGTGAAGAGTGAGTCCAATAATCCATACAATTGATGTATAAAATACCAAATATCACTCATTTAAATTATATTTACCAGAAAAGGTATTTCTGTCTGTTTTCATGAATATATGAATTTAGTATTGTTGCTTGACGCAACAAAATGGTGACCTCGACGTGATTAATTATAATAACCAAAAAAGTTGTGCATAATAATAATGTATGAAGTGAGCGTTTTGCTCTCCATACAATACTCGCAATTAACTTAAAGTGAAGTGAGCGTTTCGCTCTCCATTCATTTATACCATAAAATTCTCACATGAAGTAAGCGTTCGCTTTCCATGTCTCCTAAAACTATTTGAAGTGAGCGTACGCTCTCCAAATAGACGTTGATAATTCTTTTATTTAAGGTTAAGTTCGTTTTATACTGCAAATTCATGAAGTAAGCGTTCGCTTTCCATGTACTTTGGACTCTTCGAAGTGAGCGGATGCTCTCCTAATAAATATAGTCATTTCCTATTTAAGGTTAAGTTCGCCTCATAAATGCCCACAAAATCAGTTGCAGTGAGCGTTTCGCTCTCCAACTCCACAAAATACAAAAATACTCAGAAGTGAGCGTTCGCTCTCCTGAGTTAAGACTTGTATCAGGGGGTCGCTCCCCCCACAAGCAAATACACGGTGAACCGTTCAAAGACTTGCGGTAAGGCGGTAGCTCCCACCCAAGCACACGCACCATTCTGAAAATCTTAGGAAATGAGGAATCTTAGGTTGCGATTAAAAAACCAATAAAATGGTTTAAAAAAAGGCGAACTAAGTAATACCTTGAATAGTAAAGAAAATAACTAAAGAATATAACGAACTTTCTAAAAAGCGAGGAAATGAGGAATCTTAGGTTGCGATTCAAAAACCAATGAAATGGCTTAAAAAAGGCGAACTAAGTAATACCTTGAATAGTAAAGAAAATAACTAAAGAATATAACGAACTTTCTAAAAAGCGAGGAATTGCCTCGTTCTTCCAGCGTCTTAACTCTCAAATATGACGACTAGAAAGAAGGTTCAGTAAAATTAGTCAACATAAAAGAAGAATTGACTTCTCAGTTAAAGCTTTTGAGCACTACTTGAACTTTGTTTTTGTTGTTATTGTTGTTGTTTTAAAGCCAATCGACAGGTATCGAAATGGTTCAAAGAGAAATCGAGATCCACCCGATCTTCTTCATCGACAGTTCGCAGCTGTTCATGAGATGAAAAGAATCAATTCTGAAAATTACAACGCAAACGACCTTGAAGACTTTTGAAATGGGATTCGCCCTATCGAACGAAGTTCGGATGTTCCTCAATAAAAAGCAGCCATCGTCATCAGCTGATCGCTTACATGAAATTCTAACCTCAAATGTGACATTTTTGAATTTACCCTCTCCTTAGTTGCCAAATTTCGACAAAGTTCAGTTTGCCAATGTTGACGTCTCCTAAGAAATTTGGGAAACTTATAAGCAGTGTCATCTTGAAATTTCATTATGTATTTTACAAAAGGACTTTTGAGATATAGCTCTACAAATTTTATCCGACAAGTTTAATTATAAAAAGAGTTTAATACCTTACTTAATGAAAACACTTTTAGCCTCGGGAGAAGAGACTTCCACAATTAAAAGTCAATGATTTAGGAACTATCTATAACAAGGTGAACCAAACACTAAAATCTCACTAAATAATAAATTGACATCCAATCATGCGAATGCAAAATGATCCGAATGAGTATTTTATACGGGTGCTTTGCGGCACTTTGAGAAAATTGCCACTATAGTAAAGTACCGCCTTAAAGAAAAGAAATTCTTGATTTCTTAGAAAAGCGTGTTTGCTTTTTAAAACATCTTAGACCCAAAGTTTATTAAATTTGGATCATTCAATGAGGATTTACGAATATTTAAAAGTGGGTCCGCGTCGAACTTTGACCTTCGATGTATCGAAAACAGATATCGACTTCCGGTTTGTGTCAAAAGTCTTGGAATTTTATTAGCTTTCCAATCATCTGATTAATATCGAAAGATTATACGCTTAGAAAAGCGTGTTTGTGTTTTGGAATAGTTGGAGAAAAATAGAAAACCGGATTCAAAATGTTCACACATTTAAACATTCACAATTTAATGAAAAAAGAAAACGAACAAGCTCTCTTGGATTTGTTCAGGTTGAAAAAAGGCCAAAAAGGGAGGAAAAAAAAAAAAAAAAAAAAAAAAAAAAAAAAAAAAAAAAAAAAAAAAAAAAAAAAAAAAGCAAATTCATGAAAAAGGTGCCAATATTGCAACGGCAATCGCCAGCTATTTTCCTGTCTAATCTTTAAAAAAGTTGCTGTCCGTCAGAATATTGTCAAAACGTAAATTCTTTGCAAACAGAGCCTCAAAAAGCATCTAGGTATGTCTGCAGCCAATCTTCTCGATTTGCTTCCAAAAATCTTCATGCTCTTTAGCATCTCGATACAAAGGAAGCAGCCAAAATAAACGAAGCAAATGACTTCTTATCTCATCTGACTAGAATCTATTGAATCTTTCTTCAATTTTCTCTTTTAAAAAAAAATTACCTAATATATGTACCTAACCTGACCTTTCAGATCTTTACGAGAAATAAATTTCCAGAGACTGCTTTCAATACACTAAAATCTTTTTATGTGAACGATTTTCTCGAGGGAGGATCGACTTCAGCTGATGAATTTGGGCGTCTAACCATTCAGGGCTACAAGAAACAAAAACCATCCTCTAGTCTTATCTACAAATCATAAATTAAACTGTCTACTCTTCAACCCAGAACGCAAGCGTCTACCTTTCGTGCACCTCTAACCAAAATCTCGTTAAAAATCACCAACAAGGTCCTTTTTCTAACCAAATTCTCATCCTCGACAAGTTTCTGCAGATAATTCGGTTGATCCATCTTTTTAAGAATGCTGGTTGCCACTTCAACATTATCATCGTCGCTGAACTGACGTGAAAAGTAACAATTATGTACTGCCGCCGCTATTCTCATGTCAGTGAACAAGTGAGGAATATTTGAGGCTGGGACAATATTTTGGAAATATTTAAACCGCTTGGATTTGGAGTTGGTTTCCACGGAGTCAATCATAAGTGCGGGGTGGGGGTTTACATGAGTAGAAATTACTTAGAATAATAGAAAAGATGTTTCTTTCGAAATATCTGCTGAGCAGCTGGTCGCATAAGGCAAAAAGCGCGGCGTCAAAGGTGTGAGGCAGGAAACCGGGAGGCCTCTAGATTCAGCCAGGTCGGACCTTGGCAACTTTGAGCGCGCGTAACTCAGTAACGAAGCGTTGCCCCGCGATCGGATTTAAACGGTTGAAAAGGAAATTGAAAGAGCTTTTCTTACGACTGTTTTTTATTTTTACCCATGCAAAACAATTTTGCACAGGGGGGAAAATGTAAATCTTTTGAAACTGAAAAAAACAAAAAGTCGTCAAAACTTGACTCAAAACCATGAAAAATACAAAAACATGTACATAAAAAGAAAGGTCTTAAAAAGATCTATCGATTGAAAAAAAGTTTCTTCAAATCGAACAACGCGTTCAAAAGTTCTGGCGGATTTTGTGTTTTGACTTTGCACCCCCGCCCCCCCGGTTCCCTTGGGGCTAGATCAAAAACAAGGCCAGTTTTGGACGCCTCAAATTATGCTCTATCACCTCCCGAAATCTCAAACAAAACTGGGCCGAAGCCATTTTTGCCCATTTTGAATAAGGCTCTTTAGGGTATTAAATCAAACAATTAATGCGACCTTTTTGCGATTATGAATTCTGCGTCCTCGAAAATGCTTAATTATGCCTAGTTCCTTGACTAAAACTGCCGAAATCAATAAGATATTACAGATTAAACGATGCGTTTGGAGGTTGGAATCACCCAAATGTTATTGTTGTTGTTGTGGAATGGAGCTGTTGCAAACTTTTGCTACAGGCTTATTAATAGTTGATTACGTGGTAATACCCAGTAAAAATAACGATTAGCGCACTAAAAAATCACGAAATCCACTCCTAAACTCACAAAATGCTTTTAAACGCGAGACCGTAATGGCGGCCGGGGCCGTGGTTTTCATTGGGGTTCCCTATCTTCAATCAGCCCATCTACACGAGGTGTTCTCGCAACACCACACAAGAAAAGAAGAAGCATACAATTGCCATAAGAAAACCGCGGCCTCGGCCGCCATTAAGGTCTCGCATTTAAAAGCATTTTGTGAGTTTAGAAGTGGATTTCGTGATGTTTTAGTGCGCTAATCGTTATTTTTACAGGGTTTTACCCCATAATCAACTATTAATAAGCCTGTAGCAAAAGTTTGCAACAGCTCCATTGGCGGGATTTCGGGCGACTCTAACCTACAAATGAAACAATTAATCTGTAATATCTTATTGATTTCGGCAGTTTTAGTCAAGGAACTAGGCAGAATTAAGCATTTTCGAGGACGTAGAATTCATAATCGCAAAAAGGTCGCATTAATTGTTTGATTTAATACCCTAAATTTCCGTTCAAAAGTTCGCTCATGTGGAAATTACTTTGAACCAGAGTTTGTTCGGAACCAGAGGCCCTCGGACGGCAATCGATACGATATATCGCTCTACTAAAACAGTCTATTACAACAGTCGAAAATCAAAGATCGAGCACCATATCAGAACGCATGGAAAATGGTCCCAAAAACGATTCGAGCATAACATTGGGTCGGATTTATGTTTACATTCCCAACGTCGCCAGATTAGATTTTCTGTATAAAGCTAGCCTTTGCTTCTATATTCGAGCTCCTTTGGATGGAAATGTACTGCAACAAAACTTTCTGTAATTTTTGTTGCATATCGGTCTAATCCTCCAACCAGTCCAACCCATTTTGGAACTCCACTTCTTATACTGTCGATTTGTCATAATTTTCATTATCGAGCAATACAATTAACAGGGGGGGGGGGGGGGCATTGAATTCCCTTTCTCTCATGAATTTCTATTGATTAACTGATTGTCCTCTATTCAGCCCGCTTGTTTGTTTGCTTTCATTGATTGAGTTTTCTCACCGTCCCGTTTATTTGTTTTTCTTACAGGCGATGAAGTATTAGCTGTGAATGGGCAGGTTTGTCACGGTCTCACTCACGCTGACGCCGTCTCTCTCTTCAAGAATATCAGAAGCGGACCAGTAGCACTCCACGTTTGTCGCAGGACTAGGACTAAAGCAGCGTAAGTTTTTTTGTACATTATTTGTAATTTTAAATTTTACTCGTCCGTAGGCCAGTCCCAGCCACTTTGTCAATAAATTTAATTTTTAATAATTGCTTCTAATAATGTGAGATGCCGACAAAATTACATCGATCACAATTGAATTATACATCGGGGCATAGGCAGATACAGGAATTCTCTCCCTCTTCCCATTTAAACGCGTGCGTTAAAAAAGGGCGAAGGAGATAAAGGCCCAAGTCACGAGATGGCCTCCTCTGCTATCCTTTTCTAACACATGTGTTCAAATGAGAAGAGAGAGAAAGAGAGATGCCTGTAAATAGAAAGAGAGATGTAACCCATACAAAGGGTACCTAACACGAGGATAGCGTGTATGGGGCTTGGGAGGGGGAGGGAGAACCTCCTCACTTTTTTCAAGCCTCAAAACCCCCCCCCCCCCGTTTTTTTGCGTGAAAACAGGTGTGGCAACATTGGCTTCAACCCCTTATGGGCCAAGCCCGAGTATACTCGTTTTTTTCCTCTAGTCTATTTTACATTGATTCAGCCTTCTTCCGGATAAACGCAAAAAAAAAAAACACATAGAAGATAAGGTCTCGTCGGGCGCCTTCAATTCGTTGTATAGGCAATTCCAACTCCACCGAGTACGAACAGTTAACTCCCTTCCCCATATGAACGGAACAGTGGCGTTCTTTTGAACTAACCTGGTCATTAAAGGGTTAATAATGTGACCTCATGTGGTCGCTCCCAAACCCAAAAAAAAGAAAGGAGTTTTTCCTAGCCACAAATTATGGGAATCAACGGAGGAAAAATTTATTGGTTGAATTTTAAATACGAACAAGCTCGAGAAAAAAAAAGAAAAAAAAAAGTTAAACCCTTTTGACCCCCTGCGATTACGCTTATGGTGCATATTATAATTTATACCCTCCGAATTGGAACTGTAAGATGGTTGCATTTGGTGTTTTCTTTTCAAACAGTGAATTTGAAGGTTGGTTCTTCAGATTCATAGCGAAACTCAGATGTAAAACGCCGAGGAATTAATCACCTCAAATATGGGGTTTTCCAGTCATACCCGGTTAACTTCGTCATCCATCATAAATATTTTTTTCCCCTCGAAATGGAGTCTCCCCCTTTAATGACGTTCAAGGAAAATCTACGACAACGTTTCTAAATCGGCTCTTCTAAATCCGTCACGCCAGACCTATTCGATTTATTGAGTAGGGCTGACGGTTTTCAAGTGACAGTTTTATTTTTTGCCTCTTCAATTTACTACAAGTCATTTTAATCCGTTTAAACGCAGTCTGAAATTAATCCGATCGGCGCTAAGAAAAAAAGGGGGTTTTAAAAAAAAATAAGAATTAAAGTAAACTGATACAAGTTGAACAAGTCCAAAACATCCAATGACGCATTGTTTTCAGAAGAAATTCGTTTAAAATTACGATTTAAGTGACATTTTACGTTAGGTTTTTGATGTATATACAGTTCTCTCAAACCCGGGTTTTTTTAAGATATTCAATTTTTTTTCCCCCAAAATGAAGGAGATTTTTTTTTGTCTCTCTTTCTGGTAGTATTTTATAATGGTTATGTTATGCATGTACAATTTGCCGTTCAAACTTAAATAACAAAAGCTTTATTCGGTGTCGTAACTTCTTTTCTGGCAACGTCGTATTTTGTATCTAACCTCATGGGGGAAAAATCGAATCATATAGGGTGTGTAGCAGTACTACAGTTTTGCGAATGTTCGATAGCACTCTACATTAATCGGTGACTCTACCATTTGAAACAAAGATTACGTATGCATATCAATTGAGCGGCTTTCTGCAGAAGAGGATCAATTATTTTTTTCCCGTTTATAGAAAAGAACCAATTGCTTTGGGTATCAAAATTTCTTATGTGATTGGATCTTTTCAGCAGACACAGAAAAATTATCCTTCTCCAGAAAACGGTCCGATTGAGAAGTATAACAATCGCTAACAGAAGTACTCGAATCAGTAACTTATGCTATACTGACGATTGAATCACCACCTGACAATGAATTGAAGGATGTCATTAGGTAACCAGTACGCACAAAACAGCACTAGTGTTACCATCAAAGGACTCGATTTTTCAGTGCGAAGCGTCCAATCAGACTATATTTCATTTGGTCCATTTACCCCCATGAAAAATATCGAACGATTTCATTTGGATTCGACCTTTTGCATGGATTCAAATGAACGAAATGCAACGTTACCAAGTTGCAAGCATCACCACCAACTGTTTTTGGATCCCGCAAAATAGATATCTTAGAGACCCGTATCCTATGGTAGCGTTCTAGAATTCAACCATTACTGCATCCGTGCAAAAAAGATTACATTATCCTGTGATACTGTATATCTATGTACATTGGAAAGTGCTGCTATTCATAATCTTTTCTGCATCGAGACAATAAAGGGATGAATTCTAGAACGGTACCCATGTTAGCCGAGCGACGCAAATGTTCAAGTATTCCCTGCGCCTGAGTGTGCGCAATACGCAAGAATTCAGTATTACGGTTCGTTCACACCGCGCACCGAGTTGGCGCGGCGCCATGTATTCGCATCGCGACATAGCATAACACGCATGTCACGTGACTCGGCTCACGCCGTTTAAAAGCTCGTAGGAAGCTGGTAAACCAGGTATCCTCGGAGAATCAGATGGATATACCGCTACTGGCTACTGCAGTACACGTTCCAATCAATTCCACCAACCAACATCCACGCGTAAAGCTCTCCAGTAGTAATTTTTCCTTTCGATATGCCAAGCCCATTGCCCGTGCCCTCAACTTGCCCGTTATCTACTACTGCGTTCGCGCAGTTTCTATTGTTTATTGACTGCACTACTGCAGTGGTGCTCTCGCAAGGTTTTGCTGTAGGCAAATGGACCTTCAACCCTGATGTAAAATGCTGCGAAAATTACGTTGAGATAAAAAAAAAAAAAAAAAAAAAATGTGAAACTCATCCTCCTTGCTGCACCGAGAAAAAATTCCTATCGTCGCAACAAGACGTCTGTTAGTACTTACCGTAACTAAAGGGACCGTAACGGACTTACGGTTTGGTTCGGTAACCGTAACTGGAGTTTTGGTTACAGTCAACGGAATTCCATTTATAGGTCCTGGAATGTCCGGTTAGGTAATTATTAAATGCAGACGTATTGTTACCGTAACAGGAAATATTATTGTAAATATTGGAAATTATTGTGAATTATTGTGAATATTGTAATTTTTGGAAATATTAATATTATTGTCAGTGTGAGAAAAACTATAGCTCAAAGTTCAGATGGACCAGTCATTTGAATTAAGCGTCCTCTTTCTGGCTTACTACGAAACGTAGAACTTTTTTGTTAGAATCACCATGTTCCTCGCGATAGAAATCCGCCAGAAAAAACCGGCTTTACTGTTTGAAAACTAATACAAGTCTTACCGTTCCAATTCGGAGGTGTTATACGTTCTTTCGTTTGGGATACGAAACGCGAGTAGTGCATACATACACGGGTGGTCCATCTGAACTTTAAGCTTATATTCCTCTGCGAGGAGTGAGTTTTGGACTTCCTAGTGGCCTCAAAATATTTCTGAAGTAGTTTTCAAATGTTCTGTAATGGGTCTCTTGCAAACTGTTGCTGCAGCTATAGAGATGAGGGTCTATTCTGGTGTATAGTCATTTTAAAACAACGTTGCGTTGGGAGCGCCAGAATTTTCAAAACTGACCCAAAAAATCGATTAACGGTTTCAAACAAAATTCCAGTATGGCAGTCAACTGAGCAGGTCACAACAGTGGCGTAGCCCGGATTTTTTCTAGGGGGGGCGAAAATTGTCACGGGAGGGGGGTTCCGATGATACTATTTTGGTCAAAATTTTTCTGAAAACGCAAAAAATGACATTTTTTTTTGGGCAAATTTTGGTGCCAAGGGAGGGGGGGGTTTCCCGACCCCTGGACCCCCCCCCCTCCTTGGCTACGCCCCTGGGTCACTATGAGAGAGTGCTATGTAATCGAAACTGTGATTCATCATAAAAAAAAGTGCAATTAGTTGGGACTCCCTCGTCTTGCAGTGGCGTAGCGTGCAATTTGACAACGTTGTGTTGTGTTCATTTAAACCCATGTGAGAGGTCGAATGCGAAGGTGTTAACCGAACACCCAAGATTTCGATCTTTTTCATGAGTTTAAATGGACGAACTGCAACGTTGCCTAATTGCACGCCACGCCACTATCATCGTGACCCGCTGACCCGCTCATTCGACCCCTAAATTAGATTTCTCTGAAACGCCTTTTTTTGGCCAATGAGTGGATTTTGAGACGTTTTGATGCTTTCATTGTATTTTCATGCTAATTCTCGTAGGTATTTAAACTTCATATCACTGCAGCAAAAGTTTGCAACAGACCCACTTTCAATTAGAGCCCTCTAGTTTTTGAAAGTTCTTCGTCGACTATACTCGATGCCTTCAATGCGCCTGGGCTGTACCAATCGTGAAATGTAGGGTATACGAAGAGAATAGGAAGCGAACGAACTCGGGAATGTTTGTAAATCTGACGATGACGCAAGAGCAATCGAATTAATTGGATTTGGATCTTTAAATCCAAGATCAGTCGGTCCGTGCTTGAACGTAATTATAAATAGCAACGATGACGATGTAATGATGAGGGTGAAGAAGTGAACTAAACGCAAGTGTCGTAAAAATAAGTTACTTCATCAGGGGAAAGAAAAATAAGAAGGAGAAGGAGAAAAAAGTGCAATCCCCTCATCATAAAAACCGATTTATTAAGAGCAAATACCAAGGTTTCGCAGCCGAATTAACGAGGTACGCGCGGCCGCCAATTCGCGCATTTCGGGATCCGTCATTTTTGCTACTTTTTTCCATTCGTATATATTAGAGCCATTAGAGGGATGGTTTTCTTTGCCAAGAGCAAATGAATAAGTAATCTTAGTAATTCAGTAATTATTTTAAAAGGAGGACTTTCAGAACGGGGTATTTTTATCGCTTTATAATTCTGCTAAAAAAAATTTACCATGCAACCTGAATGGTTGGAAAAATATATAGTCCAAAATTATGGACAGTTTTCTGTTTTACTCAACATTTAAAAAATTACAGTATACTTCAGTAATTTTAGTCGGAGAATAGAGTGAAATCAGAGAACAAAAATGTGACGTCTGTCACAGACTTTTTTTTAGCAATAAATCTAATAGTGTATAAATATTTTTTCAAGGATATTGCTGTGAAATGGTTCTGATTACCTTTCATAGGTAAACATCTATGATTTTTAGGCTCTAAAAAAATAGCGTTACAGATATGATATTCTTTAAAATAATGGTTGTGATGATATTGTAAAATTATGTCAAAAAAACGGCGGAGCATTGACAAGTTCTAAAATCCGATTAATACACACTTAGGAATAACAGCCTTTAAATAATGAGGTCGAATGGTGACATTGAGCACACGTTACAGTGGGGTAAGTAATTTTTCACACCCTCCATACCGAGAACGGAGACCCAGTCAAAGCCACTGTCACAGTGTCACTATAATTGTAATTATAAAACTCTGGCAGACACGGCAATGCGATTAATTTAATCATTCCTGATTAAAAATCTTGCAATTTCTGAACTGAAATTCTACGTTTGCAAAGGCTATATTTCAATGCCACAAATTCCATCAAAATAACCATAAGATACTCTCGAAGTTGTAGGACATTCTGTTCAGTTGCGTAGCTCTATGTCAGCCTATTTGCGGCAGAATCTCTTGTCATTTCAATCGTATATTCGGCGATTTCAAGTCAATTTTTCGGAATGAAAAAATGATCGCCTTTACAACCAGACTTTCTGTTCTGTTATAGTTTGATTCCTATTCGGGAATTATTTAATTATTTGCACAGTCGTATGCACGCGAGACATTTTTACTTTTTTTCCTGGTGTTGAAGGTCAGTGAAACTTCCTACAGTAATGAAGAAAGTTCGAGGATAGGTCCTCACCAGAACGGAATGTCTCTGCAGATGACATTTTAAAAGATCGACAGTGTTTTACACTGTCGATCTTTTAAATTTTACATTTACTCACCTATATTATCTCTACCTTAATTAGGAATGTCTCCTAATCCGGTCATTATAGTCCCGTTTCTTTTAGATGCTCTCTTTTTCTCGACGTTTCCTATTTTCTCTCGTAATTCATGTTGGTGTCGTTGGTCCATTAATGAATTATGGAGAAGAAATGTACTAATTAACTAATGATGCTATCGGTTAAGATTCAGTTCAACTCTGTAATAAGTTTCCCATCAACCGTCCGTTGAAATACCTACTTACAAAATTCTGTTCGAATGGTCATTAAAAAAAAATCAAAATTAGGATCATTAAACCTATCAATCAACGAAGACTCCCTAATATTAATGTGAGAGTGAACTACTTTTAGTGTGTAGAAATATCTAGATCATGTTTTGCGCAAAGTGGCAACTCAGGTTTGCTAAACGCAAATTTGCCCATTAACGATCTTGAGATATTCGCGTTTTAATTTGCGGGATCACGCTTTTTTTCCGTTCCAGCGCATTGTTGCCAAATGCGTGGTTTCCAATCCATTTTTTCATAAGTAATCATTATTATTTTCAGACATTTTTTGGGGGGTACTATTATTATTAACCGCACCACCTCCAATCCAAAAACGACCTTTTCCTCATTTGTTTATAATGTGTTCATAACGCAAATTGGAGGAAAGAAAACGTAAAATCTCTTAATCTGTGAAAAATTTCCTCCTGTCAACAACCTCCATTTTAATTTTCAAATTTTTAAAACTTATAGTAATCCTCCAGCGCAGCGGCTCAAATTAGTGTCATTTACGAAGTATTTGATTTTTACCATGTATGTAAAACTCTTGAACAAGGATATCTAAAATCTCGAAAAATAAACTTTTTTTAATGATTCATACGTTATTCCTGCGTGTCGGTCACAATTGTCAAAGACTTGTAAGTTGATAGCAGCTTGATTTATAATGTAAAAGTAACAATTAAAGACGAATAGCAATAACGAGAGTATAACGTATAACATAAGAAATTATTCAAGAATAATATTCACCTTAATGTGAAACTGAACTATAAGAGAGTAGCGGTGTTACACTATTACGTGTGCTGTGCATCATGTACATACTTAAGAGGAACGTTTTTTCGGTGGAGCCCTTCAACTATTTTGAGATACTACTTAATTTTCAAGCCAATTTGAACTGAAGCACCCGCGAAACTAAAGATGAGAATTGTTTCAACTTTGAATCCCTCCTCCCTGCTTTGGAAAGAGAGCAAGAACCTCGAACCAGATTACTCAAATTGTGTAAAAACGACTTTTTGAAATTTTCTTTTCTTCTCCTTTTCTCGCTTGCTCTGAATGTTTTATGTTGGATTGCCCAACCAACACAGACTCCCACTCTGACAGATACGTGAAAAATCTTGTAATTAGCAAGAATTTGGCGAGCAAACAAATGTTCGGGTCCTTTTTCGTAACACTAGGCATACTGGTTACATAAATCGAGATGAAAATAAAATAACGAGAATCAAGCAAATCTTTCCCCGGCTCACTGGAACGAATGTTTGTTTGGTGCAAAGGAATGTTCGTGTCTCTCTTTTTCTACATGAAATATCACGCCCAGATTCGAAAGCTAAAAAGGAATCGTTGTTTTATCGGAAAAACACCATTGATCAAACTTGTCTTCCACTGAAACCTATAAAACTGGTTTTATTTGTCCGAAATCGATTATTTGACTTGTTATTATACCGCGCTATGGATATTCCGTTGTGGTGGTCAGAGAGTTTACAAGTTAATTAATTTTAAGATCAAATGATAATCAGTTCTTTGCCCGCCAGTGTTGCTCAATCTTATGGGGGTGGGGGCTAAAATTGCTCATTCATTAAAAAAAATTAAATTCGAGACTAAAAAAACACACGGGAAAAAAATAGACAACGAAAGGTCCCTTGTCAAAACCCATTTATGCCTAACTTTGTAAGTCAAAAACAATTCCCATAAATAAATTAGGGATAGATAGGGTCCAGTTGGGATTTGCTCGTGAGCCATTCTTCCAGAAAAGTCCTAAATTAAGAATGGAAAGAAGTAAAAGGTCTCGAAAGTAAAAGTTGGTGCGAATACTGCGAATTCGAAATTTCGAGCCGTTATTTGTTGAAAAGTTGGCAATCAAAAAAGCAGAACGTCGTCTGACTTAGAGCGTTGTTGCTTATATGTTTCAGGAGCACTACTTTCGGATATACTGTCAGAATTAAAACGATTGTGTAAATTTATATTATTTATCATTTCCTGTAAAGTTAATTTTTCATTTGTTTCGTTAATTTTTAAAATGGTCGACTGAAAATTCTATTTAGATTTATTTAAGTGACTTATTTTCCCATTGTTCTTGTTTTAGGTCCAGCAAAGCGCAATCATGTGGGGATTTAATTCAGACTTCGAGTCCCGACGAATAAGTTACTGCCACACCTAATAGAACTTTTGAAAAATTCGTGAATTGATTTTTTAATTTGTTTTTTCTTTCGAAAAAAATCTTGAAGTTATAGTATCGTCCAAAGTATCTCGCATTTCTCGCAATCATTTTCTATTCGTCACAAGGAAGTTTGGTGGATATTCCGTTGTTACTGTTTACGTGCGTGCTCACGCAGCGGTACATTTTATTGTTTTTACTTATTCTTTCATTCAGGTTTTAGAATCGTTTATTTTTTTATGGATTTTAGTTAAATTCGAGTGATTCATGTAAAACTTCCGCTTTTATTTTTATACTTTTCTAGCATATTTTTAATGATATTGAACAGTTTGAAATTTTATTACATTCCATTGGCTTTAGGCCGAAGTTATTAGTCTTTTTCCGATCTATCACACGGTGTGTGCCAAAAGTTCCGAAATGTTAATGTTTAGTAACCTCAAATTCAGAACAGGTCAAATTGATTTCCAGAAATTTTCTCATCAATTCACAATTCTCATTTTTAATTGAACGGATTTCGAATAATTTTAGAAAAAAAATTGTAAAAGTTTTACTTGTGATAGCTTCGCAATTTTAGATTCTGGATTCCATTGAATGTTATTTTAAAGCAGATCCTAGTTTTATTCGGCTACTCAATCCATCAATTCTTTCTCTTTTTTTGCATGAATTTCTTCATGTTTGTTTCACTCTGTGTGTTAAAATCTACCTTGTCTAGAAATTCTAATACAAAAAACACCGAAAATGAATCTCTCGTTGAAAAACAAGTGGATTATTGTTTATAAGTCAGTTGCGTAGCGTGCAATCTGGCAACGTTGCAATGGCTCTTTATAAATCTATGGTAAAGATCGAATTGTTGGGTGCATCTTAAACTCCCTCACTTTTGAGCTTTTTCAAGGATATTAGGTTATCCAGATTGCACGCCGCGCTACTGCTGTAACTAGAAATTTTTTATCTCTACCTTGTTAAAATTAATTAAATGTATATTTTTGTTCGTATTTACCCTTGAAATATTTTATGTAATTAAAGTTCCGTTAAGTTAAAAGTAATAAATTTTGTTTTTTGTGAAAAAATCTTGGAATACCTACCCTATTTTACCTCCCCGGAGGTATCAAAATTTGGAAGCTAGTGAAAGCTGAATTTGTTTTCGAAATTTTGCTATCAATAACTAATTGGCAATTGCCGTGTCGATTTGGGAATTCGGTTTAAGAAATGGCGAATTTGATCAATATCTCAAAGACAACTATTTACTAGGTACATATATATGTGTATGCAGACTATTACAAATTCAAAAAGACATCTTTGTGGCGCTGCTAATTTTGTTTGTGATTCCATGAGCCAAACCCCCATCGAAATCGGCTCAGTTTATGAAGTCAAAATGACTAAAATCGATTTCTTTCCGTTCTAGCAAGTAAACGCGGGCAAAAAAGACCGGTAGAATTTACCATCTGCATAGCTGATTTTGGTGTCTGGGTGAATTTCACCATAGTGTGGTAAATGCTACTAACCTTGTGGTAAATTAAGTTAACCTGTCGGTACATTTTACCATAATATAGTAACATTTACCATACTTTCTGACAGACTCCAAAATCAGCTATGCATATGGTAATTTCTACCGGTCTTTTCGTCTGTAAAGAGCCGCCAATATTCCGCAGCTCTGCGTTTGTTTTCTACTTTTACACTGGGTTTTAATCATTTTGACTTCACTCTTGGGCCAATTTTGATCAATCCTACAAAAAGTTAGCTATACATTGTGGATACCTTGCTATCGTAAATTTGCAAAGTTTGCATGATATATATCTTGTTAAAAATTCTCCCGAGTTATTGACCTGTGGCGCCGTCTCTTATCGTGAATTCACAATTTGACTCGGCATAGACTGTTTTAGTGAAGGGCGGACTTTTAATTCATTTTTTTTTTTCAATTAAATAAACACTACAGTGTACCTATACATACAGGGTGTCCGGTAAGTCCCGGAACGGCTGCGCCATTTCTTTATTTACGCAGATAATAAAACCAAACTTTGGGAATATTCCTAGATAAATAAAAACTACTTTTTGGGGGGTCAAAATTTTGGTCGCCCCTTCCGGGGGGCGGGGGCGCCTCTAACTTTTTTTTTTCAAACGGCAACCCCTATCTTGTGATACCTCATTCGAAAGAAGGTAAAAAACTGAGCATTTTGGCGCAAACCGCATGTCGATATCTCTTTTAGTATTCGAGATATCAAACTTCAAAATCTATGGAAACCCATTTTAAAAAAATCATAACTCTTATTCAGAAAGTAGATATTTAAAAAACTAGGGGTCTAAACTACTCTACATAACAAGCTCTTTCCAGGAAAAAACACCTCTGCCCAAAAAAATTAACTTACAGTCATTGTTTTTTTTCCCGCCAACATTTTTTAAAACATTTTGGCGGGGAAAAAAAAACAATAACTGTAAGTTAATTTTTTTGGGCAGAGGTGTTTTTCCCTGGAAAGAGCTTGTTATGTAGAGTAGTTTAGACCCCTAGTTTTTTAAATAGCGACTTTCTGAATAAGGGTTATGATTTTTTTAAAATGGGTTTCCATAGATTTTGAAGTTCGATATCTCGAATACTAAAAGAGATATCGACATGCGGTTTGCGCCAAAATGCTCAGTTTTTACCCTCTTTCGAATGAGGTATCACAAGATAGGGGTTGCCATTTGAAAAAAAAAGTTAGGGGCGCCCCCGCCCCCCGGAAGGGGCGACCAAAATTTTGACCCCCCCAAAAAGTAGTTTTTATTTATCTAGGAACATTCCCAAAGTTTGGTTTTTTTATCTGCGTAAATAAAGAAATGGCGCAGCCGTTCCGGGACTTACCGGACACCCGGTATAAACTGGTGTGATGATACACACTCCTAAATGAAGCATCAAAATATATAAAACAGAAATTAGATGTATGGTATACTATACTATTGTCTTTTTGATTTTTAAAACTGATCTACAAATAGGGAGATTTGGGAGATTCCAAAGAAGAAGAGATGAAAAAGGAAGGAAAGTTGTAGATGACGCCTGCTCCAAAAAAAATAAAAAAAAAAACAGTCCAGGAATCCGATGGGCTTCGATGCTTTTTTTTAAAACTTGAAACTGGCATCCAATTGGTCAATTTTGATTTACCCGCTTCTACATACAGCTACAAAGTCTACTTTATTTATTTATTTGTTTATTTATTTAATTTTGCACATGAGAGCCAATAGCTTGAAATATACGTCAGGAAAAAGAATAAAAAAAAAAAAAAAAACTAAACAGATAAGTACAAAATAATAATGATGGTTCTTAAAATTAAATTAAGTTTTAAGTATATTTTAAGTATATTTTAAGTTACAAGTACTTTAACAAGTGACAATGCACGAGCAGGCCTGATTTTTATAGTAATGAGGTACTTACTACACTGAAATAAAAGATTACCAGATGCATGACAGTATGTGAACCTATGTAAGGGATACTACAATTAATTACCATAATTCTAGTGTTTGTACCATAGTTCTCAAAAATTTTAAGGAAATTCTGGTTCTATGACCATATTCTGGTATTAAAACCAGAATTTTCTGGTCAAAGTACTAGACTTTCAGTCGTTCAAATATCTTTGTACTTCCGGTAATACGACTAGAAACTGGTATTATGACTATCGCTTTTTTTCAGTGTATCGGAGACGAAGATGTCTGGTCATGGTAGGCAATACGCAACGCAAGGGTGCTTTGCATATCGCATGCACTACTACTGGGTAGTTATCTGTGTCCCCGTTCCCGTTAGTGATTATTTTCCGACTTTCCTCTCTCGATATGTTCATTGCAAGTCGGTTCGCACACGTTTCGTAACATATGGGAAATCCACTTTTCTCTCCATCTCTCCTACGTCTCTCTCTCTCTACCGGTTTTACTGATTGTTGTCAACGTCATTTCTCATCATCTATATGTAAATATACTTGCATCTCTTGACTGGTTGAGGACGGAGTGAATTCCGAAACCAATGGTAAAAAGTCATGCGCCTGCATATAGCGGAGCAGTATGTTGCCATGTTGCCAACAATTTAGGGTAAAAAGATCGTACTTTTCTCATTTCAATACAATATATGTATGATGAACGGATTTTCAGTACGAAGAGGTGTGGCAACGGTGCTCAAGAGTATTCGGGTCGTTGTATTTACATAACCAAGGCTTAAGCTTTTGTTTTCTCACCGCCGTGAAAACAATCCGCTCTTTGTCCATCCATACATCACGGTGTTGTCAAAGTTGGTTCATAACTTTCCTTTTTACAATCAGAGTGGATGGAGCAAATTTTCTCGTAGGCTTTAGTTTGTTTCAACCTTTCACCCTTGAAAACAAAGACAAAAAACAAACAAAGAAGAAAAAGCATCGATTTATTAACCTTCATATTTCATCCCCCCTTCCTCCCCCTTCTTTTCCCCCTGTATGGGTCGAACGGGGCGGGCGATCGCCCCCCCCCCCCCTGTATCCGCCAATGGAACGCAGATATAGCCTCAACCAGTGGTTAACGTTTGGAAAAACTGGAGGTATGCAACACTCAACTTTTCCACGTCTGCCCGGTAGTTGCATATGGAGTCTTTGTTTTTTAGAATGTGAATCATTTGTGCCGCAGCTCTAGCCGCTAGCGTTGTATTAAGCGTTCCAATACAACGTATTCGTATTGTGCTAAGCTTATTCCGATCGATTTGCTAGAGAAACACTAATATACTTCAGTATGAAGGGGTGAAGTAACTACATCCTATCTGTAGGCTGATTCTCCTTGACTATCTCGTACGAGACGACACGAGATAGGCGTGATAAACGACTCTATCTCATGCAAAGAGATAGGACGAGGCGACTCGGAGTGCGGAGTCATCTCGTCTCGTCTTGTCTTGGGAATGAACCCTCTGATTACGTGATGAAATTGCGACCTGATTTTTTGCCGTTTTCAATACCAAAGGTCGAATTCTCTGGTCATCGTCGATCCGTATTGATCCGAAATTTTTCGCGAGTTTCAATGAATCAAATGCAACGTTACTTTACTACGCTATACCACTGCTATAGGGTGACTATGCCCTATGGTCATTGGTCATAGTCGAACCCTTATTATTTTAGGCTTAAATAAAATTTTAATTTGTCAAAAAAGGGATCAAAAATCGGTGAAAAACTTTCTCATTGTATGAATAATTCTTGCTAAAACCATTCAGGTCTATAATCTGACTCATTTCACAAGCTTTAAAACTGTAACAGTAAAAGCCATTGATTAGTTTTTCACAACCCGGCATAAAATTAATCGCCCAGTTTGATCCCAGGACGTTTTTAGGACCAAACTGGGCGATTTATTTTTTGCCGGGACTTTATTTGTTTTGTTCTCAATCCTTAATCTTAAATTTTGTTCATACAAGACAATGTTCGGAAAGTTCAATGGTCCGTCCCAGTGTCCGTCGCTTCAATTGTCTCCGTTTACTTAGCCATTGAAAACCCCCGACTGTCACTCTCTCCCTATCTTCAGAGTCCAACCGCAAAGTTTCAAGTCGGAGCCGAGTCTTTTGTCGGGAGATCCATTTGCAGTGCTTTGACCGTCTGCGCCTGTGTTGTGGCCAAATAAAGGAGAATGCATCGCCTTATTTGGTGACTCTCCAACTAGACGCATTTTGTGGGTGATTAAGGCTCGCAGAGAAATTCTCTGCATTGGTCTCTCAGCAGAATCGCATCCAGAATAGAAACTCTTGGCAGGTTTTGAATGATAAATTAGGCCACGGAACAAGAATAAAACTCCCACTCGCGCCTCTATTTTCAAACACTCTGATTTATATTTTTACTGAAAAACTAAGTGATCTTAATAAAATGCCAGCAGGCCGATCATTAAACCATCGCCATCGTTAAACCTATAATTATAGCCCATTGCATCTATGCATAAAAGAAAGAAAAAACACTTTGGTAGCGATGACAAAACCTTTTGTAGAAAAATGACCCTGCGGAAGATTTTAGTTGAGCCAACCATTTTGGTCTGCCCAGCAAAATCTCTCCAGTCACGCGTATTTAAAACCTTTAGTCAGCTCATCCTGACATCCTGATTTCTTTTAGAAACAAAAAAAAAAAATGTTTAGCCACTTGGCCTTGTGATTTGGCTCATTTCAAAATTTCGGCTCTCATGGAAAATTCAAACAGCAAAAACTGTGTTTTCCCCCAAAATTTGCCTGGATTGTAAGAGAAAAATGGGCATCCAAGGATCTTGATGGTCAGCGTTATCCGGGATCAAGCGCATGAGAAGCAAAGAGAAAAAGGTCATCAGTTTTTTGCCTGCTCAGCCCCCCCCCCCCCCAGAAAAAAGTTCTAGTTCCGGCTACAGAGAAAATGATCAATCGGTATCGGTAGTTATAGCCACTGTATCGGTGAATATTACTGTAGAATAAGCTATCAGGCAAACTTCAAGCCTTCGACGATCAAAAAAAAACCTTTCAGAAAAAGTGAAATGTATAAAATCTTTGGGTATACATGGTGAGTGGTGATACTATGTGTTTTTATGAAAAGAGAAAGTTTCGTTTCTCCCTGATGTTTTATCATTTCCTTTAAACGAGTGATAAGTAACAACTTTTAATTTAGTGTCTCTTGGAATCCGTGTCCAGATCCATGCACCAATTTCTCTCTCTCTCTCCTCTCTCTCTCTCTCTCTCTCTCTCTCTCTCTCTCTCTCTCTCTCTCTCTCTCTCTCCCTCCCTCTCTCTTTTATTCCCTTTGAACGCTTGCGATAGTAAAAGACGGATGTAAGGTCTAAAGTCACACGATGGCACCCTCTGATATCCTTTTCCAACACATGTGTACAAATGAGAAGATAGAGAGAAAGAGGATTTTTGTATCCGCCTATGATCACTGCGGAAAGAAAGAAGCGTCGTTTCTCTGTCGTTTTACTTTCTTTTATCGGGTCATTAAAGATCCTCGGCCAAAAGTGTGCGATCGCTTGTTTAGTTAACTAGCATTCACGCCAGATAAGTAGTTAAAAATAATAATGGTTGCTTTAATTATTTAGACCGTAATCAGCTGATTGCTGAATGGACCTCTAAGTAATTTGATCTAAAATCCTAATTAGGCGTAGGAGTCGGTGGCGTGCAAATGGCTTGCAGTTTGGCAACATTTCATTTTGTCCGTAAAAACCCACGCGAAAGGTCGAATTCAAGGATGCTCGCCACATGTATCTATTGCCTAGCCTGAGATTTTTTACGGGTTTCAATGAACGAAATTAAACGTTGCCAAATTGCATACTTCGCCACTGCATGTTTATGCAAAGATTCGAGGAATCGAAAGAGAGTCAACTAAACATTAACCCCTTATGGACCCCCGAGTAAACTCGTTTTTCTCTTCTACCCTATTTCACATTGCTTCTGCCTTCATTCCGGAAAAACACGACTATCGATAAAAACACTTACAAGATAAGGTTTCTTCGAAGCTCCTTCAATTCTTCTAATAGGCAATTCCAACTCCCCCGAGTACGAACAGTTAACTACCTCCCCTATTTAAACGGAGGACTAGCGTTCTTTCGAACTAACCTGGCTCTCAGAGGGTTAAGGGGACGTTAAGGCGTAGTAAAGCAGCATAGATCTATATTCTATGCTCTCTCATGATACGCATTATTTATATAAAAAAAAAAAAAAAAAAAAAAAAAAAAAAAAAAAAAAAAAAAAAGTATTGAGCGAAAATTTAGGCTTTGTGGGGCTTTGTACTGAAAGGCTGAACTTATCTTTAGGTAAAAAATTAAAGGCTGCTAGATCTACTCTCTGTAGGGCTATGCATATTTCTGCAGGATATTTCTGAGCGTAGATCCACGACCCTTGGACCAATGCACTGGATCCTTTTATTTTTATATAAAAGAAAGAACGAGGTATTTCACGCTAATCCATTTTTATTTTAATTTACCCACATTTTTTGTTACACTATGGATATCTTTCACATTCGTACTGTTGTACAAAAAACTAAACTTCATTTGCGCCAATTTCTCAGTCCTTTCGAAACACACTCCTACAAGTATGAATTTCTTTATTACTTTGGACTCGTCCCACGGGTGCAGAACCTTGGAGTAATCTCTATCAAGTATGTTCCTCAGCGGATCTTGATCGCAGTGCAAGTATTTCGTCCCGATTATTAAACCAGTCGCATCGTTGCTGGCATCTAATTTTTTGCTATCTTTTGTCTTTTGGAGGGCAACGATGTTCGATCGGGTTACGTTGTCCCGCTTAACGTCCAACGACGCATAATACGTACCGTAATGACTTAAAAACGACGCTAAAGGCGATGCCAAATCTACCTCATTCTGAGGCAACGACGGGGCGTTTGCGAATAATTTCACCACACTCTCGGCGAAAGACTGACAGCTAGATTTAGTGTTTTTCAGCGAAATTGCGGCTATCGCGAACGCTTCGCTAGCCTCCTCGCTCGTCTTAAATTTCAGCCTCCATGATTCCGCAAGGAACTCGCTGAAAATATGTCGAATCTCCGTGTTTGGAACTGTTAAAAGTCCGTGGAAATCCGTCCTATCTTTGAGCGTGAAATAACCTAGTTCGAGCAAAAGTTCTTCGATAGTGTATCCACCATGGATGGGTGATGGCGGAGTGATAGATGTGGTTGATGAAGGTGGTGTCAGTAATGATTTTATCCGCATGATGTCGTCTAAGTCGAGGTCCTCGTAAGGTGACAGAAATTTCGAGTTGCCTGCCATTACACTGTCGGCCGTTTCTCGGACCGAGTCCAAATGAACGACTAAATCCAAGAACTGCTTATACTCTCGCGTCATGAATTGTGATTTAGGCCAGTAGACTCTGTCCTCGCGGAGTTTGAGGAACGTCGACACTGAATAAGGGTTGCATACCCTCTCTTGACTTTTTCCTATGACGTATCCGTTGCAAAACCGCAACACTTCAGCTGCTAAATTGACGTTCTTGTCGTTGAAACTATTGACTAGAACCTGGATCTCCTTCTCGGTGTGACCGAAGAATCGCGCTATGTGTTCATCTCTGTTGTGTTGGTAGTGGACTATGTTGTCTGGACAGTAGAATTTTGCGAGCTTCGTGTTGCCCGTCAGAAAAGCGTGGTGGATGTAATCGTTGTCTTTTAAGAGGGCAGAAATGAACTCTCGCAGAACGACGAGAATCTCCTTCTCTCGAGAGGAACCACCTATCAGAAAATGAGAAACACATTTGGCGCTGTTATTATCACGTTTTAAACTGTGTTAAATTAAATGGCTACGCTATTAATTTGACCGGCGCGGCTGGCGCACAAAGGCTCGAAAGTAAGATGGAATATTTTGAGCTTCGCGTTATAGTGACGAAAATCAAAATTGGCATCATTGGAAAGTCAAATTAACTGAAAATCTTGAATGAAACCATACTTTCGCAACTTGAAATATGTATTTTTGCCACAACTGTATATGGTACATCGATTCTGATGAGAAAAATAGCCATTCGCACATTGAAAACTTTTTAAATTTTCTCGATAACTCAGGAACTTATTTGCCCATTACAAAGCACTATTAAAAAAAAAAAACAAAACAAAACAAAAACGAAATATTTACCTCAGAAACCAACGCATCCGCAACGGATCCGGCAACGCTGAATTTTTTTGATTAAAATCCAAGTAAAATATCGATTCGAGGGAGTGTGCTGTGCACCTCCAATATTTCGACCTTTTCCATGGGTTTAAACGGTAAAACTGCAACTTTGCCAGATTGCTCACGAAGCCACTGATTGAAATTTTTACGAGGCATGACTTAAACACTTTCTAAGTTTAAAATTATCTGAGTTTCGATTCCAGTGTGCGACGTTGAATAGTGATAAGCTCAATTAATTGATAAATGTACAAGGTAAAACATTACACCCATCCCCCTTCCGCAGGCATCGTTGATAAATAGAGCAAACACTTCTCATCGATAACTCTGAGGGACTTTTGTGGGATTATGTACTCGTTTTGCGTATTTTTAGGAACATTATAAAAATCAGATTCAATTTACCAAAAAAAAAAAAAAAAAAAAAAAAACCTCAGCTTGAATTTTTACTTCCATCTCATTGATCCAGTTTTAAAATTATGTTATATTCGTCGATTGTTCACATATTGCGTCGAATCAGCCCATGAAACTGTCAAAACTTTTGCCAAGAGTCTTGAATCTTTCACAAAAATTTATATTTTTCTCTCTGTTTACCTAGTATGTATGGAGGGGCTATCACGTGACTTTGGCCCCGGTCTATGTCCTATTCTAATTTGTGCAATCAAATTCAAACAGAGAGAAGGGAAATTTCCTGAATACGCCCCTGCTAGTGTGGTCAAAGATACCGAGAGAGGCAGTGGTGCACCGAAGGGGGTGGTTTTAGGGTCAACCCCCCCCCCCCCCCAAGCATCAAAATGTTGCCCTAAAAGAGGTCATCTTCGGCTAAAATTGCTTTCAAAACCCCCCCTGAGGCCTCAGAAAATGGAAAAATTGCTATGAAACCCCCACCAAACTAAAGTTCTCGGTGCGCCGCTGGAGAGAGGATATGCAAAATAACAATACTTGATAAACCTTTGGCTAAAAATACCTTGCAGGTTCATATTGACCTCCTTTTATTCTCAGAAGAGCCTCACCTGATATTTTCGGGCCTTCCACCTTCCCTCTAAAAAATTGATTCAATTGAGAAAAAAAATCAAAGCTCCTAGTGCAATTGCGAACTTTTAATTTCCCTATGAAATTAAAGTCTGGTTTGTGAAGTCTCCATTCCGACAAAATTTATGTGCCAACCCAGAAAATTGAGAGAGTTGGTACAAACGACAATATTGTTTACTTTTCTCAACTCATACCATTGACTGCTTAAAATCTACAGACTTTAATTCATGGTAAAAACAATATCATTGACTGCCCCAAAATCTACAGACTTTAATTCCTGGTAAAACCAATCGTGACATCAGCAGATTTAGATTATGTTCTAAGATTCCTACTTCGCAGTAATTATTTTACCCACTTTATAAAAATTGATGGAGCTCATTTGCAAAAAGTTACCCTCAATTTAAATGACCGAGATGACCTCGATTAATATTAGTTCAATCAAGGGCCACGGGCACATCAATCATTAATTATTTAACTCATCGCACAGGAAGGTAATTGTAATTAATTGAGAAGTCCGCGGAAAGAACTTGATAAGCCAACTGCCTTGTTGCACTAATTTTGCACAACTACTTCTTCCTTGGTTTTTTGTTTTTTGTTTTTTGTTTTTTTTTTCTTTTTTTGTTTTTTTCTTTTTTTTTTACAGAAAGATAGGATGTAATCGAAAAATTTACTTCACTGAAAAAATTACTGTCTGAACTAGAAATATTTACTGTAAAATATTATGTCAAATGCTTTCCTGCGGGCCGATCATTTACTTTCAAAAGTCATCGTTATAGCCCTTTTTATCGAGCGAATTGCATTATAACGATATCGATCGATCATTTACTTTGCAATCCCATCGCTATACCGTTTTAAACGATTCGATCGTTAACTCCTTATCGACTGATCATTTACCTACTCGAGCATCGTTATACCACCTCAAATCGATCGTTCTATAAAGGTAGCTCTTGAGCTACCTTTATAAGTTATCGATCGAAAAAACTGACAGAATATAATCGGAAAAACATCCCAATTACACTCATGAACTCGCGCAATGCTAATAAAGAATAAGAAGTCAGTTTCTGATGCCACCGCTAAATTCATTTGAGTCTTTTTTAATATTCCCGCTTTTCCACTGCACAATTAATTTGCGTTGTTTATTCAGAGATGGCGCTGGGACCGGCTAAACGCGTCGGCGGAGAAGGGGGCCGGTAGAGTCTCAGCTGATCGCGTAAACAGCGAACGGAGTAAACAACCGGACTTCAAGTGACAAATAATTCTTTTCTTTCTGTGTTCTTCAGAGAAGTAATTCATTTCAAATTATAATATGTGTGAAATAACATCCGTGTTTTTATTTCAGTCCCTCCGCTATTAGTTTATCCCCGGGCCACCAACTTACGTGTTGATTTCAATACTTAATTCGGGCGAATTTGCCCAAGTGCCTCGGCGTGTTCGTTACCCAAAATACTTTTTCTCATGCCACTCACAACATTCGACGGAAATTGAACTATCTAGGAAGCTCACATCAGCATTCCTGCGGTTAGAAAAAGTGTCCGTAATTTAGATGGTTTCAGACGGATTCTGTGCTAGTTGTGTCAGTGCTCACATCATGTAATATTTTAAAGTCTCCACTTCTCAGTGATTTTCGTGCAATCTGTGGCTCTTCTTACAAGCATTTTTTCACACCCCTACGGTGTATAGTTGGGTCTTAAAGTACCTATACTCTAGTCTCATTCTCATTGCATCCTTAACATGTTTACCTTTGATTTAATTGTCCTGAGACAAAGTTTGTGTAGGTAGTGTTGTTTGCAGTAATGCCAGTGAAACCTAAAATGACAGAAACATTTTCAGTTCCCATTTCAATCTGTGGCTGGTTGTGAGTCTTTTCTGACATCTCAAGTGTGTTGTCCTAATCTTTATTTGTCGCTTGAGTCTAAGAAAAGTTTTTCAGCAGTCGCAGCATCCATCGGTAACACTTCTATCTGAATTAGCAGAGCGTTTGTAACGATTGTGAAGGTAAGTGAGAGGTAAGTACCTTTCTTTGGTGTCCTCATTAGATTATAACTGTGTACTTTACCTGCAAATCATCTCTCTCAAACCTCTTTTAACAAGCAGACCATTTTCAAAGCATCAGCTGTGGGAGTTTATCGGACCAAAATTAAATCGGTTAGGCAGGTACATTTAACGCGATGTCAGACTCAAAGCAATTTTGGTTTCCAAATACTGATTATTTCTTTGATTAATCTGTAATCTCTTCATATTCCACTCAACCTACTCTCATTTACTTGAGTACTGACCTGCCTCCTTGAGAAAGCTGTGTAACTATGATTTTTTAGGCGGTAGGTAGGGGTCATTTCACGAGAGTTGGCTGATGACAGACTGCCTTATTTACTATGTGTAATCGAGTTTTGTTTTTGTAAAGACTTCTAATACTATCTTTTATGAGTAGCTATAGAATTATTAGAAGTCTTTGTGTTTTTAAGCTCTAATCTTCATGCTCAAGCGTACCAACAGTGCGGGAAAACCCCGACCTGTCATCTGCCATCTTTCGTGAAAAGACCCTACCTACCTACCTTTGAATTTTAATAACTTAAGCTCAAATTAGGTACATTTAAAGACATGATGAAATGTTTCATCGGCAGTAGTTTTTCCTTCTCCCACTTGCAAGTATTTTTTACTGTGTTCTTTGCTGAATAAATTACACTTTATAGCTTTCTAGTAGATGTTCCTTGAAAAGTTACCAATATAGCTAAGGCTGTGGTAAACTGTATTTATTTTTCATTGATGTTTTGAGTTTTTACAATTTTAATTTTGAAGGAATAAGCCAAGAGCAATAGTTTTTCATTAATTCTAATGGAAGAAAGCAAGAATGCAGTAACGCTTTAGATAAGTGAAGAATGACTGGAAGAATTGTCATAATAATTGTAAGGCAAAAGTAGAGAGACTGTAAAATCGTCTTAATTCTTGCTCCTGCAATGATTGATTTCCTTTTTGCAGATTTTAATTTTTTCTCAATCTGCAGTTACCATTTTGTCTACTCTAGCAAGTAAGTAGATATCTGCAGAAGACTCTTTTTCGCTCTAGACTTCCTTAGAAATTATAAGTTTGAAAAACAAGAATGGCCCCTAGGAGACTTCTTACCTTAGGAAAATTTTAAGGGATGCATTTAAATGAATGCTATGAGGCTTTCACTTACAACCAAAAAACCCAGTAAAGATAGTCGGTCAGTCTGTTAGATAATAGAACCAACCGAAAAAACATTTTGTCATTTCAAGAGATCACAAAGGAATGAAATAAGAAAAGCTTAATTTTACACCAACTCTGAAAGAGAAAAGGATTGAGAGGAAGAAAGTAAGGAAGCAAAAAGTATTGCTTCTTTCAGAACACTCTCTGAGAGCCATGTGAGATATACCTTCATGATAAGAAAGTTCTGATGCACAGGCACCGAACGAATCACAGATCCGACTTTTATAGGAAGGCAGGAGACAACTTCAGTCACTTAGAGTAGAATAGAAATGACAAAATTTTTATTTTGGTTGGTTCTATTATCTAACAGACTGACCGGCTATCCTGACTGGGTTTTTTGGTTGTAAGTGAAAACCTCATAGCATTCCTTTATGCATCCCTTGAAATTTTCATAAGGTAAGAAGTCTCCTAGGGGCCATTCTTGTTTTTCAAACTTATAATTTCTAAGGAAGTCTAGAGCGAAAAAGAGTCTTCTGCAGATATCTACTTACTTGCTAGAGACAAAATGGTAACTGCAGATTGAGAAAAAATTAAAATCTGCAAAAAGGAAATCAATCATTGCAGGAGCAAGAATTAAGAGGAAGCTCTATTCTGCAGTCTACTCCATTTCACCTCACTTCATTGGCGGATACAGGGTGGGGGCGAAGGGGCAGTCGCCCCCCCCCCCCTATCGTCCGGCTCAAAAAGTGGGAAAAGAGGGGGGAGGAAGGGGAAAAGCAAGAGCGAAAGCAAGTAAAGGGGGTCCTATACAGGAGAAAATCCCATAATTGCCCCCCCCCCCTTCGCGAGGGCTGGATTCGCCACTAACTCACTTATAATATGTCAAAATATGTTAGGCGTTACATTTGTCCCGACACCTTTAACAGTCTGTCTACTTTTGCCTTACAATTATTATGACACAATTCTTCCAGTCATTCTTCACTTATCCAAAGCGTTACTGAATTCTTGTTTTCTTCCATTAGTATTAATGAAAAACTATTGCTCTTGGCTTATTCCTTCAAAATTAAAATTGTAAAAACTCAAAACATCAATGAAAAATAAATACAGTTTATCACAGCCTTAGCTATATTTGTAACTTTTCAAGGAACATCTACTAGAAAGCTATAAAGTGTAATTTATTCAGCAAAGAACACAGTAAAAAATACTTGCAAGTGGGAGAAGGAAAAACCTCTGCCGATGAAACATTTCATCATGTCTTTAAATGTAATTTGAGCTTAAGTTATTAAAATTCAAAGGTAGGTAGGTACCTACCGCCTAAAAAATCATAGTTACACAGCTTTCTCAAGGAGGCAGGTCAGCACTCAAGTAAATGAGAGTAGGTTGAGTGGAATGTGAAGAGATTACAGATTAATCAAAGAAATAATCAGTATTTGGAAACCAAAATTGCTTTGAGTCTGGCATCGCGTTAAATGTACCTGCCTAACCGATTTAATTTTGGTCCGATAAACTCCCACCGCTGATGCTTTGAAAATGGTCTGCTTGTTAAAAGAGGTTTGAGAGATGATTTGCAGGTAAAGTACACAGTTATAATCTAATGAGGACACCAAAGAAAGGTACTTACCTCTCACTTACCTTCACAATCGTTACAAACGCTCTGCTAATTCAGATAGAAGTGTTAACGATGGATGCTGCGACTGCTGAAAAACTTTTCTTAGACTCAAGCGACTAATAAAGATTTAGACAACACACTTGAGATGTCAGAAAAGACTCACAACCAGCCACAGATTGAAATGGGAACTGAAAATGTTTCTGTCATTTTATGTTTCACTGGCATTACTGCAAAACAACACTACCTACACAAAATTTGTCTCAGAACAATTAAATCAAAGGTAAACATGTTAAGGATGCAATGAGAATGAGACTAGAGTATAGGTACTTTAAGACCCAACTATACACTGTAGGGGTGTGAAAAAATGCTTGTAAGAAGAGCCACAGATTGCACGAAAATCACTGAAAAGCGGAGACTTTAAAATATTACATGATGTGAGCACTGACACAACTAGCACAGAATCCGTCTGAAACCATCTAAATTACGGACACTTTTTCTAACCGCAGGAATGCTGATGTGAGCTTCCTAGATAGTTCAATTTCCGTCGAATGTTGGGAGAAGCATGCATGATTATCAGTAATTGAGCTAGAAAATGATTCAAATGAAACGAACACACAAAAGTCATATAGTATCTACTCGTATCTACGCATTTTCGCACGAAAAGTATAAATCAACACAGAAGTTGCAGGGGGCCGGTGGATAAACTAATTACTGACGGAAACGCATAAACACGGACACTATTTCTTACAAATCATAGAATAAAGCTAATTCGACGCTTGAAGAACAAATGCAGATAGTAACACTACATCCCCATCCCCCACAAACAATAACAAACAATAATAATAAACAGCTGTGTCTGTGGGTGAGATTAGCTGTTGCTCGTCATTCTGCCGCGTGAAATTCAAAAACACGAACTGCGCTGTGATTGGTCACTTTTGTAAGCGAGCAGAGAAACTGCATCGATTGCATCGTTATACCTCTCGATCGAATCGATCGAGAGCCCCGTTTAGTAGAGTTCCTATATTTAGAGAGTTAAGACAAGAGAAACCATGGGCGCCGCCATTGGATGCGATTTTGCACATTTGTTTACATTCTGAGGGCCGTTGTTGTGTTTTTGTCCACTGCAAAGATTACAGTGCCGCTGAGTTTCTAATGATGTAATCTTTTACTGCTTTTGTGCATCGACATCCATTTACGCTTTGAAAGGTTCTTTGGGATTTTTAGACATTCTTGAGGCGTTTCATGATTAAAATTTACAGATTCGTCGATATTTAACTCTTTATCCGTAAAATACTGTTGGTAAACAACTGCGATTGTAAACAAAAGTGCAAAATCGCATCCAATGGCGGCATCCGTAGAGCCTAAAAAATCATCGACCAATCAGAAGTTGACTACCCCCTTGTCTTAACTCTCTAAATATAGGAACTCTACCGTTTAGAGCTATCGAGCGATGGTGGCCATAGCAAGTATATGATCACCCGTTAACAATCGATGAGCAGTGCATCGCTCGATATGAAGCGTATCGATTGCTATAACGATGAAAGTAAATGATCGGCCCGCTGATCGTTTCTTTTGAACAGCAGATTTTAAAGGTGCAAAATTAGTGTAACATGGCATTGGACTTATCATATTACTAAAGTGGCTCATGCAATTTGGCATTAATGCTCGCCTTCCATTTAAATCTATGGGCAATAATCGATTGCTGGTGAAGCGCTACTTCACTTTCAAATCGATTGTTTTCAATAGAATCGAATGGAGGAAAATGGTTGCGGTCAAATTACACGAGCCGCCATCCACTCGGCCTGTCATGATCTCTCGTGGAGTCTTCAATTGTTTTGCCCATGCGTCAAATTGGAGGCTCTCGTACAATAACCAAAAACTTAAAGTTTGCAAGCTTCATTTAGATACTATGACTCACCTCCAGGAATGTCGTTCCGCCTAAATTTAGATGGATACCCAAATTCAGCGGTCATTCCACCGATGGACGAAAAGACTGA
>VMOF01000369.1:19328449-19382873 GCA_011764245.1 Trialeurodes vaporariorum | reverse complement strand
TAGGAACCGAACCGGTTGGCTCCTCCTTTAATGCTTTAATGCTTTAATGTCGGTTCGCCTGAGCCTGCCCCTGCCTGCTCCCTGTGCCTCTGCCTCTGACTCCTCTGGGTCGACACGACTCGTTACTTGAATACTCGCGCGTTAAGTTGAATTGACGCGAATAAACAGCGTTGAGAGATTTAGGGTGCAATTCAGAGACTTTCCTTGACCTTGGCTTGGATTGGACTTGAAACGCTCTCCAGATTCATTAGCGATTCAGAAACACATACCTTGAGCAAAAACCAACGCAGTGTTGCCAGATTGGGGTGAAAAAGCCGTACGTTTTACATTGATTTAAATGGGGACGATACGGTTTTTACCCTCGATCTGGCAACACTGAACCAACGAGCTATAGCAAAAGAGAGGAGCTGATACGTGTTAAAAGTCCTATCCCAAAGTGCGATAGCATGGACGATCTGGTTCTGGTTTGTTTGCCTCATTTTTTTAACCTTGAATCAAAAATTGTAATTATCATACACACTGAAAAACAGAGTTCAAGTACAACCGAAGCAGCCTATTAAAATAGCTTCGCAAAGCAAAGGATTTAGCTCTACCGAAGAAAGTTGCAGTTGCTCCGAAACACTTTTTCAGTAGAGTTACATTCTTTTCTCTTACTTTTGCTCTACCGCAACTTGCTTCGGTAGAGCTAGAACTTTTGCTCCGGAGCTATTTTAAAAGGCGGCTTCGGTTGTATTTAAACTTTGTTTTTTCGGTGTAAAGGAAATAGGTTTTAAACGAAAGTTTCAGAGTTTTTTAGTGGTTATTTAGATACAGAATTCTGAAATAACTATTCAGGTGACACAAATTGGCTTGTTTCTATCAAGTTTTAGTTTCTGTATCGTGCAAAGCCTTCCAGAAGAAACAGTTATATCGACTTCTGTGTCTAGAGAGCTATTCTCAAACACTTGCACTTTCGTTTAAAACCGTTTTCAAGTGAATCCGTCACAACTTTCTTTTCAAAGTTAAAAAAAAAAATGAGGCAAACAAACCGAGACTGTACGTAAAATGTCCATAAGAGATATCCATTATAGCTGCCTCCTTTGAACTGAGCTGTGTAACGTTTTGGTCAAGCGATGGAATCATCGATTAATTAAAACGTGTTTTTGATTATACACAAAGCAGAACTCTCTACGCAGAAATACTCATTCTGGTATCATAATAACAAATCAACTACTTTGCTACACGTGCATTGAAGTCCTTTCAGATTTTTACTAACTCAATCGATATACTTTTCCTAAAGTAGCATTTTTAAGAATATTGAAATATCGGCATATTAGCGACATATTGAATATCGGCATTTTAATGGAGAAACTGGGTCGACCTTAGGCGTCCATAGAATTCACTTATTTGTGAATTCCACGATCCCAAAAATGGCGCATTCATTTCTTCGTTGAAATGTTGAAATGTCTGCATACAAGAGCTACATCTGGGTAAAACTGCATTGGACCAGCTTATGTTATGAGGCAGTAAAGAGCCTTTGGATACCAGTCGATATGCGTTTAAAAACTACTTGTTTATTCAAAATAATTCCACAGTCTAAAAAATAAATTATCGAGCGAGAATGGACTTAAAGCAGCATGTGCACTATGCAGGTAAAAGATTACATACTACATAGTCCTGACTTTTACAACTTTGCAATCTTTGCTGTAGATGACAGCTTTTTCGCGTGCGAGTCCACCTCAAATGGTGTTGCCACAGCCGCAACGTGGGTGAAAACTGCCTAATTGGCGGTCAAAAACACCAAATAAAAAAAAACCTAATTTTTTTGTTATAATACTATCATGGCACATTCAAGTCACCTTTGCGGCACTTTTCAACTGAAATTAGGTTAAATGGGTTGATAAGGAGAGTCAGGTTTGACTTAAAAGCTTCTATTAACAGTAATTTGACATAATTGTTAACCTTGGCCGCCAAGTCGGCCAATTTCGCCCGCTGGGCGGCGGCCGGCGGCGCCCACATCTCCGCTCGTCCAAACGCTCAGTACAGTAAATCGGGGCTCTAGACAGGACTAAACGTACTTGCGAATGGCGAATACTCACTGCAGTGCACTAGACCACTATACTCTCGGTTAGAGACGAGATTGCGTCATGGCACCGTCAAGTCAAGAATGTTTATAAGGTATTTTATACCCTCCTCCCCCCTCTCTTTCTCTTTCTCTCTCTCTCCCTCTCTCTCTCTCTCTCTCTCTCTCTCTCTCCTATCTCTCCCTCTCTCTCTACTTCTGACCACGAGCGGCGAGAACACTTGTACAGCCTCGCTTTTATGCTCCAATTTTATCGCTTCACTCCCCCCCCTCTCTCTCTCTCTCTTTCTCTCTCTCTTCCCTTTTTTGCAAGGTGCCTCGCACTCGCAGATCTGGATGCATTCGCCTCGCCTAGGCCGAGACCTAGGTCTTCAAGCACCGACTGACCGAAAGATGTTATCGAGGAATTAGCCGCCACGAAGAGAATGGCAGCGATGATGTGATTTTTTTCCCTTTTTTCTCGCGCAGTTTCTATCCTAGGCTAGAAATCCTTTCCTGTTCGTCCTTTCACACTATGCTGTTGCAATGCAAACCTTCTGTTGGTTGACGCAAATGGAACAGTGATATTCTCATGGACTCGTGTACCAGCGCGGTTGGAAAACGATGCGTTGGGAGCAAGTGAGAAGTTTCAAAATGCTCTACATAACTTGGAATAAAAAGAAAAAAAGGGAAAAAAAAAGAAACCTGTCGAAATCAGGGCTGGAGAGTAGGATCGGCCAAGCACATGTCACAAAAGTAGTCTAATATTTAAGATGTCCATTGTCCCTATGTACTATACAGCAAATGCAAAAGTTTTGCAAGTTTTGTCAAGGATTTTCACAGAGCGAAGGAAGGAGGCATGGGATGTTGCCTTACACGGTTGAAAATTTGTCCTAATGTTTTGACTCGCATCTTGGAAAAAGTGTGCAGAAGTATCTTGCCCCAAAAATTCGATTATCTGCGATTATTTGTTCCCTTTTGTGCCATCTCCTTGTACTCGGTGAAAATTCTCGATTGATGCCAAAACTTTTTTGTTTGCTATAGTACATTATTATCCATTGCCAGCAAGGGGACCCAGGTAAAAATGACCAAAGCTACACTGAAAAAAAAGAGATGATAATATTACTAGATTCTGGTTAAATTACCAGAAAATTACCAGAATGGCTCACTGTATGTGAACCAGGGACAGTCTGGTAGGATTACCATCCAATTCTAGTTGTGTTTCCACCAGAATTTATCATTAAATAACCATCCTCCAAAATGACTAGTAATTATAGTACATCATAATGCTACGTTACCTCTGGGGAGGGGGAGTTGGAACTGAAAGGGTCGGTGGAGTAGGGATGGAGGGAGGGGGGGGGGGGGTTGGGAAGAATAAAATCGATAAAAATTTTAATTTAAATTTTCGGTGGGTACAGTACATATGTCCCTCTCAAATTCGAGACAAAGTTTATCGCCCGGACCGGGAATCGAACCCGCGACCTATCAATTCCTAGCCTAGCGTCCTAACCATTACACTGCCCTGACAATTGAGGACCCTCGACGAATTTCAAGTATATATAAGTTTGCGGACGTTCATTTTGGAAAATACGGTCGGTTGTAGTCCGATCAGCGTGAAAATTGGTAGTCCCGAGTAAAATTGGTCGAGGAGTCCGATTCTGCTATCCATTTTTCAAATTTCAAAAATCAAAGATGGCGGCGATATGCTTATCATGACTAACTTGTCTACTTTTCAACGGATTTGCACGAAATTTGATACTGGAAGATATTTCCACACGAGGAAGCCAAATCTGCCATCTGTTATTTAAATTTAGAAAATCCAAGATGGCGGCGATATGCATATCATGTCTAATATGCCTAGTTATCAACGGATTTTCACGATATTTGGTATCCGAGGGTATATTTACGTAAGAAAACTGAATCTGCTACCTTTTTTTCAAATGTCAAAAATCCAAAATGGCGGTGATATCCTCATCATGACTAACTTGCTTAGTTTTCAACGGATTTACAAAGAATTTAGCATCCAGTGGTATTTTCACACGAGGAAGTCGAATCGGCCATCTACTATTTAAATTTTGAAAATCAAAGATGGCGGCGATGTGCTTATCACGTCTAACTTGCCTAGATTTCAACGGATTTACATGAAATTTGGTTTCCGGAGGTGCTTTCTCGCGAGAAACCCGAATCTGCATCCATTTTTCAAAACTCAAAATCCAATATGGTGGTGATATGCATATAATCGCAGCGTCACTTCATATTGTCCAAATTTAACAAACTTGGGGTAAAAAAATAATCTACACAGCAAGCACATTACGATGGGCTTGGCGCCGATACCCGAAATTGGGGTTCAAAATCATCCAAAATTTTCGAATTTTTTATTAGGCCTAAAAGTCAAATTTAAATCAAATTTTTGGGTATCGGCGCCAAGCCCATCGCAGAGTGCTTACGGTGTAGATTATTTACTACCCAAAGTTCGTTCGTTCAATTTGGACAATTTTAAGTGATGCTGCGACTATATGCATATCGCCGCCATAATGGATTTTGAATTTTGAAAAATGGACGCAGAAGATTCGGGTTTCTAGCGTAAAAATACCCCGGCAACCAAATTTCATGTAAATCCGTTGAAAACTTAGCAAGTTAATCATGATAAGGATATCACCGCCATTTTGGATTTTTGACACTTGAGAAAAAAGGTAGCAGATTCAGTTTTCTTACGTAAACATACCCTCGGATACCAAATATCATGAAAATCCGTTGATAACTAGGCATATTAAACATGATTTGCATATCGCCGCCATCTTGGATTTTTTTATAAATTTAAATAAAATATGGCAGATTCGGCTTCCTTGCGTGAAAATATCTCCCAGTATCAAATTTCGTGCGAATCCGTCGAATAGTAGGCAAGTTAGTCGTGATAAGCATATCGCCGCCATCTTGGATTTACGAAATTTGAAAAATAAATGGAGTTTTGGGTTTTTTCTCGCGTAAATACACCTCTGATAACCAAATTTCATGTAAATCCGTTGAAAACTTGGCAAGTTGGACGTGATATGCACATCGCCGCCATCTTTGATTTTCAAAATTTAAATAAATAGTAGATGGCAGATTCGGTTTCCTCGAGTGAAAATATCTCCGAGTTTCAAGTTTGGTGCAAATCCGTTGAAAACTGGGATAAGCATATCGCCGCCATCTTGGAATTTCGGAATTTGAAGTACTTCTCTCGTACGATACGGCATCATTTTATGGTGGTACGATGTATAGTACAAAAATTATTCGGTGTTTTGAATTTGTGGCACGGATAGTAGCTTTATGACTCGGATCATAGTCATTCTGGTATTAAAGTTAGCTTTCTGGTAATATCATTACGTGCAGTTTGTTAACTGAATATGTGATAATATTATTATCCTAGGCTTGTTATAGAATCACTCATTTAATTATTTAACCAAACTGAGGAGCTACCATCCATTCTGGTAAATGACTATCAGAACTTCTGGTAATATGCCAGGAGCTACAGCAATATTACTACGCCTTACCACTGTAACACGATAATTCTGGTTATATTACCAGAAATCGGTCCATTACGCTGGATGGTAATATTACATTCGGTTTTTTTTTCAGTGTATCATATTGCGAGTATTGAGACCCATAGTGTCATCATAATGATTATATTTTGTTAATTATCATAGTGATGAAAATCAATGTGAGATCATTATGATACCATTATGATAAATTGAATATATCATTGTTTTATCAATATGTTATTATTATGAAAGTGGCGGCTCGTGAAATGTAGCTACAAAGGATTCTCTCAATTTAAGCCTTCGTAAAATAATCAATCTTCAGCCAGCTCCATTGAATCCCTAAGAAATTGAGATTTTTAAATAGATTCAGATGGCAAAAAATATTGTTACCAAATGGGCAACAAATATATAAAATCGCAATCTGGCAACATAATAGCACTCAGCCCACTTGAAACCATACAAAAAGGTAGGATCTGAGAGTTCGCCGATTTCTTACTGGTTGGTTATTTTTCGTGAATTTACACTAAGAGCACATCAAAAAAACGAAGTAATAAACACGCTAAGGAAAGGAAAACAAATTGAGCGAAATGATTGGAAAAATCCATAAAATAAAACAAAAGAGCAATTTTAAGAACAATGAGAATCCAGGCTTGTTGGCTTTTATCGTTCTTACAAATTGCTCTTTTGTTTCATTTTATGGATTGTTTTGTTCATTTATTTCCTTACTCCGCTTATGTTCTCAGTTCGCGTTCCTTTCCTTAGCAAGTCTATTACTTAGTTTTTGGGATGCTCTTGGTATTATTCCATTATGTATAGTATTTGCGGTGTATACCAGTGGCGTAGCGTGCAATTTGGCAACGTTGCAGTCCGTCCATTTAAACCTGTGAAAAAGATCGAACTATTGGGTGAACAACTTCGCATACAACCTTTTACATGGGTTCAAATGGACACAATGCAATATTGCCAAATTGCACGCTACGCCACCAGTGTATCCTGATAATGGACGTACGTCGTACTGACAAAAGCAAAAGTTTTGACAATCAAGAATGCACGCGGAGCGTAGAAGGTTGCTTTCACTACACGAGGATGCGCAACTTATATCGCATTATTGACTGCCAAAACTTTTGCATTTGATAGTACGTCCGAGAAGCTTTGGTTTGTTGTATAGCTAAAAGTTGTCTTATTTTATACACAGTAATATGGTTTTTTATTTCAAATTTAAATTTAACCTATTTTAGAAGGGTGACAGGTGGATGTGTCCTATTTTAAATGTCCAAAGTACAACATGTTCAACAAGAAAAGTCCATTACAGCAATGCCCACTATGAAATATCTAATCCACAATCTGTCCTCAGTAAATGAATGTCCAATGTAGGATTTTTCCATCATACATAAATATGCCCCTTAAAATAATGCCCAATCGCAGACTAAAATAAGTATATATGCCAAAAAAAAAAAAAAAAAAAAAAAAAAAAAAAAAAAAAAAAAAAAAAAAGTCCAGATGTTATAAATAAAGCATGAAATAAGAAGTCATTACATTCTCAGCTGTTTTGAACATGATGGATCAATTGTGCATTGGATATTTTTGAGCGGACATAGTTGCAATTGGCATTTCTTGATGGACATTTTGTACTTTGGACATTTAAGATAAGACATTTCCACCGAGCACCTTTAGAAGGACTGTTTGTTGCCTATATATTTAGTAAAACAAGAACAAAAACAAACAAACAAACAACAACAACAACTCGGAAGCGGGAAAGGTGAAAGAGGGAGGTGAGGCAGATCTGACATGGATTCCATCACCAATGAAATAGACCGCTCATAGTCATCACTCATCACTCAACGGACCGAAATGGGCGCTGCGTGCAAGGATTGCTCTGTAATTGTTTACACGCAAAGTCATCATTCATCAGAATCTCTCGTGATTAGGAACCAAACGCGAACCTCAGCAAAAAGAAAGAGGTGCAAGGAAAGGCTGGGATGGGAGGGGAGGGGAGGGTGACGTAAAATGGCAGGTTGGTGGTGCGTACCAATTAAAACGGGAGAGTTATTTTATTTTATTTATTTATTCATTCAATTTTTTTTTGAAGAGCGATCGTTACCGGTCGACGCGAAGATACCAGCGGGTCTTTCGTTCGTCCGTTCGATTCGATGGCTCGAAACGCATTCGATGAATCGAAACGCACCTCTCAATTCTTCTTCCGCGTTCTCCGGCGCAGTCTCATTGTTGAGTCTCATCACAATCAGCTAGTTATGCGGTGATTCCGATATAGAGACGTTTGTGAAACTAGGACCCAGAACTCAATTACGGCTATTTATCAGCCAATTTTTCCTTCTTCTTTTTTTACGAGTACTTAACCATTTAGAAGCGCTATTCGATAATGGCAGGTTTGGTCCGAAGGGTCTGTCCAACCCGAAGCACAGTGGTTAGTGGCGGCCCAAGATGAAGGTCGTTTCAAAAGAGTCAGCCGTTCACTCGTGTTTGCGCTTATAATGGGGCTCCTGCAAAATTTTGCTTTGAGCTGTGATAAATAGTCCAATCTGATGTAAAAACCAGCGAAAATCACGTGAACCACACTAAAAAAGTCTAACATTTAGTAATAAACTCACAAAACTGCTATAACGGCAAGATTGTAATGGCGGTTCAACGCAGGTATCATGAGAGAGATTCCTGTCTAATCTGTCACTTTCTCTGCGGAAACACAGAGAAATGTCTCAAATTAGATAGGAATCTCCCAGGATACCTGCGTCTTTCCGCCACTACGCGAGATTCTGAGAGTGAATTTCGTGATTTTTTACTGTACTCATCGTCATTTTTACTAGTTTTCATGCGAGAATCAACTTTTCAATCCCCTGCAGCAAAAGTTTGCAAGAGCCGCATTGTGTAGAGGGGTGTGTTTCTGCGTCATCTACGCGAGTTGCCTCTAACCAACGCAGTAGATACATTGAAAAGTGCCTTATTTGCGTAGATTTCGGTAAGGATAAACTGCACGCATAAAACGAAAATACGCTCCACTAAGCTTATCCAAAAAGGGCTGTAAATGGCAAACTCTTCTGCAAAGACCTTTAATCGTCTATCTCACATCGCAACCATTTGAACCTATGCTACGCTAAACTATCGAGTATTATTATTTTGTAGATTCAGTTGAATTCCATGGTAAAGATCGATTTTTTTCCATAGACTTATGTACGGACTTACATAGATACATTGAGAATTGCAAGCCACCACTAGCTGTGATCACTATGAGCATCAAAGATATTATATACTATATAGATACTGAATGAGGCCCTACCTTGGGCGGGGAAAAAGGACCTGCTAGGGGGTACTCAAATTGGAAGATTCGCCGGCCATGTAGGCAGCGTGTTTTGCGATAGGCAAACATTCTCTCTCTCTCACTCTCATGGAGAGAGAGAGAGAAAGACTCAGGTTTGCCTATGCGCAAAACAAGTTGCATACTTACAGGAATCGGGACCGTTTCATTCCCTAGCATTCGGTATCTATATAGTATATAATATATTTGATGAGCATAGTGTCAGAGGTCATTCAAGACGAGTTTGCCACTTGTTATCGCGTGGTTATAGCGGTGAAATATATCCGATTGGTGCGTACATGAGGTTGGTTTTGAGTTTTGACGCCACAGGAAGTCGTGAACCCGTTCACTGCACATAAACATTGTGAGCAGTCATCAGTCAACTCACCTGCAACAACCTCTAACAGTTAAATTAAACTAAATACTTTTCATAGCTACGTAGACTATTTCAGTAGAAACACTGTGAAGCACTGGACCAATTTTTTACGCTACAGTACAGAGGACCGACTGAATTCAGCTCAAGAAATTGCATTTTCAAATTAAAATTTTTGGGATTTAGAGGATCCATTGGAAAAAACGCTGGAATATTAGTTTTTTTTTTTTTATAATACTAATTTTAAGTTCCAAAAATTTTGATCCAACCATCCAACTTTCTTTGTGCGTAGATCTATGATGGTCGGTTGGCAATTAAAACCAATTCAACGACCAATCAAATCTATGAGAATCATTGACGTCATTCATTACTCTTCCGATCGAGATCGAGCTGATATTCACTCATACAGACCGTCGCACCGCACCGCAACTCACTGGGCAAAAACAACCGAATTGAAGGACAAACGCCATCGAGTTAAATCATAATAAACGTATGAGTAAAAGCATCCAGGACAAAATTCAAACTCCTAGAACCACACATCACGTTTTTCAGCTGAAAAATTTAATTAAAATGACTCGCATTAGCTACAGAAAATTTGTAAACGCAATGATTTCAGGCGATTTCAGCTTGCTGCAATTTTGGCCACAATATCAAGTTATTTCTGCCCGATGTATGGCTACCGGCCAGCCGTTCGCAGTCGGATTTCGGCGATCAATTATGAGCGGTTCGTTTCACATTTCACTCGATCTGTCTGGTTTTTTTTTCGGGGGGCCGGGCCGTCGCATTGGAAGGAGTTTGGACCGGTACTTCTGACAAGTAAATGGACTTGGAGCCTGCTCTGACAGCAGCACTTACCGAAGGCTCATCGGAGTGATCGGACCCAGAAATTCTTTCCAAACTTTTAAAAAACGATACAATAATTAAGACCTCAGATTAGTTTAACACGGTGAAATGAACGTCATTTCTCGCAGCAAATCCAATTATTTCGTAACTTACATCGGAGACGGTGTTGCCAAATTTGGCGGGAAATTTAAAACTTTTATATTGAGTTAAATGGGGGAAAATGCGCAAAACGGCAGCTCCTGGTGGGAGACGGTATTCAGGAATTTGTGTTTCTCTCTCAACGCCCTTTCGAACGCATGTGTTTGAAAAGGAAGGCGAAAATGGTCAATGCACTGCCGCATTCATCACGAACTTATCCTTCACTCCTGTTTCTCCATCTAAAGGCATGCTGTGGCGTTTTATCATTGGCACATTTTTCATCCTCCAACAATTTTTGAATCTGCGTGCTCTAACTGCGTGGTGGTCCTCCTGGCGGTGAATTTTAGAAACATTTTACTCTCAAACTCGGTGACTGAGTTTCCGCTTCATTGATGTCTTCGTTTTAATTTTCATTCAAAGTTTTCTTTTTGGTTAATTGGGAGTGACCTTTGACCTATTGGCGGATACAGGGGGGGCGAAGGGGGCGATCGTCCATTTCGACCAAAAAAGGGGGGAAAGAGGGGGAGGAAGGAAGAAAGACAGGGAAAAAACAAAAAAAGGGGTCGCCTAAGGGCGAAAATCCCAAGTCCCCCCCCCCGTTCGCGAGGGCTGGATCCGCTAATGTAGACTCTCGGTTGATCAGAGCTTTTATAAAGTTTTGGAAAAGTCAGTGCGTTTTAATCTTGATTTTGTTTGCGATCGACTTCGCAGAGAAAGTGACCAGAATGCATCGACTAAAAGGAAGCTTTCATTTCCTTTGCAATGGGGCTCTTGCAAACTTTTGCTGTGAGCAATTAAATAGTCCAATCTGATGTAAAAACCAGCGAAAATCGCGAAAATCACATTTATGAAGTCTAAAATTCAGTGATAAAGTCACAGAACTGCTCTTATGGCAAGATCGCAATGTCGGTTCAACAGACCCATTCGTTTTATACGCACGACAGCGAGGACTCGCGCTTCCGCACGGCCCGGATTTTCTTCGAATGCATTAAAAGACTGCCAACACTGTCTCATTAGCCTCCTAGCAGAGTCACATAGAGTGGCGTTTTTCCATGTCTGATTCAATTTCGAGCGGTCAACGCCGAGTAAAGCTGGGCCCACACTATACCGTCTCCGTCACCGTCTCCGTCACCGTCTCCGTCACCGTCCCGGGACGGTGACGGGGACGGAGGCGGTGGTGCAGCGCACACTATACCGTCCGCGCTTTTTCTGCCCGCCGCCGCGCCACGCCAGAGAAGTTCTTGCTCTTCAGTTTTCAGTGTCTTCCTTGCGGTTTTCGGAGGAATAATTATTTTGGTTTTAATTTTAACGTGAGTGAATCAAGCAGTCATGAAGAAATGTTAGTTCTTGCTGCCCTCCTGGAGGAGGAGGAGGAGGACGAAGGGGTAGATCGACGGTTCTGGGTTCACCCCAGGGGTGCCCAACCCCCCTAGGTACCGGCCGAGCTACCCCTTAATCATGAGGATTGACCCCCCCCCCCACCACCACCACCACCAGGAAGGTTCGAGGTGAATCCCCGGAGAATGGGGGGACGGGGGTCCTCCCCGGCAAATGTTTGAAAATTTGACCATCTACAATACGTTTTGGAGCATATTTAAGTGGAGATGGGGTATTAGGAGCATGGGGTACCCTGAGAGAGAAGGGGGGCTCGTGGGCCCTTTTCCCCGGGAAAAATTTGTGGGATTTTGACATTTTAGAAAACCACTTTGGAGTCTCAAAAAAATGAATTTCTTACTGTGCACCCATGGAAATTTTTTGAAAATTGGACCTTTCAGAGTTCGTTTTTGGGGCTTTTTACGTCGGGGGGGGGGGGGGGAGTACGCATTTCTGGAAAAAAATTGATTGGGGGGGGTTGATAGAGAGAGGAAGAGGTTTTGAGGGGGGTGTAAGTTTGAGATGAGAAATGGATTGGGGGGAGGTATAGATCAGGTGAGGAAAAAGTTTTGGGAGGGGGGAATGTGGATAGAAAAGGTGGACTTGGGGGGGGAGTGTATATTGGGAATGAGGATTTAAGGGGGGGAGAGTATAGATGGTGGAAAATGAGATAGAAACTGAGAATTTGTGAAGCGAGTTATTAGAAAACGTTCATCAGTATTTATTTATAAATAAATACTGATTTTCTCAAAATAGGGGGGAAAAAATTCACCCCCCCCCACAATTTCGAAGTATACGAGTTGATCGTACGATTTTTATTACGTGGGCACCCCTGGTTCACCCCATCCTAACGAGAAGAGAAAATCATTGCTAATTTCACGTTCTGTTTCCCGAACTTCGACAAGACGGGCAGAAATTCTATGAATATTTTAGAATGTCGTCGGGAAAGTTTGATGAGCTGGCTGATCTTGTGAGTCGGGACATTGAAAAAAAACATACAACATTTCGAATTGCCATTTCTCCCAAAGAACGGCTCGCTGTTACTTTAGAGTAAGTAAATAATGGATATAAATATGTAAAATAAATATTTTGAGCAATAAAACACTAGATCTTTACACCCGAAAGTCACAGTAAACACTGAGGAGACGGTTCCGTCTTCCGTCACGGGTTGCTATTTTTTCAACGACACCGTCACCGTCACCGTCCCGTCCGTCCGCGCGACGGGACGGAACCGTGTAGTGTGCGCTTCTTCATTTGTTTCATTGGCGCGCAAGGCTTCCGTCTCCGTCACCGTCCCGGGACGGTGACGGAGACGGTGGACGGAGACGGTATAGTGTGGGCCCAGCTTAAGTGGATGGCATCGGCCATCGGCGGCAGGCGATGGACTCATTTTCCTCGCATGGTTGCCTAGTTATACCATCGTTCATAAAATAAAATCCCACTGCATGGTTTCGATCCCGAAACGCAAGGACTCAAATGAATAGATGTTATAGATGTGTCCGATTCTCATTCGCTTCATCACACGCCTGGCAACGATACGGCGGCATTCCCTCCCGACTGGTCATAAATTGAACATAATTTGGATGGATGCTGAATTGCTGATTGCTGATTTTGAGTGCTGACTCCGCATCTGGGATATCGCGAGCATATTTCCGCATGGAAAACCAAATAAGGTAGGAAACGAGATCTCCCGACCCAGTACGGTGTTGACATTTTTTTTCCGAGCAAATAAAAAAGGCACTATTTCACCAAAGTTTATGCAATATTGTATTGGCAGTGGACGTATTATCTTCAACTTTTGAGGAAAATTCATCTCAACTTTTATAGAAAAAACCTTTTGTATAGAAAAATGAACCAGCAAAAAGACTTTAGTAGAGCTAACCAAAGGTTTTGTACGCTTAACTAAAGAGGTTTTGCTGGGTGAGCCGAAGATTTGGTTCGCTCAACTGAAGTCCTTTGCTGGGTCATTTTTCTACCAAGGGTTTTGTCAGAGCTACCAAAGTGTTTTTTCCTTTTTTTTCTGAGTTGAGGAAATTCAGACTGAAAGTTGGAGAAGACTCCAAAGTTGTCGAATATTTCCCAACTTTTGGTCTAAAATTCTCAAAAGTTAACAATATATTTTCCTATTTTTGCCGGCGTAATACATGCATGCCTCAAATTTTGGAAAAATAATGTCCAATATTTTTCTTTGATTGGGCATCTTTGCAAGAGTGGCGTTCACGCAAGCACAAAAAACCATACAACAGGCGTATTATTTTTCAGAAGATTTTAATTTAAAGTCAGACATTTTAGGCGATGAGTTTATTGTGTAGCGCTAAAGTGAGTTTAATGTTTAGCTGCATTTTCAGCTGCTAATCTGGGGCCTCATTACGAGTTGTGTCTCCGCCAATGAACATCGCGGACATCCGACTTAAAGATGGCGTCGAGGACTTCCGTATGCCAAACAAAATGTGAGTATTACAACTTTTAAAATATTACATCTGAGAGCGGTTGGTTTGCAACGAGTCGTGCTAACTGCAACCACACCGCTCACCGCGATGCGTTTTGATGCATTTCGGAAGCAGGCACCGCTAGTTGTCAGAACCCGATACTCAAAATACGTGAGCTCTAGTCACATGCTTCAAGCAACTATTCGTACTTCCAGGATACGATATTGCATATTCAAAATTTTGAAGGGGTTTTGGTTCTACAGATGGTTTATATCTCGATTAATTTAAAAAAATTCCTTCCGTTCTAAAAATGTATAGTTTCAGTTTCCTCAGCTCAGCTCCGAAGTCCGACGAATCCTAGAACCCACCCTAAAACTTGTGAGTTATTATTATTATTATTAGACAAATCTCTGCGCACAACTGTCACTGTGCCAGACGCGAAATTATTGAAACAATGGATTATCCTACTACGCGCTGCGCGTGCTCTCTGGGGAGAATGACACACACACACACATCTACTGGTGAATGGCATCAGATTCCTGTCCATATAAAGCATCATTGTCCCAGATAGATTCCTCGTTACGATCGGCTACAGCGAAGGATTCGTTTTCCGTTGGGCGTCAGTGAGTTATCTGTGACTGGCAGTTAAATTTGTTTGTAACTGTTATTCGGATTCCGATCCAAGTGGGACTAGCCAGCTCTCAGCGTGTGTTTATATGATGCGTAGGAAGTAATAGCTTTTTATTGTTACTCGAAAATTAGTTTGATTGTCAATGTGTTTTTGTTTGTCTCCCCATCTGTGGTTTCTGAACTATGGCTGAACGCTTCTTTTACACAAACGCCTACTCTGTTGGTTCTATTCACAATTTTGCGAGATTTTAATTCAGTAGCTAGGATAGATATACAGACACATTATAATAGGCCTTCGATAAAAAGAAAACATGGAACTAAGGAAACTTCTATTTTTTTTCCCTCCTGCCTTTAGCCCCACCCCCTCTTTCAAAGCTACCGTTGTGTGAGTCACCTTATGGACGAATGAATGACATCATTCAAATAGTTCTCTTTGCTTAGCCTTAATATGGGTCTTTTGAATAATTTTGCCGCACAGCAAGGTGGATCAAGTATTTTTAATAGATTTTAATCATGGGCGCCGGCAGAAAATCTACCAAGCTGGAAAAAACCTCAAAATCAAGTTCTAAAAGAAAGCAAACCCTCGAATCTCAAATGTCTTTACTTGTTTTTTGCTCACGTGGTAAATTCGCGTGAAAGTTGGAATCTCCTAACTTTCAGGGGAGGATTGTTCCATTTGCAACCCCTTGGACTGAGAAAACACTTTCGAGACCATAAAGTGAAGTGGTTGATACATCGACAAGAGTCTAAATCGACTAGAGATGAGTCGATGCCGATTCTTTAGGCAAAAGAACCAAATTCTTTGGGAAATCTACATTCTACCTACAGCTTTGAATCTCTTGAATTATGTGTATATGACAATAAGACGTACTTTCACACTCAGATTAATTGTTTTTAAAGTAAAAATTATTGTTTTTAAATGGAAAATTCGGTATTTTGGTCTACTGAAAAGTATTTTTTTTTAATTTAACAAAACTTAGTTTTAAAAAACGTCTATTTGTCACGTAATTCAAAAATATTTCTTTTTAAAAAATCTAAAACATTTTATTTTTCTGTGTGACCCAAAGAACATAGCAGGCCTCCGAGCAGGTACTATGGATCTCCGAATCTCACCAAATGTTGATCGATGAAAACAACCGTAGAAACCTGAAAAATCTTTTATTATGGTTTACGTTTTTAGTAAGAGTAGTAGAGTAGGTAGTTCAGCAGGATTTGTTTACTTTCATTCATAACAATCATTTTTTTTTTCTCTCTCTTTTTTTGTTTATAATACTACCAATATTTTGGTTTTTAATAAACTGAAACTCTCATAACAATCATAACATAATGTTTGAAATTTGAATGCATACGTTCTTTTAAAAAAATAAATAAAATTGGTAGATGACGGTATACTTGACTTGTGCTGTGTCCTCTGCGCTGTTTTGTTCTATTGTGCCTTTATATTATTAATTTCAAAACATTTTTAAGTTTGGAATACAGAAATTTACTGCTAGTTTGTCCATCATAGAAGATGAAAATTAGGGGTTTTCTGCACTCTTGTGTAATTTCCTGCTGCAATTACAAATACTAAAGCCCATGACTTTGGACAGAGACCCGACTTGGACACCACAGGGGAGTTCGGGGGAGTTTCAGTTTAGTTACCACAAACACTCCTCCATGATGTCCAAAGTCGGATCCCTGTCCAAAGTCATGGGGTTTTACAGTACCTTATAATTACATATGAGGTGTTTTTCAGTTAAAGGGCAAATTGGGTGAAATTTATTCTTGAGAAAAACGTATTTGTAAGTTTATATTGCAGTGAGTACTGACATACCAGCAGTCGTTTCTTCATTAGTTCTCAGCTAAACGGTGGTGTGTCAACTTATGGCTTTTTAAGGACACAGCGTCAGGGTGCCTACCTATACTTGTCTTCTCACTGAAAACCGCCTCTATTAAATTTCCTTTGAATCGCTGATAAAGATACATTTTAAGTAAATCACCCTCGGAAAGAACATACATTGCATTTGGGGGAAGTCAAGGTAGTTTCAAATTAGTAACCTGTTGCTGACAGTTCTGGTCTTTCATGCCCGATTGTCATTTGGAAGTCTCTCTGTAGGTACTGCTTACTTAATCTGAATGGACAGTGATACATTTTTGTTCACTTACTGCACAGAAAACTTTAGCTGTTTAGCAACTATCTAATATGAGACAAATTCCATCTTCTCTTTCTCTAGGTGCCTCTTGCTATTTTATTCAATACCCTCTGTGGCACTTAAATGAAGTTTTCATTTAATGGCTTCAGAAAAAGTTTCAGTTCCTACAGCAATTCATATTGTCGATGCCTTATGCAATGCTGTCTATTGCGGACTGAATACTGGTGCCATCACTTCAGCAGGGACATAAAGGGCTGAAAGATCGCTGAAAGTCAGCCTCTTGACAGGGCTGTGAATTGGAATTAATTTTTGGAACCGGATCTGCTACTGTTTTGCCTCCAATTTTGGTTCTAGTCCATTTTCAGTTCCACCTTACCGAGAGGTAGAGCTCGTTTCAGAAGTGTAGGCGCACGTGAACCATAATCCTTTGCGAATTTTAAACTCTAATTCCTTCAAATCAAAACCGAACTTGCCAACTTTATTATTTGGCTTTAAAAGTGTTCCTCATTGTAAAGTTAACGCTCAATTTCATTTTCATTAATTTTTTGTCGAGTAATATCAGAAATAATGTTGACAAATTCCAAAGATTATCGGTCTAGGCCCGCCTACACTTCTGAAACTACCTCTACTGCAGTCTTGAACTGGCTCTTTTCAGTTTTTATTTTGATGATAAATGATTGGGAGAACCAAACCTTTTGTATTACAAGTTTTTCAATTAAGACGGAACTTACAGACACAAGGAAACAAAGCAAGAATATATTTGGGTTGATTAAGATTTAAATATTAATCGATGAAAATCAACTATTACATTAGAATATTGTCGAAAGTAGAGAAAAGGAAACAAATAAACAAGGGAAAAAAGGAGCAAAAAGCCACGATCTAGATGAAACTTGCAAAAAAAATACAGAACAAGTCTGATGGGCTGGAACTATGTTCGCAATGAATCGAGATTTAGCCCGAACAATGTACAGCATCTTGTTTTTGGGAAACGATCAAATGTTCATTTAAATTTTTTACAGAAAAAACAAATAAAGGGTTGGGAATCGTTGTTTTTCAGCAAGTAATGAGAAATGAGAGTAGGGGTCTCCATTGAGATCCATACTCTCGAGTTTCGGAGATCCATACTCTTCTTAGCGGACGTTTTTCGAATGGGTAGTACAGTATCCACCGCTGAGGACTTTTGCCTCAAAACAGGCCAGCGTTGGTGAGATTCGGAGATCCATAGTACCGCTTGGCGTAAAAACCCAAAGAACACCGTTGAACGCACTTCCAATAAGAACCTTTTAAGCTCACTCTTATGAAGTCGTCAACGCCCTTTTAAAAGCTGTCAATTCAAACAGCACGCTTGGTATTCCTGTAATAAACAATTACTGAGCAACCGATGTGACATGTAATTAAGGCAAGCCGTCGTTAGCGCTGATTACTTGATCAAATTGATCTTCAAATCACACCACATCGCAGCGTTCGCAAACATTTGCTCGCTCTATTTCGATCTATGTGCTCTGATTTTAAGATCAATTTTGATCACAAGTAATCTGCGCTTACGATCACTACGGCAGCTAAGAAATTTTTTTACTCCGGAGATTGTAAGTTTGCAGTTTGAATTGGCAGATTTATCCTTTAAAGGGTTCTTCAGATTATCGGTGTTTTTGGATCAAACTCTATGGAAAAACATAATGCCGTTATTTCTGTAGCAAAAGGGTCCGCTTATGTCTGAGATCGAAAAAAAGAGGCAAAAAATCAGTGAAAAAATTCATAAAGAATCATAGTTTTCGATTTTTCATACTTAATTTGAAACTTTCCAGTGACATTTCTAGGTCGAAGCAACTTGTTGTTAGAGTTTTTTGTGATTAAAATTGATCTTGAAAGTGAATTGATGGGAAAACTACGCCCGGAATTTTGGCCACATTTTGTCGATCTCAGACCATAGGGCTGCCCATGCAATCTGGCAACCTTGCTTTTTTTCCCTATAAAACCCCATGTGTAAAAAATCGATTCATAAAAGAGACAGATAAAGAAAGAGTGGGTTATTTCACGTTGATTCAAATGAAGAAAATTTGACGTTGCCAAATTGAAGAAGCCGCTATATAATGGTCTGACAACACTGCACACGCTGCGCTGGTTTGATATAAAAACGGGAGCGCTTGCCGCGCGATGACTACAGAGTACAGAACACAATAACAATACCCAATGTCAATGTCAGTCCCCCCTTTTCTTCCCTCCTCTTCCCCCTCCCCCCCCTGGCCCCCTCACAATTATTTTTGGTAATTCATACCGACTGTTGGAGCATGTAAATTCTCTGACGATCGAATACCATTAGCCCTCCCCCTCCCACCCTCCGCCACGCCACGCCCGTGACCGGCCCCCCTGCCTTCTGACTGTATCTACTTGGTGTAAGTACTATACGCAGCTCCTGCTGCTGCGATGATAACCTGATGCTGCACTATCGCTATACAGCATTTTCCCAAAAAGTCCATGCCGATCATTTACTGATGCTATTGCGGTCCAAAATTGTAAAACTTGGCCATTGCTATGGAAACAGATTTAATCTTTTTCCACGCACCCCTTCGCAGAAAAAGAATCGATTACCTTAACCCTTAACTGCAGATGAGCCCAGATCTGGAACAATTTTTTTGAAGCCTTATCTAAAAGTAGGGGACTTGAGTTGTACTGTCGCTGCATGGTGGGTCACATGTGGAACAGATACTAAACGAGTAAGAATTGTCGATTTTGTCCTAGAGCGCGCAGCACAGGATAGAGAACGTGCAGAGTGGTTGAAAATAGCTTACTGAAAATCGATAGAGATTTTTCCCATTTTTATTGTTATGTTTGGGAGTAACGCAGGGGGGACCATATACAAAAAAAACAACTATTGAAACTTACTAACTTTTTTTTACTACTTCAATTTTTTTTTTTTTTAGCCTGAAAACTTTATTTTTAGTTGCATGGATACCTAAATGCGGGTAAGACCATATTTTGAACAATTAATATTCAGGCTCTTTACCATTGAAATATAATGGAAAGCATTTTTTCACTATTTTTCCCTGTCTCAAGGATCAAAATTGTACTGAAAAAAAAAAAAAAAAAAAAAATTTTTTATTGAAAAAAAAAAAAAAAAATCATGCAGTAAAGGGTTAAATTCACGAGCTACCTTTTCATACAAGGTCAAAGTTAAAAGCCAATTTTCCTCACGACACATCCAACATTTCAAAAAATTCCCCCCAAAAAGACTTTCTCTCTTTACGTCAGTAACTAGGCCTTCATTCATTCATCATAAGCGTACACGCGTCAGAAATGACATTTTTCCCCAAGCGTCACGGTAAAAAAGTGAAGAAGGTTTTTTATTTAAATATTTCAGCCCTGCTCCCAATTAATTTTTGGATCTGTGTGTGACCCCCCGGTTGAGAAGCGATTTTCTTTCCTTATAACGTTTTTCCGCGAATGAAGAAGAATAACAGGGGCTCTGGAAGGGTTTCCATTCCCCGAGAGTTTCGCGTATAAAAATAACGTAAACATGATATCGCGTAAAAGTTAGTCACGCTATTCAGACGCAACTTGAGAAAACTATGGCACGCTTCACTGATTCGAGTTTAGTATTACAACTGGTTGGTTATTGACGAGAAAGCATCTTTGTATGACACGTTTCGTCAGTGCTTCAGTGGTTAATTTTAACTACGGGTTTTTTTACCGAGCTGATCTTGCATATAGCATACTTGCTCTCGTGAATTGTAGTTTTCGAGTATTTTAAGCGATTGAGAGCACTTGATAAGACCAAGATGTAGGTTTTTAAAGCAACCAGAAAAATTATGAGAATTTGACAGGAAACAGATAAATTAGGAGAATTTACAGGAAAATCACAAGATTTGAAACTGTCCAAAAACCCAAAATTTTTTTGGGGGTCCAAAAATTAGCTTTTGGGTTTGTTTGGTGGAAAGTTGAGGCTATAACAGCAGTGAAGATTACTATAGCAGAAGACACTTGGATTTTTTGTTTTTTATTTGTTTTTTTTTGTTATTTGTTTGTTTTTTCTTCCAAATCAGCGTTTATATCTGAAGATTGTCTCTGCAAAGTTTACCGTCAATAATTTTAAACATTTGGCTGCCCCCCCCCCCCCCCCCCCCCACGAGATACCGCTAATCGAATCTTACGTCGAAATATGTTTCCCCCTTTTTTGGTACTTTCAGCCTTAATTACGAATCCAAAATATTTTGCAAAGGCATTCTTAGATGATTATCCAGTAACTATCTTTTCGTTTTTATAAATATGAATTATGCGTGACCAAAAAAGACATTAATCAAACGGTAGTGCTTTGGTGGAATCAATCGGCACTAAACGCTGAAGATTCAGCTCAAAATTACAGAAATGGAAAAAGAGAAGAAGTGAGCGCACCTTTGTAAATTAGTACCGATTGAACTTTCAAAAAGCTTCAGTCGTCCTAAAGATATAATTTAATTGGAATCGACCATACGAATACCCTAAAAGCAGGATACCAGCAACTTTCGGGTGCTTCTATGTCTACGGCATTTTGAGCGCAGTAACCGAGTTAAAAGCGCAATTAAAAATACGACGGGAACTAATTTAACTTTGACTGATGATGAATTTCTCAAACCGTAAAAAAACATTAAGACCATGTAACGTAGATTGCCTTGCAATTTCTTTTTGGAATTGTTTTTTGAAGTTTACGGAAATTGATGAGTACCCGAACTAGGGCATACCTGAGAAGGCAACACGTCATTAGAACTATTTATTGAAGCTTATACGATTTGTTTATCAGTAGCGCATACCGAGAAATGTGGCAACACCGCTTTCTGTCCATTTAATCCAATGTAAAAGATTTAATTCGAGGGTGTTCACCGCACACCTAATAATTAGATTTTTTCATGGGAATCAATGGACAAATTTAATTACATCGCTGCCAGATTGTACGCAACGTCCTTATTGTCAGGGAATTACTTACGGCACACAATGGGTTTAAACATGGATTTTTTTCGGCACATGAAAAATTTTTAATTTTTTTTTTAGAAGCGTTTTTTGTTTCTAATTTTCTTGCAAAAACCAAGTAATCTGAATTATTTTTAAACTAGAAAATGAAGAGTTATGCACATACTTTTGGGGCCTATACCATTTTCTTCCACAATCATTATTTTGATTAATAAAATCGTGTCCGAGTAATTTCACATTTAGATCTGCATAGTACGACAGCGCAGTCGTGAGTATTGTGAAATTATGCCATTGACTGCTTTGACAACGGATCACATTGTGTTATCTTCTTAGGCGCATGCTTGATCATGGATTCCAGAAGCATATACACCTGGAAGTATTTTTTTTTTATAATGTATCTAAAAAAGATGATATATATAAAAAAGTGAACTAATTAATGGCTCATTCGCTCCCCTTTACTCCATTGTTATCATCCCATTTCCCAAAAAAAGGCTTCATCGGAGCAACCATGCTGATTGCTTCGGCGCTTCACTATCCATAGGTGGATACGGGAAATTTTTCTGTCTCTCTCTCCTCCCATTTGAATATTTGCGTTAGAAAAGGACGGAGATAGGGGATAAAGTCACTTGATGGCCCTCTCTGCTATCCTTTTCTAACACATGCGTTCAAACAGCTGGAGAGAGAGAGAGAGAGAGAGAGAGAGGAGGGGAGAGAGAGAGAGAGAGGAGGGGGAGAGAGAGAGAGAGTACAATTTCTATATAATCCCCCATGCTCTTCACTTCCCCCTACCACCCATATAATAAGGCTGTTAACATCTTTCACCAACTGAATCGAGTTAATCCTTGAAAAAATGCGCCCTTGAAGAAGCAGCACATTTAAATTTTTTGGCAATGAATCTCTCACTGGAAACATGCGTATTAATTTGGAACATTTGGCGTGTTTTAGCGTGTCCTTGACAAAACCCCTTTTTTATTGCCATTAAATCTCGATAGAAAACACGTGTATCGAAATTTGGGAAGATTGAAATAGTTGCAAAGTTTTCGCATCACTATTGCTTGACCCTAAGATACTCGCATAGTGACCTACCGTTTTTCGGAGCAATAAGAGATGTATAGGAGTGCGAAGAAAGAGAATACGAGAGAAAGAGAGACGATGAAAGAGTGAGCGATGAGAGACGAAAAGAAACTTGTTTGACAGGCTGACACACAGAGGGAGTGCAAGTAATATGGTCGCTAAAAACAGATCAACGAAATGGAGATGAGGTCGAGAAGAGGCCCAAGGAGAAAGCCTATGAGCATGCGCTAATCAGTCGCTATTCGAATGAGAGCCTAGGCAATGTCTCAAACCAATCGGAAAGAAACGATCATAAATGGAGCATCTGTCAATTTACGCCACTGACTTTTTATTCCACTTCCAACTCGGAACGAACTGTCATGCGCCATATTTTTCAACTCCGCCTTAAAACATCTTCGTGTGCGTTCGCCGCCATTCGCCCGTACATTGACAACTTAATCTTTGCTTTTTTACACCATTTCATTTTCATTTTATTTTTTTTTTTTTTATTTTTTTTTTTCCTTTTCCCCAAGCGAACTAAGTTTCGAAAGTGTAAAAAACCTGAGTAATAGGCCCGGGCGAAGACGCGACGCGCCGCAGCATAGTGTTGCCTATATCACACTCGTCTGACGAACTTTCAAAAAATATCGTGGCTCGATGCCAATCAGCGAGCGATGGAATCGATATTCCGACGATTAGTCGAATGGTAAGATCATTAACGGAACGAACGATGAACACTTGAAATTTATCATCAGGATGATTAGTACTCAGAGTGCGTTGTAAAACCGAGGGACGGTGATTGATGTGGGAAGCGGACATCGGTGCGAAAACCCGGACTTTTTAAAAATTGAGCCCGTTTCCGGAAAAAAAGGGCTCATAAAACATCAGGTGTGCTCTTCAGTAAAAACGCTCTATTCGATAACAGTGATGAGTTCTTAAGAAGAGCACGCCTGTTGTCTTATGATTCCTTTTCCCGGAAAATGGCCTCAACTGAGGGTCTCCTGGCAAAACTGCGGTCACCAAAGGTCACCAAAGATCACCAAATAAATTGTTACAAAAGTCGCCGAAATAAAAAGAAATTACCAAAAATTCTTCGTGGAATCACCTGATTAAGGTGGCTTTTGGAACAATTTTTGGTGATCTCGGGTGACCAGTTTTTCCGGGGTCGTTCTAGTTTCTGATAACTTGTCTTACCCGCAACATTTAAAAACTTAATTTTTTTAAAAATGTCAACTTTGAGAAGGGTAGCTTACCATACATTCGTTAACCAGTTAACCATCTCATTACTAAAAATTTTAAAAAATTTCCCTTTTTCTGTGAGTTGAGGGGTGATTCGGACGAGAGCCTTTTGCTACAACTATAGAGACTAGAGAGGGTACATTCTGTTGTAGAATCACTTGAAATGTTGTAGGTAGCATTAGAAAGTTCCATTGTTAACCCAAAAACTCAATAAGGAGATGCTTTCAAAAAAGAATTCTAAGATGGCTGTCATAGAGCGTGTCACATTAATGGGGATTCTCGTCTAATTGCAGCTTTCCCTATGATACATCATTTTTCGCACTTTATAAAAAGTAGCAATTAGATGGGACTCCTCCTCCTGTGACTTTTCAATGTCAGCCATCTTGGACTTTTGTTTATTAAACACATATTTTATGTTTGAGAATCAATTTTGGAATTTTCTGTTTCTCTCTAAATAATTTCAAACGATTTTAATCCAGACTTGATCCTCTCTATTTAGATGTAGAAGTTTTAAAAAGTTTGCAACAGACCCATCATATGCAACGCTACTGGTAAGTAGGAATTTGAGAATGATTCTCCGGTCAATCGCACGCGTGATAGCCCGCGGAACTTTCCAATCGATTCTTGAATCGCGCTTTTGTTTGAGAATCAAAATCAATAGACTGTGAAAGTACACCTCACATCATGTCACTGATGACGTTGAAATTAAAGGATGTAACGTGATTGGTGATGCGGTATACAAAAAACTTGACTTCGAGATTATTTTTTCTTTTTCTCCCCCGGGGGAGGGAGTTCAAACAAAGTTTTTTTTCGAAAGTTTTGGATTGATTTCCCGGGTGAATGAAAAGTTGCAGGTATTTTTATTTGCTGAGTCACGCATGCCCACCACTATCACTATCAACGCTGTGCACGATGCGACGCCTTCTCTGGCCAATGTTGCCAGATTTGAGGTTAAAACCCGTATATTTACATTGATTTTTATAGGAAATATATGACCTAAAGCCGTAAATCTAGCAACACTGCTGCCTTTAGTCGGTTTGAACTATGCGGAAGGCCGCACAGTAGGTAGAAATGACTTATTTGGTGGAAAAAAAAACGAAAATGAAAAACGCCTAAACTTTGAACTTTTTGTTTGAAAGTTTCCAGAACTAAAATTACTCACTTGAGCCACCTCTATAAACATGAGTCTAGCTAGAAAATGTACATAGAAAGTCTAAAATCAGTTAAGTATCAAAACAATTAATTCTTATTTAAACTGATTTTCATTTGCTGATTTTTTGGGCCCCAAAATTCCAAATTCTGGCCTACTGTGGGGCGGGGAGGGGGCTTCCAATTTCAGCAAAGCTAACAGTTTATGAAGAATACAGCAAGGAAGAAAAGAAATGGCCGCACGACTGGGAACTTGGAGGAAGGGGGGGGGGGGCGCAGGAGAAAAAATTTCATCGAAAATTAGAAGGAGCAAAATAGAAATCTCACTTAATTGGAGGGCTGACGGTCATACCTGCCCTAACCTAAATCAATTGATGAGCCACGTTACATGTTAGAGGATAAAATCTGTGGCTCATGAGTTAGTGCGGGTTAGGCAGGAATGACACTCAGCACTCCTAGGCGCGGTTTTGACGAGACTATACCTTTACAGGTTTCAGCATATTTTCTGGTTGGAGCACTCCAAAGATTATAAGAATACCGGAGTTCCTGACAAGTATAGAGCCCTTTAAACTTTCAGATCCAAACTAAGCTGATTTTACGTTATAATATGTACCGTCACATGTACGCACCTATGGGTAGACGAAGATTAAGACGCAAGGTTATGCCCGAATAGGCATCAATCTTAATATAGCTTCATCTTAGTAAGTTTAATTTACAGTTTGAAATTCTACGAAAATTCCGAGAGGTTGAATGAGCTAAATCAGGCATTGAGCCGTCAATTCTGGAAGGAGCTTCAGTATTTTTCCTTGGGAATTTTAAAACCAGGCTAGAATGATTATTTTTCCCGGGAACTTAGAAAAAAATTTGGGACAAGAGGGAAATCTTTGAAATTCATTGTTAGTATAAATTGAACTTATTGTTAGAGAGAAAAGGATCCTGCAACTCAAAATACTTTGGATTTTGTCTTTCGACTCTTGAAGTCCCAGCAACCTGATTTATGGTTTATTTTGAAAGCCCTTACATATATGTATAGCATAGCTACGCCTTAAAAATGTAAAACTCCAGACCTGTACAAAAATTGTATTCCTGAACATACAATCTGAGGGAAGATCATTTACTTTTCGCCGTTCGAGGGTCGTCCTCGTCACAGCGTCACTATGGTCGAGCATTGGAGGACGTCGCTAACAGTGGCGTAGCGAGCGTGCAATGCGGCAACGTTGTTCCATGTCCATTTGAGCCCATGTAAAAGGTCGAATTTCAAATTTGTTCACCAAATACCCGATACTTCGATCTTTTTCATGAGTTCAAATGGACACACTGCATCGTTGCCAAGTTGCACGCTACGCCACTGGTCGCTAATCGCTATGGTAATCATCGTTATGTTTCTCGGTAGCCAAAGACTACTCGCAGGTAGCTGTTAATTGGAGAGAAATTAACGCGATGGTTAGTTCACTACAGCGGTAAAACTCTTGGCAGCATTCAAAAACAAACATCGCTAATTTTTTAACCTTTAATTTTCAAAGTATACGTTTTACATCGCCAGACATACTTTTTGATCGGAAAATTTCAAAGAACCCAACACCAGTGGCGGCTCGTGCAATGTGGCAACAATGGACTCCCTCCATTTAAACTTATGTAAAATAATCGATTCTTTGGTGAGGCGCTGTGCCTCACCTAGAATCGATCTTTAGCACAGATTTAAATGGCAAAATAGCACTGTTGCCAGATTGCACGAGCCGCTACTGCCCAACACTTGAAACGCTCAAAAAACTGCATGAAAGACCTGAAAAATGCCAACTTCAAACTCGGCTGAATTTAATCGAATTTTGTCAAATTACGTAGATTGGAGAAACATCTTTACTGTGGGTGCAAGAGGAATTTCAGCAACTTGGTTGTGGACGGAAAATTGGTCCAATGTGATTATATTTTCAGAGGAAGAGGAAGAAAAATAAGAGATATATTTTTACTGTTTAAGGTAATAGAATAAAGTATTGTTACAGTTGCGTCATTTGAGGAGGTCAGGGGGGAAAATCCCCCCCGTGGTTTTGGCACGGGGATCGATGATTCTGAACATTCAACAAGAAAATCACCGATTTAAATTATATCGTTTCTGCGTCAGCCACAGTATTCATTTTCTGCGCAAGAGTTTTATTCGCGATTTAAAAATGAATATGATGAGAATCGGCTTCACTAGATCGCTAGGCATTGTTTTCACTTTTACGGGGGCACTTTCCGTAAGCACGTACAATATACGTAAGAACGATTCATGATTGAGAGGGTCACAACAAGACATGCCTGGCGCTCTGATTCCGATCGCTCTGGTTTCTCCTTCAGAATTGAAAGTAAGACTAATGCAAGTTGCAATACGTGCTCACGGTGAATAAGTTTATACTTCTACACTCTAGCATCTATCCTTTTTTTTTTAATTTTTTTTAAATTTCTAATTTTCGTTCATTAACCAGGCTGGAGACGGTTTGACTAAAATCTCTTTAAAAAAAAAAAAAAAAAAAAAAAAAAAAAAAAAAAAAAAAAAAAAACAAGCAGGGAAAATTCCAACACGCAGGTGTTGGAAAAGCGTGCCACTAAAGTCTGAACAGCTTTAATGCTTTTGCTAGCAATGATAATTCATCAAAGAGGAACCACTTGACATGGAGCTGATCTCGAAAAAATTAAGTCCAAAGTTGAAGAGCTAGCATTTAAACAAAAAACTCGGAATTACTTACGTTTTGATTTCATTCAACTGCCGTGTTATGTTTTTGCATTTCAACACCGGAAAAAAGGAATTTCCTATGCGGGAAAAGGTACCTACTTAATTTTTAGCGTTTAAAGTGACTTGGTTCCTTTCTTCTTTTTGTTTGGCATAATCACGAAAACCGAATCTCTAAGAGAAACCAAACGGCAGAGTTGGTTTACACTGTTGATATTTTAAAATCCGTTAATCCGGACTTAAGTCCGTTCCCAATTCTATAAAAGGAACCAAGTCGGAGTTGGTTCCTTACGTGACTCGGATTAAGGTTTAAGAAAAAGGAACCAAGTTCTCATTTAATTTCATCATATGGACAATGACTTCAATGAGGCTCACCAGCTCACTTTTACCTGGAATTTTGACGGAAAATAGTTGTTATTAGAAGAAGCACTTGTTGCTTCGAGATTCAGTATTGCTAGGTCTATCAATCAATAACTCAATTTTATCAAAATGTCACTCAGTTCTTTTGTGAGAAGTGCTGTCCAATTGAGCTTGTTTGGTGAGAAATGATGAAAAAAATAAATTTAGATCAGATGTATCTATAAGGAGATGAGTCAAAGGCGTTGTTTTTTTGTGTTTGTTTTTTGTTTTTTGTTTTCAAAACTTTGGAGGGCTTTAGCTCAGAAGAGAAACATCTGTAGCACATATTCATGTAGAAAAATAAAGCCTTATATAGGTACATGTTCACCCCAAAAATACACTCCATAAGTTTGGCACTTAAGTTTTGCAACACCCTATATTCTTGATATTTTGCTCCCCGCCACCCTTCACAGAACACAACATCTTGACCATGCAAATTTTTAAAATCACAGTTTGACTGTAGAGATATTTTCTCCCCCCCCCCCCCTTATAACGAAAAAGGGGAAAATGGATCGCCTGTCTTTGATGTTCGTCGTATGCGCGTGCACAGATTGTTCGGCTTTACGACTGCCATTTTGGCTTTCTTTATAATGCGTTTTGTGGGTTTATGAATGGCTTTTATGACTATTTGATGCCGCCAATGTAATTTTCAGGCGATTTTACATAAAAATCAAAACTCTATAGCGCTGTAGCAAAAGTTTGCAACAAACCCATTGAAAGCTGAAAAAAGAAAATTATTTGATAAGGCTCGATCTTTTTTACCCACATAAAGTATAGACAATAGATATTTCTAAATCCCTCCACCTTTTAAACGGCTTGTTCAGGGATCAAAAAGAGGTTGCGTTCTTTTGAAGTCAAAAAGCGCCATTTTCGGAAAAGCCGTGATTCTAAATAATAAACAGTTTTTTTTCTTCTTTTTTTCCGTTTTAGGTGCTGTCAGCACTTATTGCGATTGTCACGATGTAGATATGTAAGATACATAAATGGAACACTTGCGAATTCATGAAAAAATAATCCTTTAATATACAGAACTAACCATTTCAGGTGCCCTTTACACGTCAAGCATTCTAGGGTATAGATTAGTAGGTGTGGAGGTTTAAGGCGTTTGTGGATTTTAATGGGTCTGTTACAAACTTTTGCTACAACGATAAATAGTGTTTCATCGTAGGTAAATCGCGTGAAAAGTCCATGGGTGGCATCAGAAAGTCATGAAATGCGATAATAAACTCACAAGAGATGTTTAATGAAATGCAAGATGGCGGTAAAATATCGAGCAGTCCGTATGCATGCACCTTTAACATCCAAGAATTGCCAACGTTGACAACCTCAAAGCGTCAGAGGTTATGTGTTTTATTTACATTGTGATTGGGTGTGATCGATATTGTGAGGTTGGCTATCTTTGGATGTTCGTGGTGCATACATACAGGTTGCTCGATATTTTACCGCCAACTTGGAGTTCATTAAACGTCTCTTGTGAGTTTATTATCGCATTTCATGACTTTCTGATGCCACCAATGGACTTTTCACGCGATTTTACATGATACAGAACACTCTATAGCGCTGGAGCAAAAGTCTGCAACAGACCCATTCCCCCTCCCTCATTTATTTTGTTGAAAAGTATCGAAAGTTTACAGTCAAAACTAAGCCATTATTCATTACAACTCATTGTAATATTATTTTTTTTCTGTTGCCATCGGTCGATATCATTTTTCGTGTTGGAGAAGCAAAGTTCCATATGGACCTATGATTTCCAAAATTTGAAGAAGCTTCCAGTAAAAAATACTGTACACGCGAGAAACTTTTTAGGATAGGTAAATAAGTTATTCCAGAGTCAATTCCATAGCCGCAGCGAGGAAGCTGTCCAGGGGTGGAAGACACGTGACAGCCCCTCTCACTTTTTAGAGCTATTAATGCGAATTTTACCCCCGCCCCTTTGTTCTGGATTTTAAAAACCTTTTTTTTTGCAACAAAACGCCCAAAATTTCCTCAAAAATCCCTTGATTGCATAGACGCTCATAAAGGGGTTTCAATTTGCCGATCCCCCAGAATTTCAAATGTTTCCAATGACCAAGACCTGTTTAGTGAGACGTCATGAAAAAAATTGGTTCCAAAAAAAGGCTCCGCCTCACTCGCGCTCTCGTGGGTTTTCCCATATGAAACACGATCCAAATTTTCAAATACAAGTGCTAGTAAACAACATGTTCTTTGCACCAGTTGTGTTTATCACACCATTGGGTTCCACGTCCCTTATAAAAATTTCCGATTGTTTCAATGAATTTTCCGATAGGATATATATTCCCGCGCTTTTTTTCCCATAGAAATAATCAAAATTCCATAGAGACAATCGGAATTCGTGTAGATTCAATCGCACTGACTATAGCAACGATAGGTTTCATGATTGAAATAAGGCGAAATCGTCTATGGCTCTATTCTTACAGTTTTAACAGCCACTTTTTTCTCAGTGCGATAAAATATGAGCCCGCTATACCACAAACTTTTTGAAACATCGCGCATCAATGCACAATCACAGTTATATCAAAGAAAGTCCTATGTTTTGTCCTTGTCACACTCACTTGTTTTTATGAGCACAAAATTCTAGGATATAGGCTCATCAGCACCATCACGACATGTGTTATACCTCTAACAATAGCTTCGATACGAAGAGAAGTTGGAATGATTGAGTGTCATGGCGGTGATACTCCCATAAGAGACCGTGAGTAAGACGAGGACAAAACGTAGAACATCTTTCGGTATAACTGTGATTGTAAATTCGCTTGATTGTAAATTCGCTTGTGATCTTTTAGGAATTATGTTAGAGTGAAAAGATACTTTAAAGTACGTGGAATCTAATGGTGCAATAAAATTTGAGAAAACTGTTCTTTAACTAGCATGAATTTGCGTTCGAAAATTTTGGGTCTGATTTCTTATAGGTAAATCAACGAGAGTGAGAGATAGAGCATTTGTTTGGAACCAATTCTGATCGTGACGTCATCACTAAACAGGTCTACTTAAGGATATAAACGAGTCCCTCTCTTTTCTATTCCCCGCCCGCTCTTTATCAATACCTCGCCGTCACTTCTTTCCGAAACCCTCGTCAAACAGATTTTGACACATTTACGACCGCTTAATGCACCGTGAAGAAATCTTGTGACCGGTGGAGCCCCAAAAGGGGAGGGGCAAAGAGGGTTCCTGCGGGGGATGTTTCCACCCCCCTCCTGTCTTTGAATTTTGACTCATAGGTAGGCACAAATGACTTAGGTTGCTGGACCTGTATGGAATTCTCGTTCAAAGGAATTCGACTTTGACGCTTAATAACTTATTGAAATTAACAGGAATACCAAAACTTTTACAATTTTAAGAAAATAGACGCCGAGACCTCCTGGATTGCAGCAATAAATTAACAATTAATGAAACCAGTTTTATGAAAACACGTTTTTAATTTTTCAAACCTTTCCCGCCAAGGTTTTGCCATAAGCAAAGCATGCAACCTATATACTAGATATGAAAATGAAAACAAAAAGCGTACCGTATATATACGGCACGCTTAAAACTCCTCTCATTTAGTTATCTTACGCTGAAAAATCAAAAATTCATTTTCCCATCAAAACTTTGTGGCACATATTATTGTAATTAATTTTGACAAACAGACCATGTTCATATAGAAGTGGCAAATCTGCTCGGCAACGTCGATTTTTTCCCCCATTTAAACCGCCGCTAAATGTCGAATATGAGAGTTATTTTCCCTGAACAACCAATATAGTTCGATCTTTTTCATGGGTTTAAATGGATAAAAGGCAATGTTTCACTGCACCATGTCACGCTAATGGTTTGTAAGACTTCAAAGCGTTCTTATGATGAATGAGACTTGAAGAGAATCATTTACAGATTCATTGACAAATGGTGTAGTTTTTCCAAAAATTAGGTAATTAAAAACGAAAATTTGCTTATGTCAAACTCAAAATAGTAATTGTTACGTTAAAAACGGTTTGCATCGGAAATAAAACTCGCGCCAGAATATCATGCATTTGTATGAAATCTCCAGTTATTCTTTGGTTGTTTTATCCCATTTAATATGCAACCTTTACAGTTCACCTATAGGCACAGATGAACTCTGATGACTGCATTTCCGATTTTTCCGGTTGTCGATATTTCTCAAAATTATGAGCGCGCAACAAATTAAGAACGCCGAGGCGTCCCCAAACGCAGGCCCGCTTCGGTATAGATGCACTGATGAACTTCAGGGATCTAAATATTCAAAAATCAGAAAATACAACTATTTTCTTTCAAAAATGTCATTTGTGTGCGATTTATATAACTGAGGCTCCTTTTCGAAGCGTTGAAGCTCGTAATAAATTCATAATGGCTTAGACTTTAAAACACTATAAAACCGATTTTTACCAAGCAATTAATTTTCGAAAATAAAAAGATAAAAAAAATAAAAAAGCAACGCGTTAGATAAAAGGCTTAGTTATTCAGAGGTCAGTTTCACGCCGTGTTGACAGGTTGAAACACTCACAACTCCACCGTTCTCTTTTTTTTTCGCTCTCATTGACAACAAAAGGCGTCAATTTAAGTAAATACGCATTAATGATTTGTAAATGATTGATCGTAGGATACCCTCCCAAATAGCCTTTGGCTATTTTCGTAGCTACTGTTGACAGAAACCGATACTCGAACTAAGAGACAAAAATAAGAAAGAAAAAACCTCGAAAAATAAAAAATAAAAAAAAAAATAAAAAACAATAAAAGCAACAACAAGCAAATAAATTATTGCGTCAGGATTTACAACTTGAAAGGTGTGGCATCAATTCGGACGTGTAAATAAACAAACCAACTTCCTTAGACGGTGGATATGGTGTTCCACGAATTATGCGACGTAAAAGTCGAGGATTTTTTCTAGGATCCATTTCCAAACAGCAATTTTATTTTTTTTATTTTAGTTAATTGGAAATTTGGAAGCTGAAGAGTATTTTTATTGGTGTATAGGAGTTTCTTCTAACTAAAGGTACCCTCACCCTGCGCGGTATACCCGCCACCCGCCTAGCGGCCTGGACAGTTCATTAAACAATTTCATGAACGACCAATGTATCTTTCAAAACAAACAAAAAAACAAAAAATTGACATTCAGCTGTCTTCAAGATGTGCAATAAATATATGAAAAACATATTTCTGATGTTTGACGAAAACGGATGATCGAACCTCCATTCAGAATAATATTTCCATGTTTAATGAGAACAAGTTTCCACGAAATGAATTATTGAATTTATGTTTGATTTATAGAGGGTAGTAAAAAAAAGTTTTCAAAACAATTGATGAAATGTAGTCACAGGTAACTTTTAGGCGTAAGAAATAAAAAGGAGCTCTTGTGAATCTTCCGAGAACGGCTTCGATTTCCGAAAGGGAGAGAGGGATTCGTGAACCAGTTTTAATTTCCTGACCTCACAACCCCACCATAACTACACTGGCGGATCCAGGAATTTTTCCTTCTTCCTATATGGCCATTTGATCGCGTGTGTTAGAGAAAGACAGATAAGGGGCGGGCGGTCACGTGACTTCCGCCCCCTCTTCTATCCTTCACTAACACACGCGTTCAAATAGACTGAGAGAGAGAAAGACAATCCACTGGATCCGCCAGTGTATAACTAAACATCTTGTCCACCCGTTATACTTTTTCGGATCTGATTTAATTATAGACGCCCCTCCATATTATATTCACCTCCAGGAAATTCATCGCGTGAGTAGAAAAACCGCGCAAGGACCAGAGATTAATTGACCCCCTTTCCCGCTCGTTCGAGAGTGCGAACATTCTTATCTCTTGTACTATCGCCTAAATGATTGCAAAAAAAAAAAAAAAAAAAAAAATCGCACTCTAATTACGGAGAAAACTAAACTGTAAACAGTGTTGCCACATAGACAAGACTAGCTTTCCCATCTTTTCGCCGTACTAACGGAAAAATCACCTGCAGTTCGTTTATATTTCCGAAATCAGTCCAAGAAAGATACCTATGCTCATGCAATAAATTGTAAAACTGCAGGTCACACTGCGTTTGGCCTACCTCGTCAAATTGAAGGCGCACAAAATGATTAGAAATGTATTACCTCACCAATAATTGATTATTTTACATTGAATTAAATGGACAACGTGCATTGTTGCTACGTTTCATGATCCGTCACTGATTTAACCAAGGCTGCCTTTTTACGGATCTTATAAGAAGAGATTTTTTCCGCCGCCGATGATTCCACCCATGATAGCGCAACGAGATATTTTCTATCCCGCTCTTTTCTGCATTGAAATACGTGTATATTAGACAAGGATAGGCAAGGGGATAAAACTCCTCTTTCTATTCTTTTTCTATACTTATACATTCAAAGGGAAATGAGAGCGATAGAAAGATATCGTGGTTGCGCAATATTGCTTCCACCAGTTCCCTCTATGATTATTTACAGTTCAACTCTGCAATATATGACTGTAAAGCACGAAAATACTCTGATCTACAACTTTTTTCAGTGAATGGAATCATTGGAAAATCAAAAGTACATCAAATTTTAAAATCAACGGTGTTTCCATCAGTGGCTGAAAACATTACAACACAGAAAAAGATGGACGTGCTCCAGACACAAACTTTCCGTGTTCTAGACACGAATGTACACACCAGTACAGGAACGAGTTCTGAGCGCAATCTATTTCTAGGTTGAGTTTGCGTCTGAAACGCATCCCGTCGTGTCCAGAACCTGAAATGTTTGTGCTCTGAGCACGTTACTTATAGGTGTGTATATAGATCGTGCTGGAGCACATCTTTTTTTTTCTGTGAAATCAGATCGTTTCGTGGAAAAGTATTGGTACAGAGTGTTCTCAATTGATAGACTCATAGGCGGATATCAACATTCCATCAAATTTTAAAGTCAACTATGTGTTTCTACTTTCTGCCACTGCCATCGAAGGTCGAAATAATTACAGACCAAAGTATTTTCGTGGATTATAAACACTCTCATGAACTGGGGACTATGAGTAACTTTTTTATCAACCGGTGGAATCATCGGTGAATGAAAAACTTTCCAAAAAAAAAAAAAAAATCCGACAACACCGACGGCGGCGGTGACTATGGGAAGGAAGGAGGAGCCGTGAGAACTAAGAACTGAAAAATGAGAAGATGTGATTTTGATTTTATTCCTCCCTCTTTTCTATTTCTAGCATTTTTTTTTCTTTTTCGGGGGCCCCTCTATCACCATTCTCGTGGTTGGAGCGTGGCATGGTGTAGGTAAGCAGGTCATAAATTATTAGACCATTACCGCCACGCTATCGGCCTCTCGCCCGCCATGCCATCGCTCCGCCACATCAATGTACACTGTACAGAGACTTAAGATAGGGCCTAGGCCATAAACTGGGTGTAGCAAAAGTTATGCTCACCCTCTACACTCCTCCCCTTCAGCTTGTTTCCTTAATGGTCTGTTGTGAAATTGTAAGATAGCTATCTTGTAAGCGCAATTAATTGAGGCCATTTCTTGAAAAGTGCCTTTAAAACAAAAGGTGCGTTCTTTAGCTTAAAGTCGCTATTGAATCACAAGGCTGATTCAAAAGAAAGAGCACACTCGTTTAACGTTTTATGAGCCCCTTTTTCTAATGGCGTAAATTGGATCCGACTCGTGAAATGCTCGCTTGAAAAATTTAAAAATCAACGCATGATTGAAAAAAAAAAAAAAAAAAAAAAAAAAAAAAAAAAAAAAACCTCGACTCGTCGATGTCACCATTGTATATTATAGACAGGTCTTCCAATAAAGAAGCTAAACGAAACAGTGGCGTCGTAAGGAATCTGGCAATGCCACATTTTAACCCATTTAAACCCGAGTAAAATATCGATTCGAAGAAGTGTATTGAGCAACCCCAGTGATTTGAATTTTTTCATGAGTTTAAAATGACTAAATTGCAGCGTTACCAGAGACTGAATGTGACGCTTTGCAAAAAAAGCTGGGGAAAATTTACTACTTGACAATTAGTTGTTATCCGCTTATAGTAATAAATACGAAATTCACTCACAGACCAGAGTTGCCAGGTCCGAGCCACGGAAAACTGTTGACGCCATTGCTAGCATAAGGGGGGTGCAGCTAGTTTTTGTCCACGTTTGGCAACACTGTCACAGACTCACAAAACGACTTTGAAGTTTGATGCGTTATGGCGGAGCTACGTAGATTTACCATGGGAAATTCCTATCTAATTTATTTGAGACTTTCCTCTGTGTATTTCTATAGAGAGAAAATACTGTTTCAACAGGAATATTATATGATACCTGAATAGCGCCGTCATGTTTGCCTTTAAATGGGGGAGCTACGTAGGTGTCATAGGGGATTTCTGGTTAATTTGTCATTATCATTCTATAGAAACACAGAGAGGAAAGTCTGAAATTAGTGAAATTAGATAGGAATCTCCCATGGTACTTGCATACCTCCGCCATCATGCCTTAAATTTTAAAATCATTTTGTGAGTCTGTGAGTAAATTTCGTAATTTTTATATGTGCTCATCATAATTTTCTCTGGTTCTTATGCAAAAATTAACTATTCAATCGCGCGTAAAGCTAAATTTAGCATAAGATATCCGTGCTTTATGCCACAGCGTCGGTGCAGTATTACACGATTGCACCCATTTCTGTGGCAAAAAACGCCATACCCATTTAATTTTTCCGATACCACGCCCGAGTACATTGGCGGATACAGGGAATTGTATTTCTCTCTCTCCTTCCATTTGAACTTATGTGTTAGAAAAGGAAAGCAGAGGGGGCCATCACGTGACTTTGGCCCCCTCTTCCGTCCTTTTCTAACGCACGTCTTCAAATGGGAGGAGAGAGAGAAAGACAATTGCCTCTATTCGCCCATGCCCGAGTATATTCGTTTCTGGGACCACCATGCTTCACAAAATGTCAGTTTTTTATTCATAATAATTTTGGCTCCAAATTGTTAACATTTTATAACAATGCTTTCTCAAAGCGCCTTCAATAAAATTTTGTATGCAAAAATAGAACAGCGGTGTATGATTATTAAACTATACCCACTTAATTTAAGCGAGCGAACATTGATTTGGTCTTCTTAACCTGGTCATCGTGAAGGGATTCAGAGTGCATTATGACAAAAGTTAGGGTGGATGTGTGCATGACTTATGCTCCACCCTGTAGAGGAAGAGACCCATCGCGGATAGGAAAGTCCGACCGCAAAAAAAAGCACCGTGCATGGAGCATCGCATTCCGGGTCTCCGGCCGCGGCCGCAGCCACACCGCGCGCGCTCATCACGCAAAGTCGCAAACACGGGAAGGAAGGCAGGCGAGGCAAAGCCGCAAGCTCATGCGCATTGCCCATTGCGCATATATTGTTTGTGCACCCACATCATCCAATTCGCGTTAAAGAATAGAAAACAAACAATCAAACATACAAACGCAAGGCACGCACGTCGCACGGAGAACATCAAACAAATTTACGCGCCATCATTATTGAAACACTCCGTATCCGAATTGCGGATAATGTTGTCGTCATCAAAGACCCAATGAATGCTATGCAAATAATGAGAATGGATCCCTCTTCAGATATAGTGGAGGCAATGTGCGGGTGAAATGGGGCGGTTGAAAAGGATCGGAATTTTGGTGTTTTTTGGTAAGTATATATGTATACACTGTTAGAAATGTTCAATCTGACTCCGGTTACATAAAAGCCATGATTTCTCCCGTTATATAGTTTCGGAAGAAATTATTTGAGGAGCAGAAAATGGTGCGAAAAGGAGGAAAGAGATAGTCATAATTTGCACTTTAAATTTAAAGCTCACTCGGTGAGCTGAAAACAAGGATCAGTGTTGCCAGATTGGGGTGAAAAAGCCGTACGTTTTACATTGATTTAAATGGGGACGATACGGCTTTTTACCCTCGATCTGGCAACGCTGACAAGGATATACCTTTGATTTCCAACTAGGTTTTATATAGTCGGAGATGCGGCTGCAATAGACTTGTCATGTTACACTAATTAATTCTGCAATTATTCTATTGTTTAGAAGAAATGATAGGAAAGCATTTTCATTAAATTTTTGTTCAATTGGGAGAGACAGAAAAATTCTTGTATCCACCCATGAGTATATCATACTCTTATCAGACATCTTCGTCCCCGGTTGTAAAATTACGTTCAAATAAACAACAACGAAACTAATGTCCAAATTGGCAACGTTGACACCGTCATAAAGGACTCAGATATACGTATCTACACATGAGCTATCACGGAAAAGAGAGCCGCTCTTTCTGGCATATAGTCTGAGCCTCACAACGCGATGCGAGACGGGAAAGGAGGGGGCGGACAGTGGAGGACCTGGAGGGGGCGACCGGGATAGTAGAAAGGGGGGACGGTGGCGGGCGCTGCGGTAATTCAAGTCCAGCTGAACAAATTAAACACCTAAAGGTAATTACCTGGCAAAAGTAGGGTTTATTGTGATGCTTTGTACCAAGGTCACGAGCCCCGCCCGCGCCTTTTCCATACGATCGACGCGCGCATCGGTGTATGTGTGTGTGTGTATGTGTACACCGCTAGACCAGCGCGTTCGAGTCCTGCATTCAGCTTACAATCACAATCGCGCGGATTGGATTGGCGGCAACGCTGCCATTTTTCGAATGCCTTTCTAATTTTTCCCTATCTGACTTAATGTAAAAGTTAGTAATTTACAGACAAATTTGGCAACACTGATGGGCGGAATCTGAGTTGCCGGATTACAGGAGAGAATTCGCCTACTTAACGCTGACCATTTGACATTTACGGTGATGGATAATGGACAGACACCGCTTGGGCATCTACGGTGACCGTGATTGCAAAAGAAAATGCGCCTATACAGAAAAAACAATCAAACGCTTTAGTAACGCTCACTAAACCTTTGATAGAAAAAAGACCCATCAAAAGACTCTAACAGAGGAAACCACTTCTCGAGCATCTTTTAATGTAAAGTGAACATATTTTTCTGACAACCGTTATTTCAAAAGAAATTTCGCTTTCTGCCCATTTATTTTCGTGTAAGACAGCCAGATTCTTGTTGAAAGGATGACAAATAATCTTATTTAAACAGTGAAAAAATCACAGCTACTTTAAAGTAAAGTAGGAATATATTTTGGAATCAATTGAAACTCGCAAATTGCAAAGGAAAACACGCATATACTTCCCGTAGCGTAAAATATGTATATTTTCCAGAATCAACTTTGGCTGCACGGAAAAAAAAGGCTGGTAGAATTTACAATCTGCAAAGCTGATTTTGGCGTCTGCTAGAAAGTATGGGAAATTTCACCATAACATGATAAATGCAACGTACCCTGAGCTAAATTAAGTTACCTTGTTAATACATTTTACCATAATCTAGAGAAATTTACCATACTTTCTCGCAGACTCCAAAATCAGCTATGCAGATGGTCTTAAATTCCATCAGTCTTTTTTTCCGTGCACTTCCCATTTACTTCAATGTGAAACTAGCCGTTTTAATTTCATCTGGCAGGAGAGGGTGGAGTCGGAGTATTCTCCTCCGGAAGCATTATACATACACTGGACACTGGACACTAGACAGGCCGATCCAAGCTATATACTTTCATCGTTGAACGAGATAATACAGGCGCGATCAATTTGTAAATGATGCTAACAGGCAGTGAAAAGGGACATACAAAGGGAAAGGTATCCATGCATGTTCCATCGTGAAATCGTGGCATGTTCTAGATATCAAGGTCATAGCGGGAAAGGGGTCCAGACTCCGGACAGTTAAAAGCCCCCATTGAACGTTTTTGAATTATCGGTAAACTGAGGTAAATTCTAAGAAAGAGTAGAAAGCGATTAATGCCCCCTTTGAGAGGAACGACTATAAAGTATAATTAATGGCATCATAATGTGATTCGCAGCTTCAATGTATCGTTCGGGATTTGAACAAAGCGCGCGCGCAATATCAAAATTGACGCTGCGCAACTTTGAAGAGGTTAAACGGAATTCGATTTTTTGAACTTTTAATAGGAGGGTAAAAACAATGGGGATCTTTCAAACTTTTGCTGTGATCAAATGAATAGTTCAATCTGATGTAGAAACCAGTGAAAATAAAGAAAATCACATTCAGAAAGTCTAAAATTCAGTAAGAAACTCAAATAACTGCTATAATGGCAAGTTCGTAATGGCGGTTCAACGCAGGTATCATGAAAGATTCCTGTCTAATTTGTCACTTTCTCTAAGGAAACACAGAGATATGTCTCAAATTAGATAGGAATCTCCCATGATACCAGGATACCTGCATCTCTTTGCCATTAAGCCCGATTCTGAGATAAAATTTCGTGATTTTTTAGTGTACTCATCGTCATTTTTACAGGTTTTTATGCAAGAATCAACTCTTCAATCCCCTAAAGCAAAAGTTTGCAAGAGCCCCATGGACTGACTTCTTGGTTTTAATGACTTACGCTTATACAGGTACATTCTCTGTTATAACTTGAAAACTATCGATAGTTTGACAATTTTGGCATCACAGATCGAAAGAGCGTGAGAACATCGTCATGTATGGTCGACGATTTGTCAACATCTTGAACGATTCTTTTTTACGTCCTTGTAAAACTTTTGGTATGATATGATTACTTTATCAAGAATATTATTGCGCATATTAAAGACTCCATAAAATGTCAGATATGTTCTGCCCAGAGCCAGGTATAATAAGTCAAAACTCCGCTTAAAACGTCACCATTAAATTAATCTACGATCATAATAAAACTGCAGTCTAGAATTGAAGTCATCAATTAGCGTGCAATTCACAGAGACCTTTCATACATAGGGTTATTTCATAAAAGGGTTTTAAGACAGTAACAGTCTACTAGTCACAAAATGAAACAGCGCTTTTCCTGATCAAATACATCTAAAATAGAAATAGTTCTACAAAAATGTTCCTCAATGCATCCCATTATAATTGATTTCGTCTCCAGTCATCTTTATTTTTCTTCTTCTCTCATTCATTTAGTTTGTTGGGCCCTAGTTGGCAAAAGAGAGCTTTTAAACTTCCATTTAAAAAAAAAACAACAACAATAAGAAAAGGTTTGTCTTAAAAGTCAGTCGCCGTAGCAGTTGAGTTGGCTGTAAAATGGCTCAAATACTTGGCTGGAATACCTTCTCCTTCACCATGACACAGATAATTCGCGTAATAAAATTTGTTTTTTTAACTTACTGCAGTGACAAATGACAATAATTGGAGAGTGGAATAAAAATTAAGAACAGCGGTGGCTCGTGAACAATCGACTATCGTTTTACACCCATTCGAACCAATGCAAAAGTATCAATTTCTTAAGATTACAATTGAACCGATCTGGAGATCGATTCTATTCCATTGTTTCTTATGGAGCAGGCATCGATAAATCACACTTCACGAGCCGTCGCACTGATGATGAATGACAAGATGGACGCGTTCTCTTACCTGCAACAAAAAGAGAAGAAACGCAGAGTTAATAAATAGAATCAATCCAAGGCAAATCAAGACAAAAGTCAAAATCATAAAAATTGAAAACAAAACAATCACAGCTATCAAAATAATGGGTCTGTTACAAATTTTTGCTGCATATATAAGAAATGGGCAATTGTAGATTAAAATCTCTTGCAAATAACACAGTTGGGAGCATTAAAAAGTTCAAAAATTGACTCAACATGTAGGCGTTTGAACAAATCCAAGATGACTAGGGAGTCCAATCTAATCGCAACTTTCTATGCTGAGAAAAGCGATTCACCTCAGAGAAAGCTGCGAATTATATATGTATGAGACTCCTTCATTGTCACTGGCTCAATGACGACCATGTTGGAATTTTCATTGAATGCAATTATTGAGATTGAGAGTCAATTTTGGACTTTTTCCCCTTTTCCCTTTGCCTGCTGAGTTAGGAATGCAGGTGCAGCCATCCCCCAGCTGACTTAGGAATGGAAAATGAGCAGAAGCAAAACATGCAGAGAAGAAAAATATTTTAAAATCAAGGACCCAACGCATTCTATTGAAAACACTTGTAACTTGTAGTTCGTATCTTTCCCGACAGAATGAGTACCTATAGTCCTATGTTTGGTTCAATCGCAGCAGCGCTACGGCCGGAAATTCAATGGAAGTCACGAATGCGAGTATACTCGGGCGTAGCTCTGAGGAAGGATTTTTTTTCCGCGAGTATACTCGTTCGTAGCAGCGAAAGGGTTAATAACAAGAACTTTACAAATGAACTTTGATGACTTAAGTTTCTAACAGTAATCCTTCGTATCGTAGAGAATCACACTCCAAAATTTTACGTACTTGTATCCATTAGCCTTATTTTAAAAACAAATAAATAAAACGCGAAAATACATTTTGAAACGTTACAATTGAAATGGGCCCGTTTAAAACTAGAAGGCTCATATTTCCGAATGAACGACGCGGATGGGCGACATTGACACCCCCGCTGATATTGCCGCTTTAATAATTGAGCCTCGCAGCTAATAACCACTGAAAAAGCGTATCAAAGATCAAAGCAGGTCAACATGAAAAAAGTTTACATTAATATTATAACTGTATTCATTGTACTGAGCAGGGCCGATGGAGGGACCCGGACGGAGCGGAGGGTACAATGTTTTACAGCGCGGCGTCATGTCATGACCAAATTAACTCATGAGTACAACGCAATAGAAGTAACCATGGTGAAAATAGAAGGGGTGGGGTATTACGCGGGAATACAAAGGGGTGATATGATTAGTCATTCCGAAACACGCACACCACCCATGTTTGCAATGGACGATTCGGGATAATGCTACATGGGCCAACTTATCCCCCAAATAATCATTCAGCCCGGTATATCCTATAGTTTTATATTTATCATCAGGAGCGCGGAACTATGCCACGGGGCTATGGAGCTGGACCTAACAGAAAACAGAACCTGTGATAAAACTGACAACCAAAACAAGTTGAATACGTCGTCTATACCAGACTATACCATATGTAAAAATCCTCACCATTTTAAAACGACAATGGGGCTTTTACAAACTTTCTCTGTCAACAAATAAACAGTCCAATCTGGTGTTAAAACCAGCGAAAATCACGAAAATCACACTTAGAAAAGCTAAAATTCAGTAATAAACTCACGTAACGGCAAGTTCGTAATGGCGGTCCAATGCAGGTATCATGGGAGATTCCTGTCTATTATGCCACTTTCTCTACAGAAACACAGAAATATGTCTCAATTTAGATAGGAATCTCCCATGATACCCGCGTCTCTCCGCCATTAAGCTCGATTCTGAGAGTGAATTTTGTGATTTTTTAGTGTACTCATATCGTCATTTTTACCTAGGTTTTTGTGCAACAATCAACTCTTCAATCCCATGCAGCAAAAGTTTGCAAGAGCCCCATTCTAAATGCGATGTACGATTTCATGGCGAAGTAGTCACTAGACCACGATTAGCATAGCTGCCGTTTTGCCTATAATTAATTAATGACATTTTTTCAAATCATTGATGGTTCCACCGGTTGAGGAAAGACTACATAGTTCAGTGCAGAGTATTGACAGTGATACACAAAAATACTCAAATCTGTAATCTTTTCATTGACTTTAAAAAAAACTAGCGGATATTTTAATAAATGAACGGCGTTTCCACCAATTGAAAAAAAGATTACAGATCAGAGTATTTTCATGCAGTACAGTTATACGCTGACCTGAACTGAACTGTGTAATATTTTCTCAACCGGTAAAATCACGAGTGAATTGAAAAGAGTCATTAATTATAAGCAAAACGGTAGCTCTGCGATGATTAGTGCCGAAAAAATCAAGACCCTCGGTTTCTATGAAACACTCTGTGTAGATGAATTCGACGAATATCTTTGTGATGTTAATACTGGTGCAGCTGGACCATCAAGCGTGGATAAGTCAACAGTATGGAGTATTGGGAGAACTAGGTGCAGCACATCACTCTGAAGTATTGAAGTGAGGCCATTCTCTTCTTTGAGTGCATATATACGCATCAGACTTTTCTTTGCGAATACACAAAGTGTAAGTACAAGTGCGGTTTGAGACGAGGATAATAAAGTGTGCAAGGACCAAATGAATGACAGTGCGTCTTCATAATATTCTTTGTTGCCAAAAGAAACGAGAGAGGAAATACGTTTTAGCGATTTCTTGCAAATAAGCTTAGAACGCTGAGCGAAGGAAAGAGTCATCTCATCAGTATATGATTCAAGGTTCATGTCAAGTCAGTCGGGTAATGCTGTAATCTTTACGAGCAAATTGTGCCGTTGTCATTGGAAAGTTGTAGATTACATCTTTACAGAAAAGGCGTATTGTGACAATGTGACCAGAGTTGGGCACATGGTGATCGATTGCTCATCTTTTGTTTACTTTTTGAAAGTAATCGAAGTGGATTTTAGCGGTAATTGGGCGTACCAATTTCAATGACACTAACATAGGCGGACCGTATCACGGTCTAGAAGGGGCCATGGCTTCCCCACTTTTTTTGGGTGGAGGGGCTAAAAATCGGGCAAAAGTCATCACTTGAGACGTGAGAAGCCAAAAAAAAAAGATTATCACTTTTTAGCCCCCAACTTTTTTTGGTCACGGTCCGCCTATGAACACTAACGTCTTATGATGAAACAAATTGTTATTAATCAAGTAACATTAGATTCGTTTAAATCGACACGTCTGATTACTGCTAAAATCCACCACGATTACTGTTGACCCGGAATCGAAATGACCATTATTTTGATATAGCTCTGATTTTGACACTGTGAAAATAAAGCAAACAATTAGGCCCAATTTTACTGAGGGCCCTAGCCTCTAAGGAGGAATCCAACGGCAAAGAGATATTTCGGGAGTTCTCTCTATGAAAGTTTGGAAAACGATGCCCTCAGAAGGCTTTTTGAGCTGATTGGATTCATGCGAGTTTCAATGTCTTTGCAAGTGAAAATAGTGAAAATTACAGCGGTGGTGTCATCTTCAACAGAAGGAATCCTTTTGAATGTAAGGGCAGGACAGAAAAAGGATAAAAGAGGAACAGAGGATATTGATCCCTCTTATCTTTCCTTCTCTGATGCATACATATTCTGACAGCAATAAGAGAGAAAAATAATTTTTAGATACGTTCCTGACTTGCAGAATACCTTTGTTTCATCGTTTCCTTTTTTTTTTTTTTTTTATTTTTGCGAATTCCATAATATTATTTTATTTGAACATTTAGCCTAGACTTGGCGACAAATGAAACAAACTTATACTCAAACTCCACATAAAGTTACTATATTTATGTTGTAAGTACACCATTTGACCATCCATTCATAAAAATATTTACAAACAAATCGATGTAAGCTGTGATAAATTAATTTTTCCTGGAGGCTCCCTTGTTCCTCCTGCCTTTTGTACGCATTGTTATAGATACATATAAAAGCTTCATACTACAAGGTTTATAAGAAAAGGTATGAGATTGGATCCTCTCTGCGAACGCAACGATCGTAGAAGAGATTCTTTTTTTCTGCCGAGGAAAATACTTGCGAGAGAGCTAGTTGTACTCGCGTTAAATGGCCGTAGAGTTCGAGTGGGTAATTGAACCGCGATTCATTCAATTAAGCATGGCCGGCTCTCACCGGGTAGGAGTGAACAGTGTTAGTCAGAGAGGGGGGGGGGGAGTCGGGGTCGCAGTTTTTATATCGGGAGAGAAAGAAAAGTATTTTGGTATTTGCATGCACCAGCATCACCGGTGCGGGGACGCCATCTGGCAACGGTGGAGGAGGATCCGCAATGCCCATGCCTTAGATAGTATTATTATCGAGCAGTGTTGCCAAGTGGTACGAGTTTGTGTATTTATGGAAAACAAGGTTGCCGGTTGGTGCGTCTATAGACGTCAGACGTGTTTGTGATGGTGATGCTGACCGGTGACCGGTGAGCCGCGACATAACTGGAGACTGAAAACCACCCAACCGGCGCGCGCAGACGCGAGGCCCGCGGAGTCTACGCACATCGAACTGCTCAGCCGGTGGCTTACTCGCCTTCGGAGATGGTGGTGGCCATATCATACCCCGTATCAGTGTTGCCACTTTTAGCGATGCCGATCTTACACTTTGCGAGACACACAATTATATATACTTACCATCAGCACAATAAGGCTTGCGCAAGGTAAGTGCCTGTATACGCATACGACCTGGTGTCATCACGTGCAAATCCAGAAACGCTGCATATTGTCCATTTAAACCCATGTAAAATATCGATTAGATGAAGTGCACTTCCAATAATTCGACCCTTTTCATGCGTTTAAATGTAAAAAAATGCTGCGTTGCCGGATGCACGCGACTGCACTGACAGACGATCAAATTGGACTCTCAAAATATATTTTCACTCCTTCACGACTTAAAAGTCTACCCTCAATGAGCAAAAAACTAGGTTTTTTCAGTTGCTTATATCCTCCTCTGAATTTTGGTTTATGATTCTGATATGTGCTTTGATTTGCTCAACCCGGCAAAAAATGAATCGCCCAGTTTGCTCCTAAAAACGTCCAGGACGTAGTACCAAACTGGGCGATTCATTTTTTGCCGGTATGGATTTTCAATGTGATCAAAAAATAAAGTTAGATAGCGGTAGAAGAAAAAGCAAGGGAGGGGGGGGGGGGGGTATGCGATTGAATGCTAAATCTTGGTTGAAAAGGAGGTGGTTGCCATGCGTACGATGTAATGAAAAAAAAATTATAAAGGGAATTTTTAATAATAACCAACTATCGTCTATCGTCAAAAATAAAAAACAAAAAACAAAAAAAAAACAAAAAAAAAACAAATTCATCCGATTTCTTAAAGCCCCCCCCCCCAGGAAAATCTGAAATGGTGCCACTGTACTTTAAATTGGCTGTAGGATCGTCAAAATTTGGTAAGTTCATTAAAGTTTTGATCTGTAATGAACAGAGAAATATTAGAAGAAAATTGCTGTGTACTTTAAAGCGCTTTTTTTCTAACCGGGCGCTCAAGTCTCCAAAACTATCGTCTGTAAACCGACGCGACGCGACGGCCTCGACGACCGAATGGTGACTCGAATGGAAGGATTTTCAGTCGATCAGGGGAAAGAGTCAAGGACCCGTTTACAGGTTAAAGCTCCTCAGAGGTTCTCGCAGGGTTTTTGGGGTTGTATGTATATCTATCTTCCTGAACCCCCACCAACCCTCATTACGCCACTGGTGGATGTTACCGTCACCCATTATACACCTTCAATTCTCCAGATCCACAAACCCTCAGATATTGATCCTTGTGCCAGGTGTCTGCAAATTCTATATGGGTCAATTTTCTTTTTACAAATTCCTCGAGTTTTCATGGTAGTTTTTTCGACTTGAAAAAATCAATTTTATCGATTCAGTTTTTGTTACAGCGCATCAGCCAAAGCGATCCACTCAAGGGGAAAGATACACAGCCATAGCAGGTAGTCAGGATATTGGCTGTCTCTCTCTCTCTCTTAGCCAATTTAAACGCATGTGTTAGAAAAGGACCGAGACAGGGGCTGTAGTCACGTGACAGCCCCTATATCCATCCTTTTCTAACAAATGCGTTTAAATGGGCTAAGAGGGAGGCAGAAAATATCTGGCTACGGCTATGTACAATTGTACACGGCTGAATATTGTCCAGCAGAGGCAGTAACGCAACAAAGATATCTTTTATCTCTCTCGTGTTCCTTTTGAATGTATTACAGTATAAAAAGAATAGAAAGAGGGAGCTCTATACACTTGCCTTTCCTTGTTTAACATACATGTTTCAATGGAGAAAAGAGATGGATAGGAAATTTCTCGTTGCGCCTCTGAACAGAGATAAGGCATAGGAAAGTGCTTCATCTCACTAAATCTGGAGTAAATTTTAGAGATTTCCAGATGAATAAACATGCAATAATCTATATTTTTCGATATTGTCAGTTAGAAGTATTGCCAGGACCAATTTGGGGAACATGTGGGGAGGGTGGGGTTCCCTGGGGGAAAAAATATAAGATGTTACATTAAAGTCAATGTACTAAAAATTGCAGCAAAAGCTCGCGACAGATCTAATAAATAGAAAGGAAAGAAGTGGCTAAATCGGAAAGTGATTGATCCAGAAAGATCAATTTCAGAACGGTGTGGAAAAACGCCTCGAACATGAAAAATGAGAAGTCAATATGCTTTTCCTTCGTGGAACAAGCGACTTCATTCCGATACTATCTGCGATTATTATTCCTACAATTATCGCGGTTTTGAGTTTTCTATAAATAATTGGAAAACAATGGGAAATAAAGCGAATGAAAGGTGAGACCCAGACTCGGATGAAGCAGAGCATAAATATTGTGGCAGAAGTAAAACGTCTTAATACAGCTCACTCAACGTTGCCAAATGATTGACCCAGGTTATGCATAGATACAGCTGAAGTTAATGTTTAAATTCTTGTAGACTTATACTTGCACAAAATTATGATATTCAATTTTTCCAAACGAGTTTCGAAGATTGGTCCGTTGAACTAGTGATAGTTAAGATGAAACATATATTTTCCCGACAAATTGTTGATTCGCTTTGTGTATATTATTAATGGTAGTTTTCTTATCACCGAAGATTCCACCGGTTACGATTGGAATATTACACATTTCAGTCTAGTATATGACTGTAAAGCACGAAAATATTCTGATCTGTAATATTTTTAAGAAGTCGTCGAATTTTCCACACGATTAAATGAAAAATGTTACTTTTTATGTTTATTCCATGACCATACCCTCCCATTGACTCGCTCTACAGTGCGACGATTTGAAATACATGGAGGATGAAAAGAAGAAATATTTAGAGCGAATGTGGTAAAAAGGGGAATTGTGAAATATTGGAATATAGAACTGATAGAATACAATGAGAAAATGAGAGAACATGTTGAATTTCGGCACAAAGTCCATATACTATTTATATAAATGGTATTTTTCCCCACTGTGTGACGGAACTTTACTCCTAAATCGAGAACCTCTCTTGTTTAGACTAATTTTTATGGGTCTAATTGCCTCTTTCACTCGGATTTTTAGATGTAAGCCTTGTTTTTTTTTCTTTTTCTTTTTTTCTTTTGTCTGATCGTCCAATTAGAAAATGCCCCTTCCTATTTCATTTGCAGCATCATCGTGTCACACGCTAGCACTCTGAAAACTCTTCTATACTCTCCCCCTCCCCATTTTTGAACGAGCCGTTCAAATTACTAGGTGTTCTGGCAAGATCTCCAAATTAAGGACGATTTCACAAGTTGACGCTTAACCTAGATGATTTGGTCACGCACAAATGCAATGTCTATACAAGCGGAAGTTTTTACGTAAGGAGAGGAGGGAAAAGTTTTTAGTTGATGCAACGGGTCAAAGGGTCAAACGAAGTGACCCTCACGGACCGAGGGGCAGGCCTCACAGGTCGAGACCAGACACAGAATACATCGCTGAATTTATTGTTCACATACTTGATGTATAGCTTGCTTCAAACAGTAACTCAATGGCCACAAGTCAATACTATCGTAACTCATTTCCATAAACAACGGGTCTGCTCGATAATTGTTACTTGGTAGAACTGTCAATTGATTAATTTGATAAATTCAAACCGACGAGCAGACCTGTTCTTTGCGGATATTGAAATTCATGTATTTAGAATTAGGTCATGGGTCATGGGATGGGATGTGTGGGTGTCATTTCCTTGAAACAACAAGTTAGTCCGTCATCTTGCGGTTAGAAGAATTCTTCATATACATCAATTGACAATTCTACGGATCAACAATTATCGAGCAGACTCGATGGAACTGACTTCTAGGAATCGATTTGTTAATGGGAGTTTTTTTATGACAGGAAACTAGAACCGCGATCTTGTTTCATAATTTTTTTTTAAACCGGTCCCTCATTCCGAATATCCAACAAATGCTTTCATTAGAAAACAAATAATGCAGGACAGGAAATGAAACACAATCGAATTTCATCATCTTTGTAAATCGAACCCCGCCCCACTAAGGCTACACGTACACTTTCCCCGATTCCCGAGGAGAGGGGTATAGGTAAATACGCTATTTTGAATCTGTACATAATGTACATGAATACATGATCCTTCGGATATTAAACGCTTCATGCGCCCAACGAAAGCATGTACCTACTAGTTAATAGAAATAGAACGTTTCTTTTTCTTGATAGAATTTTTGGATAGACCTTCAGTTGAAGGGCAGTTTTCAATACAAAAATTTTGTGGACCTGGCTGGACCAAAGCCGCGTACGCGTTTGTGGCGTTTTTCCGGTGAACGTCTCAATCAATTTGAATTTGCCATATTTTAACCCTTTCAGTACCATACCCGAGTAAACTCAGTACTGTGACTAAATGTACCTCACACAATTTTAATATTTTATTCACAATATTTGCGACTCCAAATTGTCAGTGTTTGAAAAATAACAATTCCTCAAGCCCCTTCAATTTGACGGGTATGCAAAACCAGCACGGCGGTGTAGGAGCATTTAACTACCCACTGAATTGCAGCGAGGGAACATTGATCTGTCTTCACAACCTGGTCTTAAAAGGGTTGAAGTTTACATACAGGGTGTTTCACGTAACCTGCTCACTATGGTTTTCTTGAACGGGTGACGATAAAAAAATCTGGAAAAATCGGTTTTATAGTAACTCGAACCTGAAGTTTCATTTAAAAATGCTGCCACAACCCAACATTTGGTTTTTGGGAGGTTTTCAGGGGAGGAACCCCCCTAATCTCGAGATTTTCAAATGGCAACCCGTATCTTTAGATACCTCATTTGAAAGAGGGTAAAATTCGAAACATTTTGGCTTAAACCGGAAGTCGATATCTTTTTCGTTTTCGAGATATCGAAGGTCGAAGTTCGATATAGGACCAATTTTCGAAAATTCTTAACTCCTACAAAAATAGTCGGAAAACAAAAAACTGCACATGTAAAATGATCTACTTGATGAGTACTTTCAAGAAAAAAATACGAATTTACAATCAAATAAACTGGAAGTCGACTTTTAGGCACCTTAAAAGTTTTGGCGGGAAAACCCCGATTCATCAAAATTTTCAAATGGCAACCCCTATCTTTTAATACCTCATTCGAAACGGCGTAAAAATTGTGCATTTTGGCGCAATCAAAAGTCCGGTATCGTTTTTCTAATTCGATATATCGAAAATCGAAGTTCGATTTAGACCATTTTTCGACCCTGTAAAAAACGGGTCCTATCGTGTGATACATCATTCGAAAGCACATAAAAAACCAAGAATTTTAGTGCAAATCGGAAGTCAATACCTTTTATCGCGGTCGAGATATCGCAAGTCAAAGTTTAGCCTCTGGTTAGGGCCTACCTTAAATTTTGACTTGCGATATCTCGACCGCGATAAAAGGTATTGACTTCCGATTTGCACTAAAATTCTTGGTTTTTTATGTGCTTCCGAATGATGTATCACACGATAGGACCCGTTTTTTACAGGGTCGAAAAATGGTCTAAATCGAACTTCGATTTTCGATATATCGAATTAGAAAAACGATACCGGACTTTTGATTGCGCCAAAATGCACAATTTTTACGCCGTTTCGAATGAGGTATTAAAAGATAGGGGTTGCCATTTGAAAATTTTGATGAATCGGGGTTTTCCCGCCAAAACTTTGTAGCATGGGGGTATTTCCCATGTGGTGTCCAGAACCGTCCCTTCGCTCATTCCATCCACTTGCGCAACAGGCAGAGAGGATCGAGGCATAGCAAACTCTTGTCAGTGCGTTCGCGGGTGGGAGAAAGCGGGGGGAAAAGAGAAAACGTAACGGGGATCGACCTTTATTTCAAGCCAGAAGTCGAAGGCCAGCCCTGGGAGAAATCAGGGCTCGAACTGCGTTGCATATTTTAAGCCGAAAGGCAGTCGGATAGTTTCTTGCACAGCGTAAAGACGGAGTCTCTTTCTCCAAAATAATGTGAGTATCTTTTGGGGGCTAGTCATGTACTTTGTACATGGCTAGCTTTCCATAAGTTAATTCGTGTGCTTCGGGTCGGGGAGGGATAAAAGTGGTTCCTTGATCATATATCCAAAACCCGTGTTCTATTTATTCCAAACCCCCGTAGCATTAAATGAAAGTAATCTGACAGATCGCGTTCCTAAGGGGGGGGCGAGCGACCCCCAAAAAGGACCACGCGACAACATGGCGCCCTCCTCGTTGGCAATCGATGATTAGTACAATCAATCATCGGTATAACCCAATTTAACTCCCCGAGATAAGTCAAGTTTTAAAAGTGTCTTTTTATTCGTGTACTCGTATTTTTGTGTTGTAAGTGTTATTCATCGTGTCATTTCGTGTTTTTTTTATTTCGCGTGTTTCTTAATTTCGTATCGTTTCGCGTTATTGTTTCGAGCTATCTCGTGTTTTTCAAGTGTTCCGTTCTTTAAGTGTTCTGCAGTGTATTTTATGTTCTTACACTTAATTCATGTTTTTTTTTATGTTCTCGTATTTTTCTCGTGTTTTCGTGTTTTTAAATTTTCAGGTCGAAACGTATTTTTCGTATTTTCGAGCTCTGACTTTGTTCGTGTTTCTTTTTCCGTGCTCTTTTTCGTGTTTTTTTGTGTTTTCGTGTTTTTGTTGAGTGTTTAGTGAGGGAGTGCACGCCCTTACCACTTCAACTTTTTCTTGTTTAGTACGTTATTTTAGCGGACAATTTATTCATTGTTTTTTATAGTTTGACTACCCTCAGTCCCGTGATGCCAAGTCTTATTATCAATTAAATGAAAATATAGAATTTTTCGAATAAAGCCGTGGTTTTTCTAAAAGTTTCTACTACTTTAGCAGTTAATTTAATTTTAAATAAATTAGCCCGTGCTTTCGCTGAGTGAATCCAGCCGATGTTCCAGAACCAGAGTGTGCTTAGTATGATTTCCAATTCCAAAATCACACATTCTGCAACGTGGGAGTTATAATAACAATCATGATTTCAACATCCTGGTCTTTATTAACGTCCAGCTCTCCTCACTTCTATGGATTTTGAACCATCAATGTGGAACGTCTTTGGAGCCATCTCGACGGACTGTCATGGAATTTCTCAACAAACAATCTTCTCATCGAAGCGCTCTCTTTTTTCTGTTCCAGCCTTCACAACCAAAGTAACGTTTCCAAAATTAGAGGTAAAAATCAGAAACTTTGTACGAGCTTGTTTAGCATGTCAAAAGTGCAAAGTACCAAATAAAACTTTTCACGCTCCTCTTGAACCGGTTTTGGCTTCAAAACCCCTTGAGCTTTTATCGGTTGATTTGTATGGACCTCTTCCGAAGGCCAAAGGAACTTTTGTCATATTTTCGTTGTACTTGACATTTATTCTAAATACGTAAAACTTTATCCATTGAGAAATGCAACCGGTGTTTTGGTTACCCGAAAATTCATCAATAACTACCCTAATGACGTCGGTACACCTGTTATGGTTCTGAGTGATCGTGGACCAGCATTCCGATCAAAATTCTGGGATCAAAATCTGAAAAGCCTGGGAATAAAGCCTACTCATACTTCAGTATATCACCCGGCTTCAAATCCAGTCGAGCGATATATGCGTACAATTGGAGATATGTGTAGACTTTATTGCAACGAAAACCACCGATCATGGATTGATTACCTGCAATTTTTTGAAGATTGTCTGAACCATTCCACCAATGAGTCCACCGGTGTAACACCCATCGAAATTATGAAAGGACAAAATCCAGACAATTTTCTAACCAATCTCATTAATTTTCCTGACTCAAGTAATAAAGTTAATGTTAAACTTAAACTGTCAATTTTAGAGAAAAATTTAAAAAGAAAAGCAGAAACTAGAAAAGCAGTTTTGACCAAAAGCATCGCCTGCATCATTTCTCCATCGGTGACAAAGTTTTGGTGAAAACGAACTTTTTATCAAACAGCCAGTACGGAGAGATAAAGAAGTTCTTTTGTCTTTTTGAGGGTCCATATGAGATCATCGAAACAGCAGGGAAAAATGCATTCAAACTGAAAAATATCGAAAGCGGAGATATTCTAGGTGTATTAATGCGGCGCTATTAAAGCCGTTAATCACAATTTGATCTGTATAACTTCGATTTTTTTTTTTATTTTTTTTTATTTTTTGAGAATGTGGGGTCAGTGAACCCCAAATTCTTAGTCAAATTGTTGATAGATGTAAGTTCTTATAATTAAACCAAACATA